>CM063507.1:56760232-56806187 GCA_032207245.1 Pardosa pseudoannulata | reverse complement strand
TATATTATGATGAATGATTGTGATGAGGCGATTTAGATCTGATATATAATTGTTTCATTCATAAAAAAAAGTAAAATGTTCGGGATCTAAATCTGACCTCATCACATCGTCAGAGATAGAGGACCATAATTTAACGGAATATTGTAGTCTTGTACGGGGGTCTGATTGCAGTCACAGATAAGAATCCTGTCTCCGTACTTGACATTAAACAAGAATGTACATTTGTGGAGTATTTATGAGTCCCTAAGGGACAGGGCCCAATTAGAGGTGATAAGGTTACTCACGTTGGTGGTCTCAGGGCGGGGTTTGCTGAGACCAATGACTTTCTGGCAACGATCCCGATTGGGAGTAAAGAAGAAGGAGGGGACTAAGTTAGAGAATTGCAGGAAAAGGCCCCCAGAGAATTGGAAGAGACGCCCCAGTGATTTGGAGCAGAAGGCCCCAGAGAATTGGAGGAGAAGGTCCCAGGGAGTTGAAAGAGAAGGCTCCAGAGAGTTGGATCGGAAGGCCCCCACAGAATTGGATGAGAAGGACCCAGAGAGTTTGGTCCGGAGGTCCAAAAAGGAAGTTGCTATATACTTCAGCCAAGTCCTCCAGAAAGTTTCCTGCAAAAGTTGTACGGTCGCACCCCAGAGACAACAGATCAACGGTTGATAAAAAAATTTTCCTTCAACCAGAAGTGTTCCGGGCCCATCACTTTAGACCCACAAAGGTACCCATCTTTTTGCATTGCATTTGGAAATCGAGATTAGGTCCTCTCTCTCTCTATTTACAAAATTTTCCTAAATGTATATATAATTTGTCAGAGGTAATTTAAATAGTTTGACTAAGCTTAATTATTGACTTATATTTTTTTTTGTAAATATATGTATAAATGTTTTTTTTTATAATAAATCTACTTTTTTATATTAAGCTAGCCTCAGTTGCCATTATTTTAGAGGTTAGTTGATTCTTCATTTTATTGTCTGTAGTTGCTCAGAACCTGTGGTTAAATTGTAGTAAAACAAATATTTAACACAACGCAATTTAAAATAAATTCCACTATACATTTGATCACAGGTTGTTAATAAATATATAACGAGGACAACACTACAATGATTAAAATGGACAAAAAACACTATTTTGAGAAAAGTCAGTCATTTATGCCAGAATTTCAAAATATGTGTATTTTGATATTTAAAACAAAACAAAACACCAGATTTATGAAATTTAACCCCTCTTGTTTGGAATTCAATATGTTTTTTCTCTTTCTTTTTTTTTAAAGTTTCTGGGTGAAGTGGAGGGTAACATCATATATTTTACTATGATCTAAGTGATTATATCACTTCAAAGTTATATGCACAGGATCAGAAATGAGATCTATAATTAAAACTGATAAAGCAGGGTTTAAAAACATTATTAAATTGGATGCAGTCAGCATAGTCTGAGGAGCTAGCTCATTGAAATATATTCACGACTGTTGTTGGATTGACCGGCTTTGATAAATTTATTGCCGTAAAACTTTATTTGAGGTGTTCTGAATACAGAATTAGGCATTTTAAAATATTAAAATAAAACTTTTCATTTGAATGACGTATAAAAATAACAGCAATGTAACTGTAAAATCTCAGAAGCACAAGAAAATTTGACAATGTATCCCTAAATTCATTGCTAGATTCTGATACTAAATTCAATAAAATGCTGTTACCATATTCTTTAAAAAACAATAATACATTTAAGCATGGATTATTTGGTCCTAATTTAATAACATTTTAATTATATCAAAAGATTTTGTTGAAATTGACAAGAGAATAAAAGTTTTGAGGCGACTTCCGGTTCAGAAAAGAGCACTTCCGGCATTAAAATTGACTTTGAACTTGCACTAAAAATGCTATAACTCTGGTTCTAAATGAGATACAAGCAAAGTTCAAGCGGTTATCACATATTGGATTTTAATAATATAATAAAATTTAAAAATTGATATTTGGGTCATAATTCATGTTTTAAAGGTGTACAGATTCCTTAAAGCATAAGAATTGTATGCGTAATTAAAAACATTGATCCATTGTTGACTGTCTACCATTTTTTCTACGAAGCTCATGGATAAATTGTTCGTCATTATAATCAACCTGTCAGAACGATTTGAAATTTCGATCTTTTCTTATAATGTTAAATCATTTCTCTTTCTGGCTTCCCTATCCGACAAAATAAAATGTGTTCAGGCCACCAAGTAGTATTAATCACCCAAACCTGGTTTTAATAGTAAACATTTTTACTTTTATGTTTATATCCCATTTTATTTCATTTCGGGATAGTGATATTGTGCTGCCATCTGTTATCAGCTAGTGCAAATAGTATTGAAACTTAAAATAGTTTCAGTAGTACAGTGCTGCTATCTGTTAGCGGTTCAGATAAAATAATTTGATTAACAACTTAAAAAGTGTAATGGAAGGCAGTTAAATAAATGAGACTGAGGTTTTCTTTCGCAATGTTTTTATTTACAAAAAATTTATCAAAAGAAAGTTAATATACAATTAATATCCTATTTAATATTTATTGTAACTTAATATTTTACTTAATTTCAATAAATATTATAATAAATAACAGTAATATTAATTATTTAATAAATAATTGAATATAATTCACTGTAATTAATTTTTCAACTTTTAATAAAATTTTAAAAAGGTCTGTGTTCGACTCTGTTGACTGGGCTGCCCCATACCGTCTATTAATGAATATTGAATAGACTGAGAATAATTTACACTTTTTAAGTTGTTAATTAAACTATTTTATCTGTGAACCGCAAAAGATGGCAGCACAATATGACTTGCGAAATGAAGTAAAATAGAGGATTAACATAAAAGTAAAAATGTTTACTATTAAAACCAGGTTATTAAATTAACAGGACTGAGAATAATTTCTTACTACCATTCCATACGATAGACAGAAATCGTGGAAGCATATTTTTTTAGCCTTTCGTGATTTTTAGCAATACATAGCCTATTGCTAAAATCTTTTTGTAGTTAAATGGAATAATTTCTTCTCCTTTTTCTAGTAAAATGAAGAAATATAGTATGAAAATATAGTTTTTAAATAATCATAAAATTTAACAACAAAGAAGGAAAAATACTTTGATAGTCCCTGTTTATTTAGCTAGTCAAGCATTTTTGTAGCATCAATTTTAAAATCTCTTTGAACAACAACAATTTATACTATTATTATTAACTAAGCTAACGTATTTCACAAGATTTGATTAGAAAAACACAGTTTAAATAATGACGTTTCATACAGGTTTATTAAATTAAAGAGAAAATTTCGTATCAGTAATCTACGATGTGGTAAGAACATATTTCAAAATAGGACTTTCTAATTCTCTGAACTTTGTTTAAGCTTTTTACCTTAAAAGTTTATATTTGTAAAAAATTCAGATCTCATGCATTCTATTAAACGTACGAAAAACTTTTATATTTTTAAATTAAAAAAAAAATGTAAATATAATTTACGAACATTTAAGATTCCTCAACTTTAAAATTAATAAATTTCAAGGTTATTATTATCCATTATTACTAAATTATCTATGGATAATATAAAAATAAAAAAATGGTAAATAAATAAATGGATAAAAAAATAATTGGTAATAATTATATTAATAATAGTTATTAAAATAATTAAATTATTAATTAGAAACTAATTATTATTGCTAATTAGAAAGTATAAAATATATTATGTATTATTAATACATATATATGTATTATAAATTATATATCTTATAAAATATATTATATTTAATCATGAATAATAATTACTAATGTTTATAATTTGAACGTTTCAGCTATTGGTTTTTTGTGTTGATTTATCTAATAAATATAATTTTCATTATATTATGAATTATTTATTAAATACAATTAAAAATAAAAAAAAAGGACTGTGTTCGACTCTGTTGACTGGGCTGCCCCATGCGCTATCCCACTACTGGGATAAGGCCTGTGCGGGAGCTTTTGCCTGCTGCGTTTCCGCCTTGGACCAAACGGCCCAAGATGGCTTGGTGGCTCCTCCTTAGCCGACCTGGTGGTCGGAATTCCCCAATTCCACCAAATCGCGGACGCCTGATGAAATCGACAGGCGGCACAGGCGGTAGGGGACAGAACTCCCAACCTCACGCCGTCCGACAGACCACGCCTCCAGAGTAGCTGGATTACAGGAACTCGCCACCATTCCCGGCGACATACACACTTCGAATTAGCGTTATAACTCTTTCTTTCGTTCCAAATGGAACTGAAGTCTTTATGTTAGTCATTGTTCTTCGAGAAATTCGTGCGAAATAGGGTTTTGGAAGGAAAATTGTTATTATTTATTTCTACGTCTTTAAAATAAGGAAAATGGATTATTCGTGGAAATGTGTAATGATTTGCGTTTACTGCCCTCTATTGAGCTTTAACAGAACGAAACTTCGCCCGAAACGAAACTCTGCTATGGAAAAATAAAAATACTGATATTAACAACATTTTTTAGAGTGAAAAGAAGCTACAGCTACTAATACAAATAATCTTCAATTTTTTTAATGCATTTATACTGATAAATATGCAAAAAGATATCCGGGAAGAAAAAAAAATTCTTTTATTTGTAAGTATAAAAAATTAAAAAACAAAGAATTATTGAGTGCATAAAAGTAAATCGAATATGAAATATAAAATACGATAGAATATTTTCGATATTTCAGGATTTTGAGCAACCTTATAACAACTTTTTTTAACATTATCCGGGAAATCGTTCCAAGCGATAGTTTCGGTTTGGATTTGCTCTTTGGTAAATTAAACGTTGACCCGCAATTAAGTTTTCATCTATTTTTATTCGAGAAATTTATAGATTTTTGCCAGATAAAATTTGAAAGAAAATCTAGCTTTAGCTTGTTTCTAAATTGTTAAAACTTAAAATTATTCCTGTAAATGTATAATAATTTGCGTTTGCTGCCATCTATTGGGTTTTAACAAAACTAAACTTTTCTCGAAACGATAAATGGAGATAAACTGGTGATAAATGAAACTACTAATATTAAGAAAATTTCTTAGAGTGAACAGCTACGAATATTAAAAAAACTTCAATTTTTTAATGCATTTATGTTTACGCACATACAAAAAAATAAAAAAAAACGAGAGAGAAAAAAGTGAGTTTTTTCTTTATTTGAAATAAAAATTGCTTTATTTGTAACTTAATAAAAATTTTATAAAGACAATTAACAACAGTGTTTAAAAGTCGATTAAATATTAAAGAAAATAATATTTTCGTTGTTTTAAGAACCTTAAGTTATATAAAATATTACTTTGATTATTTACTTATTATATTTATCATTTTAGTACACACACACACACACACACACACACACACACATATATATATATATATATATATATATATATATATATATATATATGTGTATATATAGATATATAATCTGCTTACACACACACACATATATATATATATATATATATATAGAATATATCATATATATATGTGTATATATAGATATATATGTCTGTATAGACATATAAATATACACACACGTATATATATATGTGTATGTGTATTTCTATATGTACACATGTATATATAATTATATATAACATATAATTATATATATATATATATTAAATATATGTATATAAAATATAAATATATATATAGGTGTTTATGTATGTATATATATAAATGCTTATACATACATATATATATATATGTATGTATAAGCATTTATTTATATAATGATAATTATATATATATATATATATATATATATATATATATATATATATGTATGTATATAAACTATATAAATATAATTATAGGTGTTTATATATATATATATATATATATATATATATATATATATATATATATATATATATATATATATATATATATATAAATGGATATATGTACATATATAATTATGTATAACATATATTTTTTGTTCAAAGTCAACATACAAATTATGTGAAATTATCATTTACAGATCAAAGTAGAAGAAACAAATCTGTTCAAAAAGTATAGTTTTATATCTAGAAGGTATTCCGTCTAAATCTGTAATGAGATTTGGGGAACCATTTTGATAGATGGTCGTATTTTCCTTCGGATAGAAAAGGTAGGGTTACTCCGAAATTGCTAGGCTCCATACTTTCAACATTTCTTACAGCCGAGGAAAAAAAATCCATATATGAAAGAATATCCCCGTTCCATAAAGGTTTCAGTGGAGGCAGTCTGATTGTCTTTGAGGAATTTCCTCCAGTTGAATATTAAAAAACCGAAATTGCGCGAAATGAATAAACCCACCTTTTTCGTGTCTTATATCTAAATCGTGCAAATAAGAAAATCGAATCGCTAATTAAACAATGTTAAATGAAAATTTTAATAAACCAACAGAATTATTTTGTGAAGAAATGACATTCTGAAAAATGGAAGTTTGATTCAAGATTATTTTCGATGGTTTTTGTCCGAAAAAGTTGTCAGAAAATCATTATTTGTCGTTATAATAGGAAGTTAAGTAGAATTTGATATTAAATATGTAATCTCGTTGTATTTGTATGTTATTTCAAAAGTTTTTACAAAGTTAAAAAGTGAACCATAAAGAGAACGCATATCATATATACAATTAATAACTATATGAGTATACATAATAATAAAGAGTCAAATTCACAAGTATATACAGTCTGTTCCATCAGAGCGTGTCGTTTATTTCTCCGAAATTACAAACGAATGAGTTAAAAATACATTTGTACCCTGTAGTATTCGTATTAAACTGAAATGCCTTTCACCTCATAAGTTGGCCAGTCCGAATTATTATCAATTATACTAGAATTACTTTATGATTCGATTTGGACGTCGAGCGGCGTTTACCCAGTTCCGGTTGTTCGTCCCCATTTTGTACCGCTTTGTAACCACTTCTTGACGAACGACTCCGACTTTCTCGTGTACCGGGCTGAAGCCGCACGAGACATTTTGGGTCCTTTTGAATGGTGAAGCAGGAACACTGCCTCGAAACGGCATTCGTTTTGGAATGGTTGATTAAAACACAGCAAAACAAATCGAATAAAGAATAGAACCATACAGAATTCTTCTCTAATGTTTGAAGAACAAGTGCAATGAAGCCAGTACCTGCGCGCTATCTATTGATGAAGTTATGAGCGACACGCTCTTTTTAGAACAGACTGTACATATATGTGTATATATACATATATGTATATATATATTCATATATATGCATATATAAATATATATATATATATATATATATATATATATATATATATATATATATATATATATATATATATATATACATACATACATACATACGTACGTATATATATACATGTAAAGCGTCGAAAATGAATCCGACGGTCACATAGAATTCGCCCCTATTATTTTTACTTGCTGAGCAGGAAGAAGTCTTATTGAAGATGTTGCAATCGGATGATTCCATGAAAAAAAGCAAGCGACAGTCTGGGAACTTAAACTTTTATTTGAGAGAACATGTTTCTCAGTCAAAGGAGTTGATACGTGAAAATATAAAGTCAGCCCACAGAGAGTGAGACTCGGAAGATTTTCCCAAGGAACCGGCAACCGAGTCAGCGAATTCAACAGAAAAAAAAACTTAAATTAGGGGGAAAACTCAGCCATTCACCAGCGACAGGTGGTATTATCTGTATCTTCTGAATTATCTGTAGTTCCAATTGTATTTTATTTGGACCAGTAGAACGTATTCTAGAGTTCTCAGAAGTGTGGAACTTATTTCTTTCTATCCCTGTAGCAAGAGTATCTACTATAGCGATTATTTGTTCATTAAAGTATGAAATACAGCACTCGAAAATTTTTGATCCGGTTCTAGTTGCTTTGAGCCCGTTTTGTACCGCTTTTAGCTGCTTTATCCCGTTGCTTTTAGACGGTGTGTTTATGCTAGTGTTTTGAGTTTTGGATTATTAACAAATATTTTTGCAGCCTGTTTCCAAGCAATGACTTCTGCAGGAATGGGAGACTAACTTGTAAATAAGAAATATTTAATCGAAGAGTGTTTCGAATATTTTTGAAATAAGCGTGGGAGAAAGGAAAACAGTGCTGCTCTTACTGATGAACTTGCTCTTGAAAAATATCAACTTCGAGAGCAAAAGTGAAAAATGCAAAAACAGCACAGAAAAAAATACCACGTGATTAATTTTTCGATAATATCTAAATATAACTATTTCATATTTTTTTCTTTTTTAGCAAATCCATGTGAACAGTGTCTGAATGATAAAATTTGAAAACTTATTCCAGTCCCATGTGTCATATATCAAAGTGTTGCTAGAAGTCCACTGGTTACAAATATATGATTCTCGTTGTTTTTTGATGAGTAAAATAAATAAAAATTTACTCTAAATCCGATTGAATAATTCCCACTTCCAGAAGAAGATTTGACAACACTAATTGCAGCCACTTTTGTGGATTGTCACTTCAGATACGTACAAATCCTGTTTGAGATGTTGAAGCACCAAGGTAAGATTATTATTTCCTGTGAAATGGATTTTCATCCATTTGATGTCACAATCGTAACAAAAAAGATAAATAAGTTTATTTTTATAAAAACCTATTGGGCCTAGAAACTTCATCTTTTGGATTCACTGTATAAAACATGTTCTCAGGCACATCTAATAGCTATATTTCATAAACGGATATTTTTTATATGTTAATGAGTGTAATGGGTGTGGGACAACAATTTTATTAATTCTGTATAATAACTTGTCTTTTTTTGGATTTACTGTATAAAACTTGTACTTGGGTTTATTGCTGTAAGAATTGGGATATTACATACATAAACTTCTTTCTTTGTACAAAGCAATTAATTTTATTTACTACTAAAAACATCGTTTTTGTTTGGAAATTTTGAATGTGTAAAAGATCTCAATAACTTTTTATATAAAGACTTACTAAGTGCATTAACTTTGTTATTGAGAGGAGGGAAACCCGAGTAAAGAAGTGATCTTATCAAAGTGCAGGAATATCTTGAAAAGAAAAGATGTGATAGGAAAAGGAGACACATAAAAAATAGAAAATGCTTAAACTAGTAGCAAGTTATTAAGTGAAAAAAAGAAGTGTGAAGAGAACAAAAAGTTAAGAATCCTAGTCTATTATTCAATCAATAAAACAGATTATTTGGTTTTTAGTATTTATCGTTATAAACATTAAGGAAAGTTAAAGTAGAAAGTGAGCATAAATTCAGCAAAGAATGCTCTGTATGAATCAGGAATTCTCAACTGCTGCTGCTGATTTCGTACAAGCTTCTCCTTCTGCAAATGGCAGATAGAAAAGAAAAGGAGGAGATACATGTTTTTCTCAGGTTTTTCAAGTTTTCCGAGGTAACAATGAGTTACATGAAAAAATTAGACGATACTAGATCTGGCCAAAAGAAAAAGAAACGTTGTGTGAAAGCATGGAAACCATTCTTGAAGTAAAGCCTTACGATTCTCACAAACAGAAGAAGCCAAATTCAATTTTATTGATAAAAGTGAGAACAAATAAATTAATTTAACTCTTATAGCTTGGTTTATTCATTTACTGTTGAAAACCGTACTTTTAATATAAAATTTTTTAAAAGTATTCTAAACGGAGTCATATCCGTAACATGTGTTTTGAAAAAAAAATCTGGTAATTATATTTGTCGTTGAAAATTTAAACACATAGCACTAAACATCTAATCTTCTTTATCATATTTGTTAATGACTCTCAGATTTTACCTATTAGTTGAAAAATTGATAATTGTGAACATATATATAACACCTAGTATAATAACTGTCACAGCATACTTATAATTTTTTAAACATGTAAAGAAGAGACAGAAATTCCTCTTTAGGTGTTATAATTGCTTCACAAAAATATGTTTTGAAATATTATATTCTTTATAGAAAAAGTGATAAAAAGTAGTTCAACGTGTCACACCCGTAACTATGGAAATGCCTTTCTGTTTAACTAATCTAAAACTTCTGTTTAGCAATATGATAAACAGTAAATTATATCATTATCCATTAATCATCCACAAAATGTATTTTTCGAGATATTTTTAGCTATTTATGATTCATTCATTTATAAAACAGTATTGAAATTGTTTCTTTTCCTCTTTAAATGTCTATCATTATTTATTTCATACAATAACTAAGTAAAGTATGAAATTTTTTTTTAATCTATTACATACTTTAACTGACTCGTCTAGTTATTTCATGAAATACCTAGTTGTTCTACGAAATAACTGAATGAAGCGCTTTAACTGTAACATGTAAACACTTTCCTTTTGAACGATTACGTTTCCATTTTAAAAGCTGTTCAGAACTAAATGATTATTATGTTTCCCTTTCGTTCATTTTAATATTATTCTCTCCAGCACGATGTTACAGCTCTTTAGAACGAATCTTTTTATGTTTCGTGCTGCATCTAATCATATCTCTTTATTTATCGATATATCGTCGCATTAATAACCCTGTTTGAGTCGTCTCGAACGCGATGCTTTGATAAGAAAATAATGGTTTGAAGCCTGCACCTTCCGTTCAAATTAAGTTTTGTTTCTCGTCCCCTTTTCTTTGTACCTCGTAATTAAGGATTGTTTCTTATGTTCGCCAACATTTGCATTCAGGGGACGGAGAAGAGTTCCTTCGGAAACTAATTTCCGAAACTGCATAACTGTGTTAGGGATGTTATCCACGTCTTCTCGTTCGAAGAAACATTGGAAGCCAATCTGTTCGGAGATGTAATGAAAATATCTTGATTAACCCGAATCCTTATGCATTTACATATGAGATAAACTCTTATATTTTCATATTTAAGCCCCGTTCATTTATGGCTGTCCGTATATTTATTGCTTTTTAAAAGGCGAATCGTTCGATGCGTGTCGAAAAGGTATTCATGAGTGGTTATGAGAAATTTATCTTTTGCTTTCTGTCTTCCTTTTTAGAAGACGTTGTTATGGTTACGGCTGGCATCAACTTTGTGTCTACGTTTTTGAATTCATTTTAACTCGATAAATGAGTGCTCCTAGCCCGTCATATGACGGGATCAGTAAAATTTTTCGTTTAACAGAATTGTAAAGGTACCCTATGACGCAGGTAAAAAAATGGCTGAGAATTATCTTTCTACAAAAATAATCGATTAAAATTATCGCATATGTACCTAATCTATTATTGAAGCCAAATATAAAAGAAAATTATTGACGTCATGTCTAAGTTCAGTGATGAAATGAAATGAAAATAAAGCAGACTATATTTAAATAATTTAAAATAAGAAGTAATTAAAGGAGATGGTCAAAGAAATGATGTCATAATGCAAGAAATTTTTTTACCTATTTATTATGTGATAAATGGATAAATTGAATCGCCTGCTCCTAAAATAGGGCTTGATATAATGACATTAAACGCTCGAAAAGGGGGACGAGGTGAATTTCGGACGTTTTAAAGAGGACAGTATTTTTCGCTGTGATACGACGCTTATTCATACCAATTTATTTTAGAATCGTATCTATAGTTTAGGAAAAGATAAACTTGACTCGCTTTAATTTTGCTAACCCTACCTCATCAAAAATCCAATATGGATGCCTGCATCCATACCAGGTCCAACCGCTTCATAAATTCGAGGACAGATAACTTAGGCTATTATTACATTACGAGAAGAAAGTTTAAGTCATAAAAAGTTGAAAAAATAGTAAACATTTATTTTAAAAACAGTAAAACAATTTTGAAAATAATAAAACAACTTTAGGAATAAGAATTTAAAAGAAAAAGCAGAAAATATTAAATTTACTAGACATTTAGAAAAGTTTGGCTGTGTCGGGGACAGAACAGTCAACCTGAGAAATGCGACGATGAAATGGACAGACCCTCTACCGAACGTGCTAGGCCTACACATGGTAAAGGAACTAATTAGAGTATATGAGTGTGGAGTAAACACAGTTCAGTTTAAATATTACGCTCCACCCTCGCTGCTCCCTCTTATTCTATACTAAATTCATATAAAGAATGAATTTAGCATAGAATAAGAGGAAGAATAAGACTTGAAATAATAGCATAAACGCTCAGAAAGGGGGATGGGGTAGATTTCAAACTCGCTTTGAATTTTGCTAACCCTAACTCCTCAAAAATCCAATATGGATGTCTGTATCCATTCCAGGCACAACCGCTTCGTAAATTCGTGGACAGACAACTTAGGCTATTATTATATAGGGGATTTACGTCGCATTGATTATTTTAGAATATCTTCTGAATTTTTTATCTCTACAGGTTTTCGCTTTCGAATCGTCTCTGCTTGCTCCCCCTCCCAGATTTGAAATATTTGTATAGAAACCTTTGAAACTCTAAAGGATGTAGAAGGGAGCCCCGCATGGTGTAGTAGGATTTGCAATGTTTGTATACAAACCTTTATAGAGGAAATATAAGGAAAGGGGGCAAATGAATGCTGTAGTAGGATTTGTAATAGAATTTGTAAAAAATTTATAAACTTCGTATGTAAAGGAAAGGGGGTACACACGTGTAGTAGTAGGTTCTGTAATGTTTGTATTTTTTTTATTTATTTCTAATGGCAGGGCTGGTTACAATTATAAAAATAACAATTGTGGAACAACTGTACAAGTAACAAAAGTAACATTGACCGAAGTCATTGCCTCAGGCGTTCTCTGGCTCTCCAATACAGGGTAGTCTCGGAGTCGGAAGAACCGCGAAGTGCCCCGCATTGACGCAGTTGACCTCTATTTAAAGGTTCTCCTAGGTCACATAAAGAACAAAGAGGGGAGTCAAAAATGCCAATTCTGTGGAGATGTTCACTTAGGCAGTCATGTCCTGTCACAACGCCACTGCCTCACGTCGAGGACGATCGGGAATGTTGGAGAGGTCTTCAGTTTAACACGATCTTGCGTTTGAGATTCGAATTTCATATTCAAAGATTGTTTCCAAAAGAGCTTTTTTGGGGGAAAATACAGTTCAGAAGCATTTGTTAGCTGTGCCTTTGTTGCACCTTTCAGCCTGATCATTCCCATAAATGGCTGAGAATCCATCGTAACGTGATATATTTGTCTTTTCGACTAATACAACGCATCCATTCTCGGCATTGTAGGACCTCAGCAGAGATAGGAGCTTCAGCGGAGCCAATAGTCTGTATGGCTGCCTACGAGTCCGAGAGTAGGACAAACTTTTGGAATTTTGGAGCCTTTTGGAATGTTTGTATAAAAAACTTTAAACATTAAATATGAGGAAAAGGTCTAGTAGGGGGTGGACGTTATTAGTGCTTGTCATCGTCGCGTTCGTTTCTGTCAGTGTTTAAGACGAGTGTTTGTAAAAGTGAACTATTGTGCATTGTAAAACGCAGAACATTGCAAACGCCGAACAATTGGAAACGACAGTATTGTGCCAGTAATGGCCTTCTTGACGCACGGACTGTTGGAAGTGTCAAGCGGGCGTTTGTGAACGTACAGACAAAGAGAGGAAATATGCTTTGTGTGACCGAAGCCAAGGGCTCTTCGGCTACCAAAAAGACGAAGGTAAAAAAAGAGGGGGGGGATTGATCTCCCCTAAAACCGAAGATTTCTGTTGGAGAAGGAAGAAGCGGGAGACACTCCCGTCTGAACTCTTGAGACGGATAGGTAGTTTCTCTCTGGGAGAGATATACCCCGACTTTGCCGGATGATTTTGACCGATTTTTTTCTGTATCGGATGAAAGTAGCATCCACCGGCAACGTTAACTAATACTTTTCTGTAAATAAATCAACTTTCTTTTTAAATACTTAAAACATCTACGGAGTCTAATTCTTGCATCATCAAGACGGATATATTTCTCTGAACCCATGCTACTTCATACCCAAAATGACAACAAGAAAATAGCCACCGCTCGCCGATCCTGTTTACTGTGCCTCAATGATTAATAGAAATGTGAGTAACTATAAATAGTAACTGAGGTAAGAGTGTCATTTCAATGTGGGCGAGGACTTTCTAGTTCACGTGAGGGGTGGGGGTGGGGTTACATCGTTTTGGCCGAGCCTGGGTCTCGTTTGGCTGGTGTGGTTATTGCATGCTTGCGGATTTATGCTTGGAATCGATCGTTTTGACCCCCCCCTGGGTGCGTTCGAATCGATATCGCTTTGGTTTTGTACGTACTCTCATTATATTAACAAATCAAGTGATTCGCTGTCTGTATGAGTTTCCTTCGCTTCAAATTTTTTAATCTTTTATCTTAGACACAGTTTGCATTTCACGGGATTTTACATTTCTCACCAAACCGATGCAGGTTTGGTTTAGTTTGGAGCCCTGAAGTCTATTGATTAATTACTCCCATTATATTGACAAATCAAGTTATTGACTATCTCTATTAGTTTCCGTCTCCTCAAACTTCCTAATCTTTTAGCTTACAAACAGTTCGCGTTTCAAGTGATTTTACTTTTCCCATTGGACCAATGCACGTTTGGTTTGATTTGCTTTGGAGCGTTACAGTGTACTGATTGATTACTGCCATTATATTTACAAATCAATTATTGATTATCTCTATCAAATTCCCTCACTTCGAAGTCCTAATTTTTTAATCTTACGCAGAGTTCCCGTTTCACAGTATTTTACTTTTTCAATTAGAACAATGCACGTTTGGTTTGGTTTGGTGTGAGGCGCTACAGTATGTTAATTTATTACTCCCATTATATTGATAAATCAAGTTATTTAATCTCCATAAATTTTCTTCACCTCAAAGTTTCTAATCTTTTATCTTATATACAGGTAGCGTTACGTATGGTTTTACCTTTTCTATAGATCTAACGCATGTTTGATTTGGAGTGCTACAGAGTTTGTTGATTTATTACTTTCATTATATTAAGGAATCAAGTTATTGTTTATAAATATCTATCCATTTCCTTCACTTCAGACTTCATAAACTTTTACTTTAAACACAGTTTGCGTTTCGTATGATTTTACTTTTTTCATGGGACCCGTGCAGGTTTAGGTTTCGTTGGTAGGGTGCGCTACGGCCTACTTTTTTTCTCCATACGAAGAATAATGAAATCGGGACCTAATGATTAACCCCTTAATGCACAATTTTTTTTTAAAATGCCGGCCAAAGAAATCAATTTTTTTATGTAAAAAACACAATTTAGAACGTTGTCTTGCCAAGAAAATTACAAAAATACAAAAATAATCAAATTTGAGTCTATTGGATATATATAGAATTGGCATGGTTTCTAATTTTTAGAATATTATTATTGTCCACAGAGTATATTGTTGAATTGGTAGGCTATCTACCAATGGATAGTATGACGTGTCATCCCTTGTAGGTATCCAATAGGAAACCCTTATGATTCCTATCTCAAGAATACAGTGACTCCTCGAGTCGAGGATGTCTGTACAGCCAGAGCTTAGTTACAAAATAGTTAACAATTCTATTTTATTTTACATTATATTTTAGCAAAATATGTATTGAAAAATGAGCGAATCGGAATCAGAATACGCTGTCGAAAAGCGGCTCACAAGGAAGAGATAAGTAGAAACATATATATGTCAGGTCTAAAAGGGGGTAGTTGGAAATGACATGAGTTATAAACGATTTTAAAAAGGGAACTCTTTTATAATAATAAAATAAATAAAAAAGACCCATGTTTGCGCAACCTTTTGGAGTCATGCGGACAGGCGTACAGATACTTCACAGGAAATTAATGACTAATCAAGCAAAAACTTCAGTTAACGGGTGGACATGGAGCTGTCAACACCTTTCCAAGCCTAGTTTCGCTCCGAATAAATGAAAATGGCGCAAGTTTTGCTTTTAAATGAAACTATGATTTAATAAACTTATTATTACTAAGAAGGACTAATTATTCCATTCGCATTAACCATGGACCATTACACACACACACACACACACACACACACACACACACATATATATATATATATATATATATATATATATATATATCATACTTGAATAAGTACATGTCATAGCTTACAATCCCATGTAAATGATAAATATCAAGAAAATGATTATTTTTTTGCTTTCACATTGTTATTTTTAATTCTCGATTGCATTCGAGTGTAAAAAATGATAGCAACATAAAGCATAACGCTGCTCGATTTATCTCGAGTGTGCACAGTTTGGCCAGTTTAGCGCGCTCGAGTGAACTCGAGCGTGCACTTTAAGGAGTTAAAGCCGATTCCGAATGTTTGGGAACATCCATGACAGCGATGAGATTCGAACTCCAGTATCGACGACCAGCGCCGTACCCATTAGACTATTGTTCGAATATCACATCAATGCATACTAAACTTTTAAGTTGTAAATAGTTTAAAAAGTCTAATCCTGCAATCGATAGCTGATTTATGATGAATATTAAAATTTTCAACATTCTAAGGGTAATAATTTTTGAGATATTCGACAGTCATAAGTATAAATTTAAAGACGAAAGTGCTCATTTCAGGATGATCAAAGTGCACAGTAAAGTTTCATACTTAAGGTATTGGTCTCCGTTTGGAGAACTTTTTTTTTTAAACGTAGAAACTAGTTCATGTTTTCACATTTTGAGATTTATTTTTTATATTATCCTAGAGAATCACACTTAAAAATTTATTGCTGGAGAAGTTTTTATAAAATTTCTAATAAATGAAGAAAATTTAGTAAAAAAATCGGGATTTTTCAAAAGGTCTAACTTTTTAATAAATTAAATTATTTCAATATTTTTGACGCAACACATTATGTTGAAAATATTTCCAGCCACTCCTCTTTTTCACTGTAAAAGACTTTGTCGCGCAGCGCTAGCGTGCTGTTTAAAAATTTCGTTTTCTATATGTAATTTTTTGATAGCATGTATAAACATGTCTTGTTTTCAAAAAATGTTCTTTCGTGGTAAAAGCACTACGGAAGCTAAAATTGGAAACAATGTATCTCTATTAATGTAATAATGTACATATTAAAAAATTACTGTAATAAACTCTATAAAAAATTTACTTTGGAAGAAATATTTTATGAAATAGATCTAATATAATTGTACTTTATAAAATTTTTCATGAATGCTAAAAGATTTTAATAAATTAATTATTTTTCTTCACATTATTTATACACTGGACTAGTGAATCTCCTTAAGTTTTTGCATAATTTACATTTGGTAAAAAATGTCGGTCCTTCAAAATCATACGCATTAAATTTTTAACAAATTTTCATTACCTTTATATCTAACTATGAGTGTAACATCTTTAAAAATTATCCAAATTGAAAGCTTTTAGGTCATTTACTAGTAAATACTATTAAAAGCATTCATAATAACTTTCAACAAAATATTTTAAGAACTTTTTGAGAAATCTCATTTCCAGTTTCGACATTTTATTAAAATTACCGTTCCGAGAAAAACGCATTCGAAGTTTATGAAAAAAAAAAAAAAAATTAAAATACATGTTTAAAATTTCCCACACTTCCTTGCTTCAAAACTTTCTAATTGCCAAGTTGCTAATTATTAAAAATACTAGAAAAATGTTTGAACTCATCTTCCTGAAAATTTAAAAAGTTTTGTCCAAAAAAGGCTCTTTAAAAGGCTTTCAATTCACAACTTCCGGTTCCGAAGTCGCTTCTTCCGTTTTGTTTCGACAGCTGTCACTGATGTTTAAACAGCTGTAATTTTACTTTAAAATGCCGTAGAGACAAAACAAAAACAGATTCAGAAGCCTAAAAATTGAAATTTTACAATAGAGAAATTTAAAAAAATTTTTTGATTTTTGTGAAAAAATGACGTTTTTAAAGTAGACGGATACCTTAAAGCTTTCTTGTACATACGTGCAGACGTAAAAACGATACCAGTTAAAATCGACATTTTGAAGAAGGAATATCAAAAATTTTCTCAATCACAATATTTTATTTACATCGTTTAAGTAAAAATATTTTCAAACTCTGCGGATCCGACATAAAACATTCCGAATTTCTGCTGATTGAGGCATTTTAGATTCTTCCACGGGTGTACAGAAAATACTTTTAGAGTACGAAAGGGTAAGAAAGGTAAACTGACCGACATCTCATAGAGAAAGAAAATCAATGGTTGCTTTTAAAATACTCCTTGAATCCCAATTGACATTTTCCTGGATGGATCTGTCAAACAGGATACCTTTGTCATCACTCGGACAGCAAATGTAATGTGAGACGAGTGCTTCGATTTCAATCCTATTTTCAACTAGATAACGCGCATCACAGGGATGAGGCATGGAAAGAGTTATAGGCCGATATATATTTAAGAATGGAAGAGTCTATATCCGACAATCAAATACTTTAACGGAATATATATCAAATATATATGCTCATTTTTTAAAATTGAATTTCTAATTTGGAGAAGAAAATTCGTATTCGAATTCGGGATTCAGAAAAGGAATAGTGATACTTTTATTTAATAGCGTAATATATATGTATATATATATATATATATATATATATATATATATATATATATATATATATATATATATATATATATATATATATATATATATATATATATGTCAGGTCTAAAAAAGGGGTAGTTAGAAATTACGTGAGTTATGAACGATTTTAAAAAGGGAACTCTTTTATAATAATAAAATAAATTAAAAAGATCCACGCTCGCGTAAGCTTTTGGTATTATCCGGTCGGGCGGAAGCGTTTTGAAACAACGTGATGAGCTTGCAAACAGATAAGTTTTCAGTGAGCGCGTGGACATGGAGCTATCAACAACACTCTACTCGTGTCATCTAAGAAAAAGTGAAAATGGCTCAAGTAACGATGGTTTAATAAACTTGTTATCAAGAAGACTGTTTTTCATTCGCCTTAACTCTGGATCACGACATGTCATATATGTATATTTATATATATATATATATATATATATATATATATATATATAATTGTATATATATTCTATATATATATATATATAATATATATATTTTCCTTAAATTTAATAATTATTTATAAGTTTATATATAGAGAAGATACTATATATATAATTAAGCTCGCACAGAATGTAAGCTATTAGATCAGGGTAAAATGTAATGTCAGCTTGAACAAAAAGGCGCTACTCTAATGAGCTTGCACAATGGCATGTGATGTGGGATGTTAAAGAGAAATAGACAAGAAAAGGCCATTCCTAAATATTTTTAAACGGATAGAGCAGAGTTAGAAGAATAAGAAGTACAAGAATTACTAGCACATTCTGTATAATTAAATACCAATTTATTAGAAAATATTCGACTTCAATGGATATTTATAAATATATTTACAGATTGACTTAGGCCTTTTAATAATAATAATCTATAAAAGTGATATAATTAGTCTGTAAATATAAAATATGTTGATTATGTTAAATATTTTTGTATAAATGTATAGAGTCTGAATCTATATAAGGTATTATATTCATTCTGTGTTTCCCCTTGAATGAACAATATAGGTTGTATGTACATTACAACATATATTATATATATAAATATATATTATAAAATTATATATATATATATATATATATATACCATTTACGCCCTCAGTCTGACCCATTATAACTTAACATGGCCCTAGTCTTTGAAAATTTAGGGGAGGCAGATTTTTCTAGAGATATTTTCCCACAGATGTTGACCAGGTGTTAAGGGCATTTTTACATACAACTTCATGCTAGCTAACCCTTCCGTTTGTCCTGTCCCTATGATGAAGTGGGAACCCGTCCTCCAACGTTATCTTGATAAAGGTCTTTAGCTAAAACGGTGTCATTTTTAGGGGCCATGACTGCAACCACCCACCGTGAAGTCTGTCTTATTACATACATATATATGTAATATGTCAAAATTATTACACTTAGGATACTAAAATTTCTCCTCTTGTTCCTTCAAATCTACTTTCCCAGCCACAAAATATCTTATTAAAAGGAGCGTCCTCGACTTGAATTCTTCCAACCCGTTTCCCAAAAGTTTTCTGTGCAATAAATACAAATTATCTGTTTACTCTCCCCATTTTCCAGCACTCTCAATAAAACAACTTTTTACAGTGATCTAAGTTCCTCTTTTTTGTACCTTTAAATTCGCTGACGTTTCTTGGGAAAATCCTATGCGTCGCTCGCTGTGGGTGTCCAATTCTGTAATGCACACGTTTTCACGATCATTCTATCTTCTTCGGAAAGAGTAACTTGTCGTTTACTAGCTCTGAAATAGAGTTTTAGTTCTTTTATGGACTCTTCGTTCTCTTCCGTGGGCCATGTGTATTTAGTCTAGGTATCTAGGCTTCCTTGGCTGACCGGGTAAGTAAAAACAATAAAGGCTACAATTACAATTTATTGTGATCGGCAGTTTCAATTTTCATTGTTTTTTGCGCACGCACGCACGCACACACACACACACGCACGCACTCACGCACGCACACATATATAGAAGCCCGGTGGCGTTAAGGTTATGTTCTTGTCTACTACATAGATTATAGAATGTAAAAATGTTTATATATAACATAATTCGAAAAAATGAAAACTATATACTAGTATTTCTGTTTGATTTTTCCTATTTACGACACTATTATAAATGTATCCACTCAAAAATATATTTTTTGTTTCCAAAAATCTTATGGTTGTTATTAATATATTTCTATTTCTATATTTGTTTATATATTTCAATATAAAATACGAAAAGTGGGTTAAAAAATGAAATCACTTTCGATCTATTGAGATTGAACTGAATAATTCAATGGACGCCCCAAACGCCCGTTCCCGGTACAACTCCGCTGCGAAATGGACCATCCCACTATGCGTTAAATAAGAGGGGAATCAAATAAGCTATTTAAAATGTTAATGAAATGAATTAAGTAAGACCAGTATTTTCAGATTGCCTATAAATTAACCACTCATCTAACACTTGTATGTTTAATTGCGATTTCACAGTAGAAGGGGATTGAGATTCGAATATTTCTGGAAATGGTTTGGCAGCAATTTTCGTGAAGTTATTAGCAAATTCATTTCCTTCACGTCCTGCGGGAACGTTTCTTGCACCTGGTGGCAGGATACAAAGTACATAAACATTATAATATAAATGTGTATGTACAATGGCAACTAATAATGCGTAAGTACAGAGCATTTGCAATTACAACTGTCAATGTGTGTGTTTGAGTGATCGGTAGAGTACGGTACGGTATGGTTTGTTTGTTTGTATGGTACTATACGATATGATATGGTATGACACATAACGAAACGAAAGCGTGCAGTAAATTATTAAATTATATTCAATCTCTTAAATTTTTATTTGACCTTAATCTGGTAAATGTCTTTGAATCAAGGACAAATAACGCGCGAGGCTAGCACTGCTCACTCGCAAATACATATTTTTTGTGTAGCTTCTGTATATTTATACATTATATATATATACACTAGAATACAGCCCGTCATATGACGGGATTAGTAAAATTTTTAATTTTCCAGAATTGTAAAGCAGGTAAAAAAAAATGGTTCGTATTATGGCTGAGAATTATCTGGTATACGCTAAATAATTTGTTTATCTTCATACTCCTCTAAAGTATCGCTATACTGTGATTGCAGATTAGAATCACGTTGAATTCCTTTAGTCTCACCGTGTGGTTATGTATAAAAAACCAACACACAAACTAACAAACTTCTTAATTTTCAAAGATATAACCTACACGCTAGATGTTTATGAACCCGTGAAATAGACTCCTAGACTTTTATGAAAATAATTTGTAGTTAATAGCGGTGATAAAATTTTCATTGCAACGAAAAATAATCGATGATTCAATTTAAAATGATCACATATGTACCTATTCTATTATTAAAACCAAATATAAAAGAAAATTATTTGATTAATATCTAAGTTCAGCGATAAAACGGATGAAAATAATGCAGACAATAATTAAATAATTTAAAATAAGAAATGATTCAATGAGAGGGTTAAAGGAATGGCGTCATAATGCTAGAAACAAATGTTACTTTTACCTATTTATTACGTGATAAATTGATAAATTGAATCGCCTGCTCTTAACTGGGGAAAATAGGAATTGAAATAATGGCATTAAACTCTCGAAAAGGGGGGGGGAATGGTGGATTTCGAACATTTTAAAGACTCGTTTTGCATTTTGCTAACCCTAATGCATCAAGAATCTAATATGGATGCCCCTATCCATTCCAGGTACAACCGTTTTATAAATTCATGGACAGACGGACAGATAGCTCTTATTATATAGGGGATATATATATATATATATATATATATATATATATATATATATATATATATATATATATATATATATATATATATATGTAATGTAGGGAAAACAGATCGAGGAATATTGTAATGTAGGGAAAACAGATCGAGGAATATTGTAATGTAGGGAAAGCAGATCGAGGAATATTGTAATGGAAGGAAAACAGATCGAAGAATAACACCCCCGAGGATAAAAAGTAATAGAGAAAACCCCTAAGTTTAAGAAGCAAACAAAATCTGAGACACAAAACACCTGTAGCCCATAAAAAGGAAATCTTAATCCCCCTTTGACGTTACAGAAATCGTAAGTTAAAGCAGTTAATCCCAGTCTGACACTAGACTGTCAAATAATTTTAAGTTTCCCCAACATGTGGCGAAAACATCTGCAATCACACCACGCAATCTGTCCGCCACACTAGGAGTAAGGCGGGAAAGCGCAACGGCCAATGGGAAGATCCTATAGCGCCCGGCACACGCCCTCAGGGAATCTAAATGGTCACACGCAGAGCCCCAAAGAAACCCCCTTAGATAAGATTTTTAGATTTTAAAAGTAAGAGACACACATTTCGCAATTCTAACCCCAGTAGCAGACGCTCACTTTTTTATGCTAGCATCTTAGAGTACAGATCTGATGTTGATAGTACTTCCTTTACATATCTCATGTCTGGAGAAGAATAAAGGATGAATTGGAAAAACAACAAATAGCCCGACTGCTTATTTAATGACCAGGCATGACATATATATATATATATATATATATATATATATATATATATATATATATAAACACACGCACATACATATATATTACTTGGTTCTACTTGCTTCGCGAGGAGGGGGAAACCCCTGGTACAGGATCTTATTTTTCTTTACTCTGTGTAGGTTTTATTAATCGAACATGAAGTCATTTTAAATGAAGTGAGTAAGCTAAAAATATAGACATAAAAAAAACTAAAAAAAAAAGACATCGAAATATCTATTTTTTATTTATTTTCCCTTGACGTTACATTTATTTCATCGACATGAAGCTCAATTGAGCTACTCAATTTATTGATAAATGTATGACTTGACACACGGGATACTTTCGGAACCCAGTTTCGTTGCACAATTTGCCCTATGCAGGTAATGAGTCTTAAACAAAGTGAAGTACTTTTGTTCTTTTCTGCAAACCAATTTTTCGCGTTCTCTTCATTTATGGAATGTAATAATTTCTTCATTTTTATTCCCTATTCTAATTATATAATAGCTGTTTAATAACTGGGTAGTGTTTAAAGGTACATAAATATGCCATTTCACTTTTCTTTATCTTCACGAATTGAGTATTCTGTATGCTCAGCATTTTCCTCATTGATCTCGAGTAATTGAAGTAAACTGTAAGGGGGAATTTCGTAATTTCATTTCCGCCATAAATTATGTTTTTTGCCAATTCGGCAGAAAACTGTCGATACTCTGAACAGATTCTCGCCATACTGCAGAAATTAAATTACCATCCCTTTATCTCATTATCATACTGGATTTGCCACTTCATTCGGATCGTTGTAGCGTCATCACAGATCAAAGAATGGATTGTTACACCTACATAAAAGGGATGGAAGGGAATATTAAGCTCGCACATATTGTAACCATGAAAAATTGAGGTTTTCAGATTATAACGGAATTTCTGAACCCATTTTGACTAGTTTCGGCTTGCCGCATGTATATCTCATCACTCATAAACATGATTAGACTTAGAGAAAATGGGATTTGTATTTAAGATTGCCGTGTGAAACAATTCGCAAGCCTGTAAAGCTCCGCATGTCTAATTTAAATTACCGCGTCCTGTGTCGACGAGCCACACTTCATGTACATACATATATGTGTGTCTGTATGTATAGATATGTGTATGCATAAACGTATATATATATATATATATATATATATATATATATATATATCCTATACTATAATACGAGGAATGGTTGTCAAGTCGAAAATCGCCCCAGAATTAATAAACTGTAGTAAACTTGGGGATCTGGGGTTTTTGGTCATGAGGAATCGATTGGCATCGGTTTTGACGAGCTAAGGTCACGTAGTTCGGATCTACAGATAGGGCCGGGTTCGAACCCCGGTGCGGGCAAACTTTTTTCTCATGCGTCCAAACCGAGTGAAAATTGGTACCCCGGGGGTTTTCGACCACGAGGAATCGATTGGCTGTAGTTCTGACGAATTAATAATAATAATAAAAAAAGTCTTTATTGATTTGTCTTTATTCCTTGATATCGGTTTCCATTTTTATTTTCTATCAACTCTAAATATTAAATTAATGTAGCAAAGTATATATAACACATAAACGATATAGTAAAAAAAATAATGCAAGCAAAAATTTTGAAAACCAACCACAAAAAATTAAAAAATAATGCTTCACTAACGTGCCGAAACAACCTCGCCGTTCAATTTCCAAAGCCACACTAAACACAGAGCATATAACTTATCAAAGTCCGTCGCCGCGTTAGTGCGTCGTCGGCATACCAGGAGGTGCCGCTCTGACGCGCCAGTGCGTCGGTGGCAGCGAACGTGTTAAGGAACTGATTTCGATTTCAAATCACCGTCAACAAAGTTCGACATTTCAACATTCATCAGATTTCAAGCTACATTTTCAACATGCAGAACGCACCTCTACATGAAATGCTTCAAGGAGCCGGAATTTTGGAACAACAAGCGATCAACTCAATTATACCCGCAAATGGACAACTAGAAGATATCGTCATTGTCAGAATGCTTCTTCATTCAACACACTTCAATCTTTACACTGCTCACTTTGTACCATTTCTTTAATTGTATAATTTTTTGTTATCAATTACATTTTATTTTCTATGACTTTTCAAACTTTACCTTTGTAAAGAATAGTTCCCTTTCCAAACAACTTTGTTTAGAATAGTTTACAATGGTGCACTTTAACCGGTTATCTTTTCACTAATGGTTTCACAAATTTTCTTATGGCATGTATTGTTTTGATAAATCACAATTGAAAATTTAAATCTTCGAGTTAGCTTCGATACCTGTTTTCTCCGAGCGGAACTCGGTCACCCGGTACTATAACAGTAAATTGAAGTTGGTCAATTTTCTAAATTATGAGAGTGGCGTCATTTGTTTCCGGTTTTGATGGTCACGTGACATGGCGAGAGAAGTATTGATTAGATAACGGAATTTGGTGCTTGGCTTAAGGCCTACATATTTCGATATGGAAATAAAAGTTATTAACTACGACTACCTTACGTGATTGTGATGACTTTATTATTGTGATTTCGACGAACTCGTGAATATGTTACATATATAAATATGTATATATATATATATATATATATATGTATATATATATAAATATATATGTATATATATGTATATAAATATATATATATAATATATATATATATATACATATACACACATATATATATATAAATATATATATATATATATATATATATATATATATATATATATATATATATATATATATATATATATATATATATATATATATATATATATATATATATACATAAAATATCGTATCCATTGGTAAGGCAAATGGAATAATCAGTAAATCATATCTTTATTCAAAGTAGAGTTTCTTTTTCAAGGCGTCATATATATGCCAGGTTTAAAAATGGTTGTTAAGAATTAAGCGAGTTATAATAAAAATTTTTAGAACTCATTAAAAATAACTTAATAGGAGAAAGACACTGAACTGTACTGACTGAAAAAGCTGAAGCGGACTTAGACATAGGGCGCTTAGGTAGCAACGGCAAAAGAGACAGTTCTGAGCGGGAACTCGGGGCGATAACATCCTCCACACTTATCGTGGTAAATGAGAACAAAGGATTTCTAAATGGTTTAGCCATTCAAGGAAGGATTACAATAAAGTTTTTATATAAGAAGTCAAATGTGTCGTCCTTGCCTTAACTACTCGTCCGTGTAATATATATATATGTATGTATATACACATATATATGTACACGTGCTTGTCTGTTTATATGTATATATATATGTGTATGTCTTCGGTCAGTCTCTCCATATTGCCGCTGACAGCATTGTAGTATAATGCCCAAATGCACCACAAGATGCCCAACGAGCCGTAACCACAAGGCTTCGCGTAGTCTCACCAAATGAGTTCGAACGCTGCTACAACCACTGGCAGCAATGCTGGATTTCTTTGCGTCGCTGTCCAATGCTCCTATTTTGAAGATTATAAACTGTTGTAAGTAGATTATTTATTTATACAATTATTTATTCATTACGTTTGGGAAGAACTTGTATTTATAATATAAAAAATACAAATTACTGATTTTGTCTTGGCGAGAAAATAGTTAGTGTGGGCTGACATGAATGAGCAACGTAATTATCCGTTGACAATTACATTGTCAACGGACTATTATCAATTCAATAATTATTAAGATAATATTCAATAATTATTAAGATAATACGAGGGTTGGAATTTTAATAGTGGCAACTATTTATTTACATGGAATAGAGAAGTGATTCATGTCACCCTGTTTTAAAGTCTTTTCAGTACAGTCACCAGCATTGTGTATAACTCGTTTCCAACAATGTGGAAGTCGCAGAACACCTGTAGCAGCTCCTGTTCTGTTGATAGTTCGAATGGACAGGTCTATTGCTAAAACAATCTCTGGAACAATTCCGAAGCGAATGCCACATAGTAGTTTCTCCATCGTAGGAATTAAGACAAAATCTTAGATCTGGGCACAGTCGTATGCGCAAATCCTCTCTTTCCACCCTCCAGCACACAAATTGTTCGAAGTCGATCACTGTCCATTAGTGCGGCAACAGCATATGCACTTCTGCACCACTGACACTAGGACGACCTGGCCGATGCACGTCTGCCCCATTTTGGCGTTCTACTTTGAAGGCTTTTCCTCATTCAGTAAGGCAATGCAGATTCCCCGCAAGTCTCTTGAAGCCCTAGATGATGTTCTCGTGATGAACGACCTCTGGCACATCGAATTTTTATCCAATTTCGTTGTTCTTGTTTTGAAAACATCCTAGCAGCACTTACTTTAGCCCGCAAGCTAATACAAGGATCCGTTCTTTGCGTCTCTCTGCATCTGTATGACGTAGACAGGACGAGTCTTTTAGCTGAGAGGTAAGGTAGGTATGTAGCTCACGTGGGGTATACGCGACATTCTTTGGTTTTGTTGCGTAGCGTTTTCACAGCAGTGTTGCCGCTATTAAAGTTCCAACCCTTGTATATAATATATGAGTTAAATCATCCCTGGTAAAGCAATAAGAGAAACATTTGACAACTCAACTTGTGGTTTACGGAACTCGAGACAGCTCAACTTTTAAGTTTCCTTACTTTACGTATTCAGTTTCATTTGTTTGGGTTGTGCGTGCGTCGTGTCTGAGTTAAATATCATTGTTCTCTTCAAATGTTAGTTGTTTGAGGAACTTTCCAGTGTTTGTTATTTTGTGTGGTGTAGCTTCAGTTTGGATTTAAGTAGGGGAGAGCCGAGGGTAAGTTCTTGAACCATTGATTCTCAACAGGGGTGGTGGAAAGGGCAGTGAATTAGTTTCGGGAAGTAGGGGGGGGAGCGTTGTGAGCATGTTATGGCTTTCCAAACCATGCTCCTAAAACCACGTTTAAAGCAATTTACTAAACATTTTTAAAGCATTTTCCGTTACATGTTTTAAAAATACCAAATAAATTTATTACACTACGTAATGTACTCAAATTTTGCCAGTAATAAAACGAACTTACGCGACAGTAATATAACCAGTAACTTTCGCCTCTCCCCATGTTTCCTTGTGAAATAAGGCCGACATTCGAAAAATATATTTAAAGAACAACATTCGTTTGCGCGTAGCTTGAGCGTGTGCCTGTAACAAAAGTTTGTCCTAACTCTAGTGAAGAAAATTACTTAAACATTTTGCCTTTTATAATTGAGTATTACTCTTAGTCCCTCTATTTTAAATTACGAAAGTTTTAAAAAAGGGGGACGTTGAGCCGATTTCGGCTCCGCAGGGGGACGGCAGCTAAACACTTTATATGTGGGAAACGTACTAGTACGTTTTCTGACGATTGGTACTTGAGCGCGTGTCACGTACTAGCACGGGTTAGTGTAACAACACGGTCCGTTTGTGGATACAAAAATAACGGTGTACACAGGAAAACGAAGCCGAATGTTCTTGTCTACTACATAGATTCTCGAAAAATGGAGACAAATAAAAACCACAAAAAGCGGAACCACAAAAAGGGAGGTTGATTAAAAAAATCAAAATTGATTATTGTGATAGTCCTGCATACAATGTCTTAAAGAACAGGGAGAAATTTGGGCCAGCTCGTGCCTCGAACTCGCCATCTTCCGGTTATGAGGATCGACGTCTTAGAAGTTCGGATGGAAATAAATAGCTGTAGCACTCAACCACAATCAACCCGGTGTGCGTGTTGCCTGTTAAGTACGGACTGGATCTCTGCTACCTATCCTTTCTGTACGCTGATGAAACAGAGACACAGACAGATTATGAGAAACATGAACATGCATGTCTACACTGGGAATGAAACTAGAGAGATCTCATGAGCCCTCGAGTTACCAAAAAGTAAACCATAGTGCTCCAAACGAAAGCTATTTAACACGCAGCAATGGTAAAATTGAGGGTTTTACCTTTATCGTCCATATAAATATATTTCTCCTTTCTGAAATATGTGTTGTTTAGCCCAAGAAGGCGAGAAATAACTATATATTTAATCATGGAATAATTATATATTTAATTAGGGAAAAGCATTGATTTCCAGTTTGGTTTGGAGGATTTACTGTTTTCCTCCCTATGGTTAATAAGACTGGAGGCCTTAATTTTTCGATATACGTTGATTTTAACCCCTATCTTGTAAATATATTTTACCTTAATCGTATTTATACCTTCATTTTGAATGTCTCTTTAATGTCTTTTGGGATGTTTTTATCTAAATTATTTTTACTTTAAGTAATACTTTTGATTTGTTAACTGTGCTATAATAATTTAGAAAAACTTGTTTGATGCAGTACGTTTAAAAAAAAGAGGACCAATGTTAAGGTTTGGTTTGGTTTGGAGTGATACGGTCTACTTTTTGCAATAAGAGTGATAATGAGACCTGGACCTACTGCTTAAAGCCGATTCCGAACGGTTACGAACATCCATGCCACAGTGGGATTCGAACCCCGAACTCCGGTACCGAAGGCCAGCACCCTAACTAATTGGCTATCGTTAAGCGGACCAACGTTAAGAGAAACCAACGTTATGAAGATGATTTTGAGCCAATAAACACAAATCGACGTTATTAATCTCGAATTTGAAACATCCGAGAAATTTCTATAGCCGTAATGAGGGCTGTTAGCTGTAGATTTATTTCAGTACTTTTTATACTTCAAATTACAGATTGCGTTTAGACAGTATATTTCTCAAGGGGCTGTCATACAAAATATCTACATTCCTTCGCTTATTTAGTTTGTTTTTACCTTTACCACACACACATACATATATAGGTATTGGTTTGGTTTGGCACACTACGGTCTACTGTTTTGCACAAGAGGGATAATAATACTGGGATCTACTACTTAAAGCCGATTCCGTACAGATAAGGACACCCATGCCCACAGCAGGATTCCAACCAGCGAACTCCGGTTACGAAGAGCAGCGCACTACCATTTGGTCATCGTTCGGCAGTATGCACTTTTTAAAGAAGTATTTTATTTTAATGACGATGAGTAAATAAAAAGATTTCTCTAGCTCCATGTTAAACCCTGGAGTTAACACTTGGTATGCTGGTATACTTCACCGCCAAATTACGCGTGCAGCGGGCGTTTTTTCGCGAATCGGGCGAAAGTTGAGTGATTCAGAAAAATCGCAGTCCATTGAAAACTACTTTGTTTTTATGAACGAAACTTTTTACACTTTAATATAGACTGTAGGATTATTTAATGAAAAAAAAAATATTTTTACGAAATCACCAAAATAAACGATTTTTAAAATGAAAGTAATAATAATCTGTCGGCGCCTATTTCTTCGTCACTCTCTTTGTCACGACGGCATATTTTACCCATTTTGTATTCGAATATAAAAAAATCAAGCTCCAAATGGACAAAACAGGACTTAGAGCTAGGAATTCGATGGAAGACGAAATAACGCCACCAAAGACCGAGTCACTCGACCATCCTAACTTGTGGAAAGAAAAAATGTAAACAACACGCCTATAATGTCACACATACATATAATTATATGTATTTAGTATATTTCTGGTGGTGAGTGAGTATCCACCACCAATCTACTAAGTACGTATTTTTACGTGACCCGGGCTCCAGTGACAGACTGCAAAAAACGTAAAAATACGCTGCCCGCAAGCGAAGTGTTAAATATTATTACTTCTGGTTGATTTGCCTCCGAAGGTTTCTTAAAGCCCTACCTTTCGGCCATCGTTCGCCCATACACACATTAAAAATATCCCAAAACATATTCTGAAATTTCTCTACTATGCCTTCGATCGACACCCTTCACTTTGTAAAATAAACTACACATTCTCGTTCAATTTTCTAAAGAACATTCTGCATTTCGTCCCTGTAGAAAACATTGTTGCTAAAGATCCAACGTTGACATCCGACGGCCACGGTACATACTTCGTCTTTTCCTCGCTTCGATTCGTGCGGCTATCTTGTCAGACATGCATACATTTATTCCGCTTTCGTGACGATTCGCAAAGCCGAAATACTGATTCTTGTGTTCTTTTCGAATATTCCTGTTTATCTGTTATTGCTTTCATTTAAAATGCGTGTTCAACACAAAGATAAGAGAGCAGCGAAAATCCGATACTTTCGCGAAAAGACTTCGATTTCGGGTAAGAATGGCGTGCTCTCTCCAACTCCTGCTCACAGACCCTTTTTCCCCCCAAATTTAAAATGACGAGACGAGGGAAAATCTGGAAAATAAAAGCCTCTTTCGACCTATTTTATGTAGCGTGGTGGATAAAATGGTAATAAAACGAGAAACTTTGTTTGGAAAGATTAATCGATGACTTAATAGGGGGATGTTTAGAGTGATCCTATTTTCTTTGTATGGGGTGGTAATAAAGGTGACATCGAATAAAACAATAACATACCTTTTAAAAATCACAAGATTGTTACAAATATAGTAGTATACAACATTGCATACCTTAAATTTTTAAACAATACTTTCGTTATTTTAATATGATGTTATTTTAATATTTTGGACACGTTCCCTTCTTGTCACAAAGGGTCACACTTACATCCTCCCCTTGTCACAAAGTGTCACACTTACCCCCTCCCCCTTGACACATTTTACGATAAGCACCTATGGTTGTACAGAAATAAAGCACTACCTTTATAGATCCTATTTCAAATGTTATTTTACATTTTTAATTGTGTGTTTTCAATGGTATCTTTGAGCATAACAATAATGATTCGTATACTTATATGTAAAATGAAAGTAAATGAAGGCTTACAAATAAAAAATGATTAATATACAATAGCAATAAATCAGAAATATAAAAAAGAAATTGATTTCTACCAGTTACTCAGGTGGGGAAATTTTTCTTTTGCTGGTCATTTCAAGGGCGTCACAAAACGAAGTTTCTTCGAAGTAAAAATTTCTGTTGCTACAATATATTCTCACTATCTTAACCTCTTGAGTGCGGAGAAGCGCTATCGCTTGTTATGAGCAAAAAATGCGGAGAAGCGCTTCTCTTATTTTGTACCGAAAATGCGGAGACGCTGCTGTTGGTTAGTATCAATTTCTCATCTATTGAGAGACGTTGAATTCACATCCATCGCAGTTTGGATTCATTTGACTCAGTTGTGATTTTTAATAATATAAGAATTCAAATAAAATGCAGTGGTCAGCAGTCATGCCGTGGATGGCGGTACGGTAGACAAAAGGAGCGTGTTTTATTTATGTATTTATTTATTGGTAGTGAAAAAAACCCCTTTTCGTTGTTGTATAGAAATTAGAAACTGTCTCCACTTTCTCGACAAGTGTTATACGGATCATGATGGATGCTATAGAGGAGGAATGGTTAGCGAGCAAAAATGCCGCAGTAAGACTACCAATAAGTACAAAGTTTTCTTTAGAAAAATGGCCTGGGCGACAATGGGATGTAGACAGTCAAAAAAAATGGTAATGCAATGAGACGATCCGACTTCATTGGCGTTATTTGTAAAAAAAAAAATGAATTCGTGGAATGTGTGCAGCGAAACATTCTTGTCATTAGTGAGAATAAAGAATATTTTTGTCGGTAAAAATGACTTATTACATAATAATAAGTATTAATTATAACCATTTCTATTATTCTCCAAAAAACATGACTACGCATTTCATTCCACACTATTAGCATATATATATGAAAACTCTTCAGCACTCAAACGGTTAAACGATTTAATTATAATTGTGTATTAACTTGTTTATTCCCGAACCCTGTGTGGCCGATCACTTATTATCGCGTGTATTATAGTCGTGTTTCAGAGTTTTAAAATAGTAGAGAAACCAGCGAAACGGCCGTAATAATATTTATATCCGAAAGAGATTGACTTTCATGGAGTGAAAATGGCCGCCAGCCATTATTTATTGTTTATGTTACCCAATGCAGAAAATGGGGGCTTCCGGACAATGGAATGATGCAATGATTTTTAATTATTCGCAGATTTAGGGTGATTAAGAGGTCATGCAACTGTTAAATCACCCCCCCCCCCAAAAAAAAATGGATTTTTCAGGAAAAATATATATGAAAAGGAGTTTAGTTCTGAACATTTTAAAACAATCTGCTTCAAAAAAATTCCAACATTGAGAGCAGTTATGAATAAAAACGTGTCACCTCTTTACTGTTTGCAAATTTAAACTTACAAAACTTTCGCCTCATTTTTCACAAATAGTGTTTATTTTTTTCTGACGCGCATGTTATCTCAAAAAAATGTATGTATTTTTTCATGAAATTTTTACAGGCTGTATACAATATAGTTTTTATCCGATTGAATGAATTGTTTTAAAACGATATATGTACATACACATGTATATAATGTATACATATATCTGTATGTATGTATATATATATATGTATGTATATATATGTGTATATATATAGCTATGTATATATATGTATATATATATATATATATATATATATATATATATATATATATATATATATGTATATATATATATATATATATATATATATATATATATATATATATATACTTGGACTAGTGGTTAAGACATGGAAGACTCATTTCATATATAAAAACTTCTTAATTATAATCCTTCTATCCATAGCTATGCCATTTAGAAATCCTTTGTTCCCATACTTTACGACGACAAGCGTGGAGGATGTTATCGGCCCGAGTTCCCGCTCAGAACTGACTCTTTTGGCGTTACTACCTAAGCAAAAGTCCTCTTGTCTACTTCCGCTTCGGCTTCTTTACTCTGTACAGTTCCGCTCGAGAGTGTGTCTTCCTCCTATTACGTTGTCGTTAATGTGTTCCAACTATTTTTAATTATAACTTGCTTTATTCTTAACCCCCACCCTTTTTAAACCTCACACACACGCACACACAAAATGTATGAGTTCCCGATCGACACGCGATGAATCATACACGAAAATATCCATGTCGTCTTGGTTAGAGAACCATTACTATCATATTACTATCTTTATTAACTATTACAGAATACTTTTAAGCCTGAATGGTGAAATCACGTGAACTATCCAAACTTAGAAGTTCCGCAGAATTATCATAAATCACGGAGACGTCGACGATGTTTTCCCGCTGGAAAAGGAAACGCTTAAATTTTTAATACGATTTATATAGCCTCTTTCCGGCACGAAACGTAACTATTCGAACGAAATCCCCAGATAGACGTGGACACGAGAGAAAAAGAATGCTCTCTAATGTGCAGAAGTACAATAACCCTGAAGCTGTTTCAATTTTAAAAAATATATATTTTAGTCGCATGCAACTGATATATTATGTAGAAAAAGATTAAAAACAAAAAGGTACATGGAAGTTTTTCTTACGAATAAATATAGGAATAACTAAGAAATTCGTCTATCGTAATTTTTATGAAAAGAAATTTAAATCTGCCCCCCGCCAAGCATATGTTGCTATCGATGATTATGTGAGTAAACGGGACATAACTGCATACATAAGCTGCAGTTTCGATTAAAATAATTACATATTTATGTTTTTTTTAGCTCCACGTTGCTTGGATTGCTATGTATTGCTGTTAATCATACCTAATGGTCACAGTCAAGGTTTCAGTCTAATTAGACAACGCGTTGATGACTCATAATTTATGATGAGAACGTTCTCACCTCCTCGCTTCCTTGTGAGCTGGAGTGTTTGGTTTACTTTTTGCCTAGAGGCCTAAATGAATCTGTTTTTTTTCCTTCGGAGGTTAAAGTGAAGACTTTCCACTTCGCTAGGTACTCCGTTAAACCCAATTACATTGAATAATTACATTATTAACTAACTGGTGCTCCTACTCTTTTCCTCAAAATTGTTATTGTTAGAAAATAACAGCACATGTCATCGAATTTTACTTCGAACATTCTCAATACATTCAATATTTAGCGTCTATTCTTAAATCTTTGCATCGAAAGGTATCTGATTTCATATAGATTTACTCAGATATTACTGATCTATACATCGAAGAGCCATTACGTCATGATTGCCCTCCATTTATAACAATGGGATCTCCCAGGAACAAAATACTGTTGCAATGCTCAAGGGCACAATCCCTTTTTGCACTCATGTACTGGGTACTGTTTTCCCGGACCTTAGTGCTACATATCCTACATCGTCTTTAGTTGGAAACCAAGTTTGACATATGATTGTTCATTCTGATTGATCATCTGAACCACACAGTTCTTTGCTTGAAGCTAGAAAGATAGCCTTCTCTTTTTAAAGGAATAATCGTCTGTTAGAAGATCAGCTAATGCTATAGATGTTAGCTGGTCTATAAGCCAGTTTTGCGAATCTCGCTGGTGCATTTCGTAAGATCATGGAGGAAGTGAGTCATTTTCCCAAGGTCCACGAAAGGGTTAAAAGGCAAAGAGGTTAGTATTGGGCTTTCCTCAACTAGATCGTCCAACTTTAAATCCCTTTTATTGAAAAAAGTAAGACTTTGGTTGTTAGAATTCTGACAGTCTATTAGAATAGGGTAAACTGTGAAGTCTTCTTTACAGATGGAACAAAACGGAGAATTTTCACTATTTAAGAAAATAACAGTGAGAAAAGCTAAGTTCGCCCGATCCGTAGACGAGGTATTAAGACATCCGTGTATGTAAGGCACTGTATTGGCCAAGAGCTAATACAGTGGACTCCGCTTAATGGGATCGCGGTTAATAATATCCATCGCTTATTGTTATCGACATCACTGGGTCTCGATTTTATCTATTCATTTGGATATTAAAATGATCGCTTTATGGGATCGTTACACCGGTTCATGGGATTCGTTTTCGAACCTCATTTCAACTGGCAAAGGAATATTCACAATGAATTCAGGAGGAACCCATTCTTTTCTTTCCCTTCGCTGTTGTTTGAATTTCCGAGAATTCTCCTTCTTCCACCTAGGGCTTGGCTTGGTTTGTAGCTCTATAGTCTACCGTTTTGCTACACGAGGGCTAATGAGACCAGAACCTATTGTTTAAAGCTGATTCTGAACGGCTACGAACATCCATGCCACCAGCGGGATTCGAATCCGTGAACACCGGTACCGAGGAGTAGCACTCTACCATTCGGCCATCGTGTGGCCTTCCACCTAGTGAACGATAGCCGATTGGTTAGGGTGCTGATCTTTCGTACCGGAATTCATGGGTTCGAATTCCACAGTGACATGGATGTTCGTAGCCGTTTGGAATCGGCTTTCAACAGTAGGTCCCGGTCTCATTAGCCCTCATATAGCAAAAAGTAGACCGTAGCACTCCAAAGCAACCAACCGACCACCTAGTGAAATGGTAAATGAACAAAGGAGTAAGGTGTTACACGTTCCAGGAATTTTTCAGAAATACGCACACCCTGCAATGGTTGTCAATGGTTGTCAGATAAGCAGAAGGCAACCCATTCTTATTGGAACTGAGAAAAAGCTTATTTCCATTTTATGCCTTGCTCTCTTACATGCAGCTTTTCGATGTGGAAGCCAGAAAGCGAAAGGATTTAACGTTAAAACAAAAGATCGAAATTTTGCCTCTATTGTACAAAATTTTGGAAAATTGTGAGAAAGTTACTAGAAGAGATAAACAAAATGAAAACACGGAGTGTAAACGTAATAGAGCTGGTAAAGCTGAGTAAGTCGAAAAGGCTCTAAGACTTTGGTTTGAAAATGTTCGAGAACGTGATGCTCGAATCAACGGACCCCTTATGCAAGAAAAAGCAGAACGTTTAGTCGATGAAATGACTTTAAAAACATTATGATTATAAGTTGTAGGCAGTCAACAATGTATCAATTTTTAAAATTATGCCTACAATTCTTATGTGCTAAAGGATACTATACAGTACATAAATACAAGGTGAGTTTTTTCATTTTGTTTTGAAATTTAGTACATATTAATTAAAGGGGAGGGGGTAAATTTATCTCATTTTGCATATTGGTTGTTGTTATCAAAATCACAGTGTCCTAAACGGATCCCATTCAGCGGAGTCCAGTGTAGTTTAATGTCTCGGAGTTTGTTTTTCGTTTTTTGGTTCCACAACTCTTGTCAAAAGGCGTAAATGTGTTTGGATACCCATTTTGAAGTTTTGCTGCAAGAGATAGGCTGCTCAAAAAGAATTGAAGCTACCTTTATAGGGGTAATTACAAAATGACGAAGAGAATTAAAGGGTCAGGGCATCGAAAGGCTTGAGAACTCTTTTACATAAAGCTAGACAACGTCAAAAAATTCGCAACGAGTCTCTTTTTTAAAAAGTCAACAATCTCGCTCCATTCTTTGTTGCTTTTTAAAACCTCACGAAAGCTAGATTATTCTAACTTTGTGCTCTTCTTTGGTTTTTTTTAAATATCTAAACGAGTACGGTTTTAAAGACAAAGAGAGAAGATTAAAAAAAAAATTCAGAATCAAGAACACGCAGCTACTTTAAAACTTAATTACGACACGCTGCATCATTATGAAATTAAATATTATTTTAAACACCACGTGCCGCTGCAAAAAATTCCTTATTTTTCTGAGGGGATAAAAAGAATTCTTCCTAAACGGTTTTAAAGTCGGCATCATTAAAATGCAAACCTCTTAAGTGAAGTGATGGTTCAGCAAACCATTAACAATATCATTATGCTGTTGCTTTATTTCCGGGAGTAAAAACGAGGGGTGGAGCTCTCATTCCAGTTGTTAAAGGGTAATATGCATGACAATTAAAACTAGAACGTTTAAGAGGTTTTTTGAAAAAAAGTTCCTTAATTAAATTTTCTGCCTTTTTTTTTTCTTCGAGATAACAGCGGAGTTAAAAATAGATTTTGATGCTGGTATGTGTTTAGATAACGAAATGAGTAGATACGAACGAATTCAAATTCGTGTTTCTGAATGATAAACAATTTTGTATCTCGTAAGGGTTGATAGATGGTCTGAAAAACACGGACGCGTTATCATGTGCCTAACCATCAACAGTGTAGTTGGCTGGCTCACCAGCCTCGCATACGACTATATAACGCCAAGTACACGAACTGGCTCGAAGAAGTGGCATAGACGAGGTGTTAGAATAAACTTTACTTCTTTACAGGGATCCCTCGTTTTTTCGCGGTTCATGGGGACCAGAACCTTCTTCGAAAGCTAAAAACCACGAGGTAGGATTTGTCCTACTTTTTTCCGTGTATGCCGGTACATGTTTTAAATATGTAAACAGTATTTATACTTTACGCATTTAAGACAAAAATGACAAAAGTATACGTATGTACTTGCGCTAATTAATAAGGTTCATTACAAAACCTTATAGAGTCATAAACATTCAGCAACATTGCTTTCTGAGGGAGACGAAGAGTCTCGTGTGGGTGGCGGAGGAGAGGCTCTCCCTGGACTCGTAGAAGTTTTAGGCTCACTCGGAGACTCTTCTGCTGGAGGCGCTGACGGTAGAGCCGGGGGGCTTTACTTTGGAGAGAAACAGGGTGATGGGTAGTGGTTGTCTTTTTTTTTTCTTTTCTTTCAAAGGTCCCCTGTACAAGAACATAAGCCCGTCAATGCGATTGCCGAACGTGACAGCTCGAACCCTAATGTCGTCAACGTCTTGTGCCAATTCTCGCCGTGTTGCACAATGGTTGCAGATTCTCCAGGGTAAGGGCACGCTCTTCAGTTTGTTCTCCATATTCCTCTTCATTTTTTTCCTCGATTGCAGACCTTGTCATCTCAAGAGCCCTTGTTTCGTCTCTTTGTTTGACATGCAGGGATCCTTCTCTCTCTCGCATCCATATGATACAAAGCTCTTTTCCGCAATGTGGCTGCCGACATGCTCGTATTTTTTCATTTTTATTTTTTGACGAATATTTTGGAAAAACCCGCGAAGCACTCATGCTGCGAAACAGAAAGAGCAAAGTGGCGAGGGAATACTGTATTTCCAATTTATCTCTCTTCTTTTTTGGCCTCTCCACAACACCGTATACGGCATGATTACCAATTTTTCACTTGTGGGTTTAAAACAACCATCACACACACATACACTTCTCTTATATAATAATAGCTTCAGTTATCTGATCGTGTATCCTTTAATTTATAAAGCGGTTGGACCGAGAATGGATAGGAGCAACCATATTCGATTCTTGATGAGTACTGTTTAGCAAAATTAAAAGAGAGTAAAGTTTATCTTGTCATAAACTATCAATCCTATCCTAAAATATATTTATATAAATGTGCTTCATAAACATCAAAAACTTTTGTCCTCTTTAAAATGTTCGAAATCCACCCCATCCCCCCTTTTCGAGCGTTCAATGCCATTATTTCGAGTTCTATTTTCCCGCCTGTTAAGAGCAGGCGATTAAATGTATCGCATAATAAATAGACAAAAATAACATTTTTTTCTAGCATTATGACGTCATTCGTCATTGAATCATTTCTTATTTTAAATTATTTAAATATCGTCTGCATTATTTTCGTACGTTTCATCGCTGAACTTAGATATGACGTCAATCATTTTCTTTTATATTTGGCTTCAATAATAGATTAGATACATATGGGATCGTTTGAAATTGAATCATCGATTATTTTTGGTTGCAATTAAAATTTTATAACAACAAATTCTATCTGTCTCCAGGGTAAAGTGGAAAAGATAGTTTCATTCCTTTACCTCTATTAATTACTGTGTCAACAAATGGGGAAGAACTTAACAATAACTACGACGTAGCTAAGAAAACTTTGAATTATCTTTCTAAATGAAATCAATGCGATTCTAAACTGCATTCGCAGATTCGGGAGGCTTTCGGGAGGATGTAGAGGTGTAGGAAGATAAACAAAAGATTGAGTGTTTACTAGATAATTCTCGGCAAAAAAACAAACCATTTTTTTATCTGCCTCATAGAGTACTTTACAATTCTGGAAAATTAAAAATTTTACTGATTCCGTCATATGACGGGCTATAAGCTAGTATATATATATATATATATATATATATATATACATATATATATATATATATATATATATATATATATATGTGTATATATATATATTATGTGTGTGTTGCTTTGGTTTGGTTTGAATACTTAACAGTGCGAAAATTATACACACTAAAAATTTTAGCTAAAAAAGTTGTATTGTAAAAGGAAAAGCAACTAGACTATTGAAGTAAACTGTAGTGGCACTTTGAAGGGAACAGCGAGTCCTTACTTTATCTTAAACTTATGAAAATATCATGCTTCGCAGTAGATAAGTGAATGATCCTGAAAACACGTGTGGATTACCGGGTTGGACCCCACAGCGAGCGACGCGTAAAATTTTTTCGCAAGAAACAGACAACTAGTAAGCGAATTTAACAGTCAAAAGGAACTAAGATCAGGGATAAAAGTGAGTCGTCAGTGACAGGTAGAAAATGTGGTGAGTGGACAGAAAATTTGTATTTATTTCTGAGATAGATTTGGGAAATGGGTTGGAAGAATGGAAGTCGCAGACACTGCTTTTAATTTTGATATTTTGTGGCAGGGAAAATAGAATGGAAGGAATGATTGTTCTCCAGGGTGACTCCGAAATTCCGGATTTGTAAATAATTTATTCATTTGAAAATTACTTGAAATTTATTAAGAATACTGTTGCGAATTTCCCTCGTAATGTTTGTTGATTTAATAGACTTTGGATAAGACAAAAATAATAACAATTTATTAACATGCCAAATGCATCACAATGACGACGGATGGCGATCAAACTTGGCAGCCTTTTGGCGAACGTTTTCAGAGAAATACGGAGAGCATTAACACATGTCCTGCTTTCACCAGATCTGAGCGAGAACTGACTCTTTATGAGAACTCACGGCCCTTTATATAGCTTTCAGGTTTCTGGAAAGTTCCACAAGCTGCTAGTAAAATCTAGAAAAAGTGGGTCGGCAACAAATGTCGGCAAGTCACCAAATTTGGCGATATATTGCCAAAACGAGTCTCCCAAAATTTCGCCAAATTGGCGAGATATCATACAAATTACATGTTAAAAGCATTCTTAACAATACATTAAATCTAATATTAGTAACATGCAATTATTTGTTATATGTAAATAACTTTTTTTAGTTCCGGGCTCTTGACTACAATTGATATAAATTTCAGAGTGAAATGAATTATTATCGAACGGGATAAACCTGGAGCGACAGGAGTAAATCATTCCTTTAAGAAGGTTCTATTATTTTATTTGGAGTTGGAAATTGGACGTGTTAAAAAAAAAATCCCCCGCCATTAACAATTTTCCCACGTTCCGCGAAGAAAAAACAAAATTTCGGTTTTGGCCAGTAAATATATAATAAAAATTTTATAGTTCTGAACAGTAACAGGTTGTGATACTCGAGACACTGGCATAAAATCTAGTTTACGATTGTTATCAGAAACCATAATCAAGTAACAAGATTGGTTTTGTAGCCGATAGAAATTTTATATCATAGTTTATTGGATAATAAATCAGTGTTAGTTTTGGGGAAACAAGATGAAAAATGAAGTGCCGAGAAAAAAATTAGAAAAATATATACTCACATAAATTGATTTATGCGGTACCTAACTCATCATTATTCAAAAATTAAGCCAACTATTTATTGGTACTACACTACCTCGATGCCTAATTTATTACAATATTTTTTGCTATAATCAATCTTTTCCTTTCATTTTAGTTGTTTATCATCACGTAATGGAATAAATAAAGTTGCTTTTCCCTTCAAAGTAAAATAAATATAACTTAATCAAGCGATTAACTCGACGCAGGCGATGTAATTTTACATAAATATTATTTACTGAATTCATTATGACAATAAATGTGCCTTTTTCTATTACTTCTGCTGCTATATTTTGTGTTGCTAAGTGACTAAACTAAAATTAACCCGCAACAATTCAAATCAAACTGTACAGGTATCACGTATTAGACATTATTATTGGTCTTGTACATAGCAATATTCTGGTCTAGGGACTTACTCTCGACTTGCTAGTCGATTCGCACGTTCCTTGTGACGTCACTTTGACGTCAGCCTGATCGTTTGCTCGCTTATAGTCCGCATTCTGACGTCAAACGAACGTGTGAACAGACTCGCAACGTTCAGTGTGCTACCTAGGGTGCTACCAAACTGCAGTCGAGATATTTCACAGGCGAATTCCACGTCAGAATGATGTCAGAAGTCGTCAAAAGGGCAACAGGAGTTGCCACAAAGGGAAATTTACACCACAAAAATTCCCTCCCTGGCGATTTTGACGTCATTATGATGCAGAAATCTCCTATGACACATCTCGGTTCCAATATGGTTGCACCCCTGGAGTAATGACACGCAGTTAGGAGCAACACTAAACAAGAGTTTTATTTGAAAAACTTTTTATAAATAGAACTATATACCTAGGACCAACTGTTGGGGTTAAGGTCCAATAAGAACTTTACTATGTGCCTACGCATAAACGATATACCACTCGTTGACTAATCAATGTTATGTAAACCATCAAGACTCATGAAACTGAATTTTGAATACGGATTTTTGTTTAAATGTGTGTTTAAGGGCCATACGTACCAAGTCATTTAAAGGCTAACCGTGATTAACACTTGGCGCAAACTAATAAGGTGATTTCATGCAGTAGGGCACATCTCAATTTATGACAATACTGGATTTAGTTTCAAACTGAAAGGCAGTTTATAGTTTGTCTATTGGCTGTTGTAAACATGAAAATGAATGAAAAGGGCATTATAGTAGTCGTGACCTTGCGACAAATTGCTCTATGGTGGGATACAATCCTCCGTTTAAACAGAGATTAATCGCGGTTAGCTGTTAAACGACTTTGGTGAGACCGGACCTGAAAAATAGTTTTGATTTCAACCAAATATACTAATTATCTCGAGGAATACGAAGAATACAATATGTTTACTAAATACAGAATCATCGCAATAAAATACGGGTTCAGCAGCTTATCTTAGATATATTAAAATCTGCCCTTGTCTGTCTGTGGCTTGAACTTCTTAAAAATACCGAGAGTTAGGGGCCGATATAGATAGCCACATATTCGGAAAATTCACAGAAACCCATTCTGGAATGTCTCATCTATGTAGTACCGTAACTACCGGAGATATTAATTGAAAACCGCCAAAAATGCTAATTCTTTTATATCAAATTTAATGTATTGAGCAAACGATCACTTGATTAGCTGCTTATGACGTCATAAATAAATCGTTAAAAAATTGTGTTTTGCCAAATATCTTTTTTACGGGTTAGAGTTTGGTGTGAAAATAGGTATTGCAGGATAGAAAAATTTTGAGGAATTTATATCTAAGTTTCCTTTTTGTAGAACCACATCTAGCGAAGATATTAATTTAATATCACTCCAAATGGTAATTATTTCAGTCTAAATTTGCTATTAGAAGAGCAAACGATTGCAACAATTAGCTATTTATGACGTCATAAATAAATCATCAAAAATTGTTTTTTACGGGTTAGAGTTTGGCATCAAAATAGGTATGCGAGAACAGAACATTTTTGAGAAATTTATATCTAAGTTTCCTTTTTGTAGAACCATAACTAGCGAAGATATTAATTTAATATCACCCCAAATAGTAATTCTTTCAGTCTAAGTTTGCAATTAGAAGAGAAAACGATTTCAAGAATTAGCTATTTATGACGTCATAAATTATTTCAAAGCTCAATTTTACCAAATAGCTTTTATTTGTCTGGGATTTTGTAGTGTTATTGGCTTTGGAAAAATTCTCGGAAAATTATTTCACCAAGTTCCTTCTTTGTAGGACCAAATTTAACGATATCAATAATATAATATCAATAAAAACCCACCTAAATTGATAATTCATTTCGTCTAAATATGTGTTTTTTTAGCAAATGATTGACGTAATAAGCAACTTATGACGTCATACGAAGTTATTTGAATGGCGATTTATCAAGGTAACGTTCTTCCAAGTGAGAGTTTGAAGTTGCAAGTTTACAGGATCTTAAAAAAATTGAGGAAATTTATTGCACTAAGTTTCATTTTTGTAGAACCATATTTTCCAGAGATATTAATTAAAATCCACCCAAAATTTTAATCTTTTGATCTAAATTTTTTTAATAAAATGATAATCGTTTTTCTGAAATGGCATCATTTTTAATTATTCTTTTGTGACTGTTTTATTAATGTAGTACAGAATAATACTTGAATGCTATTCTTTATTCTTTCTTACAATAATTAACATTTTTAAACTGTTATTTTTAAATTATGAAATAAATGATGGTTCACTAAAATTGCATAGGTTATATTACCAAAAGATAAAGGTGCAGTGCAAATGTGAGTTTTTTCACTTATTAATTGCTAATCTAATTTCTTTTGCTTATCTTGGCTTGACTAAAGAACTGGGTTTCCCCGCCAATTTGGCGATAATGGTTTAAGTAGGGTCGCCTAACATTTTCTCCTGATCTCGCTATATCCAAACAATCTGTATCTATATAATAATGTATATGATATTTGAATCCAACTCTCCCTGTGTAGCTCTTTTCTTATATATTAAAAGTGCGCAATGCTTAAAAAAATTAGATATAACAAACCATTAATGGTTCACTATGGGTGATTTTTAATAATTTGGAGCTGTTGCGTTTGTAAACTGTTAAGGGATTAATTGCCCATTTATATAAATGTCCGGTTTTCAAGTCATTTTCTTTAAGTAAGAGTATATAATTCTATTACGATGGCGCTCTGTGCATTCATTAAAGTCGCCAGAAAAAGCAAGAAATACAATGTTTGGATGAATTTACCTTTGTGTTTTCGTAAATATCGCCAATATTTTCGCCCAATTTGCCAAGGGGAATCCAATTCTTAAGTATTCCCGAGAATATCACTGTTCCAGAAATAATTAGTAACTGTAATTACCCAATAGCTAAATATAAAACTAAACTAAATACTTTCATCTGTTTATGAATGAAGCCTTTTTTTGTATACTACCTTATCTTTTCGTTATAAACTTCATTTTGCTACATTTACATAGGTAAAGTTAAATATTTGGGTGCAACATTAGACATATGGTACTCCTCGGTATTTTTGGGGACATTTATTGGCAGACTAATCCGGGGCAAAATACGAGTTTAACCTGCTTGAATTTTTGGTAAAATCGCCATTCTACACCAAACCCGCATTAATTTAATTTCAAAAAATTAAAAGTCAGTAAGAATTAATAGTTTCCAACCATTTTCTTACGTATGTAAGAAAATGGTTGGAAACAGATACTTTTAGCATGCCAGTTTTTCTTGAAAACGTCCCTAGATTGGCGATTTTATTTATCGCCAAGTAATAAAATTATGGAAATTATTTGTTTGTTAATTTGAAAGAATAACATTTTATTCACTTTTTTTGCTCACAAAAAAGTAAGAAAAAATCACAATGAATATTATTTAAAACACAAACACAATGAAACACTAAGTTGAGCAAAATTTGCAGATGAAAGTGTAAACAAATATAACATTTTAAATAATTTTAAACACAAACGAGCTCTTTTTTAGCAATATTTGTATATTTAATAATTTTTAAAGATTAAAATAATCACAGTTTATATAAATTACAATGTGTCAAAAGTGACATATTAATGTTAAATATATCAGCGGTTACCACCGTAAACATGTAATTTGTATGGTATCTCGTCAAATTGGTCAGGTATTGGCACCTTAGCAAAGTTTTGGAAAACTCATTTTTGGCGCGAAATTTGGTGATTTGGCGACATTTGTTGTCGTCCCCCCCTTTGCCTGGATTTTACTAGAAGCTTGTGGAAATTTCCAGAAACCTGAAAGCTATATAAAGGTTCCGTGATTTCTCATAAAGAGTCAGTTCTCGCTAAGATCTGGTGAAAGTAGGACCTGTGTTAATGCTCTAAAAAGTTCGCCAAAAGGCTGCCAAGTTTGATCGCCATCCGTTGTCACTGTGATTCTTTTGGTGTGTTAATAAATTTTTATTGTTTTTGTCTTAGCCAAAGTCTATGCAATCAACGAACTTTACGAGAGAATTTCACAACAATATTATGGTGTCTTCGCACCAAAATGTTTAAGAAACTCTGATTTAGACACAACACAAACCTGGTAAAAAATCGATTC
>CM063507.1:56750232-56755232 GCA_032207245.1 Pardosa pseudoannulata | reverse complement strand
TCAGATTATTTTTGTTGCAATGAAAATTTTATCACCGGTATTAACAGCAAATTCTATCTACGTCCAAGGTGTAGCGGAAACGATAGTTTTAGTCCTTTACTTCTATTAAATACTGGGGCAAAAAAAATAGGAAGAATCTAACGGTCATTTCGACGTTGCTAAGAAAACTTTGCATTATCTTTTAAGTGAATTCAACGTGATTCTAAACTGCATTCACAGTATCGGAAACTTTAGAGAAGTATGAAGATAAACAAATGATTGAGCGTGTACCAGATAATTCTCAGTGAATAAAACAAACCACTTTTTACTGCCTCATAGAGTATTTTACAAATCTGGAAAATTAAAAATTGTACTAATCACGGGCTATATGCTGGTATGATTTTATATTTATTAACTGTATTGCTTCGAGACGTTAAAGATAAAAATCTAAATAAAAATAACTAATAAAATTACGTAAAAACATTTTGCAAAACGTTTTTTCAACCTTACCGTTGAAACAGCTTTATAATATGCCTTGGATATAAAAACCATATTTATCACAAACCAAAATCATTTATTACAGATTATTTTTTTCGCTTACTCTATCAGAAAGAAATTACCTATGAATATAAAAATAGTTTTTTAGTTGAAATTCTGATATGACGCTGTGTGTGAAACATTTTAATACAGGGAACAGCACGAAGTCTCACATGACACGTCTCTCAACAGTACCTTGTTTCTTTTCTTATCCTTAGACTAGTTACGCCATCTATTAACAATGCTCAGAAATCCCCTATATAATAATAGCCTAAGCTAGCTGTCCGTCTGTCCTCGGATTTAGGAAGCGGTTGGACCTGGAATGGATAGAGGCATCCCTATTGGATTTTGGATGAGTTAATGAGCGCTTAAACTATCGATCCGATTCTAAAATAATTTGGTATAAATAGGCTTCATTTCCCAGCGAAAAATACTATCGTCTTTAAAAGTTTCGAAATCCACTCCTTCCTCCCTTTCCAAGCGTTTAATGTCATTATTTCAAGTCTAATTTTCCCCTGTTAAGAGCAGACGATTAAATTTATCAATTTGTCACATAATAAATAGGTAAAAATAACATTTTTTTTTCTAGTATTATGACGTTATTCCTTTAACAATTTCATTGATTCATTTCTTATTTTAAATTATTTAATTATCGTCTGCATTATTTTTTGCGTTTTTTTCACTAATCTTACATATTACGTCAATAATTTTCTTTTATATTTGCCTTCAATAATAGATTAGGTACATATGGGATCATTTGAAATTGAACCATCGATTATTTTTTGTTGTAATGAAAATTGATTCACCGGTATTAACAACAAATTCTTTTCATGAAAGTTTAGTAGTCTATTTCGTGAACTCATAAACATCCAATGTTTAAGTTGTATATCTTTCAAAATGAAGAAGTATGTTCGTTTGTGTGTTTGTTTTTTATACATAACCACACGGTTTGACTCAATGAATTCATTTTGATTCTAAACTGCATTCACAGTATCGGGAGATTTTAAATGAGTATGAACATAAACAAATTATTGAGCGTGTACCAGCCAAAAAACAAACTATTATTTTACCTGCCTCATAAAGTACTTTACAATTCTGAAAAATTAAAAATTTTACTGATCCCGTCATATGGCGGGCTATAGGCTAGAACAGAAATAATCGCACACGTGGAAATAGTGACGAATTCGATTTGAAAGATGAAATGTTTCGGTACCGGCATGAAAACACCGAACAGTCGAGATAAGAAGTCGCCCAAGAAGAGTTTAATGCAGATGGGTTTCACATCGATTTTTTTTTCTTTCCTCATTCGGAAGTATATAGAAAATATTGTATTCTTCATGTGATTTGAAGTCTAAATTTTGATGTAAATGTATGATTCGATCTACTTAAGCGCAAAACATTTTTGTATTTGTGTGGAGTGAAATACATAATTAGATATGTGACTGGAAATAATTACTTTTATGCATATTACTTTATTATCGAAGGCCTTTAGTATTAATGCTATTAAAAATGCAATAGAAGTTATATGCAAGGGAGAAAAAGGCAAAAAAAAAAAAAATCAGTTATAAAGACTTTTCTAGAGGAAAAAAAATAAGTTTAAAATTCTTTTTTTCATAATTCCAAATTTTTATTATTCTTCAAAATATATTCACCATATTAGAATGTATCGACTTTAAATAATTCTTTATAATATCTTAATTTATGAAGACCCCACATAAGCCTAAATTCTCAAGAAAAATTTCAGATTATCATAATATTTTCTGCACTTTATATTCTCAAGAAGTCATAATATTCTAGGCTTAAAATTTAAGGCAAATAACTTAAGATATTCTCAAGATTTTTTTTTTAGTAAATCTTAAGATTATTTTAGTAGGAAAGCGTTTGTTTGTATATTAACACAATCGCTATAACCACAATGAAATCTAACATACGAAGTGCTCTCTGAAACAAGAAGACCGGTTAGAAGACATTTCTGCCAAGGGGCTGTCTATAAATGATATCACACTTTTTTTTCCGTCACGAAGTGTCACACTTTAAAATACATTGTCACATTTAACGCAAATTCCATGAATTCCTTTTTTTTTTTTTTTTTTAAACATATTAAGTTGCGCAAATTAAGTTGGATTTTCTCATTCCATTCGTAGCCATTCGGAATTGGCTTGAAGCTGTAGGTCCCGGTCTCATTAGCCCTCGTGTTTTCAAAAAGTAGACCGTAGCACTCCAAGCCAAGCCAAACCAAACCAAACCAAAACCTTGGGGATTTGACAGAGATGTACAGAAAACTTCTTCTATATACTTTTCGTTTGGTTTGGAATTGTACGGTCCACTTTTTTGCTACACTAGAGTTATTGAGGCCGGGACCTACTGCTTAAAGCCGATTCTGAACGGTTGCGAACATCCATGCCGTCAGCGGGATTCGAACCCGGTACCAAAATACATCGTTCGGCTGTATACTTTTGGGACGCACCTTGCACGACACATGACGTTGACTGAAACGGGATTAAGAACAATTTCCAGGGGATACGAAAAAAATCCCAACTTTTACACCGTATTAAAAATGACACTGTAGAAAAATAAAAATCTATGAAATCCGAGGAAATTAAAGTTTGAAATGGAACCGAAATTTCGTCCCTCCCAGTTTATCATAGAGAGATAGTTTTCTTTTCGCAGGAAAGATATCATTGATTAAAAAATAAAATACTTCACCACTTCCATAAGCTGCGTAAGAGGGGGGAATGTAACACCACCTAGCATTAATAATAAAAAAAATAGTCAATCGGTTCAATCTAGAAAACGGAATTGGAAAATGGAAAGAAGCGGAGAGGGGTGGGGGTGGTAGAGGACTGAGACATTCTCCTCTCGGGCATTTAAAAAGAATCCACCTCTGGGAGGAAAAAGTTGTATTTTATCGCCCTGCATTGAAAGCGGCGACAAAAGAAAACAAGGGATAAATTGGAGGATTAGTTGGGATACTTCATTACAGAAAGCGTAACGAGAAGGGATGGGGATGTTTTTTCCTTTTATTGAACTTTTGGTGGTTTTCGAAAACGTTTCAGTTCGTTCTAGTTTTTATTCCGGATCTAACTCCCCATATTTCGAGAAAAGAAAATATTATCCCTGCGTAACGTGCGGCCAAATGGGTTGGTTTACTGAACGATGGTAACAATTAATAGATATTAACATTTCAGTTTTTATAATGCAGTTTAAGGAAACGAGACTTCTAAACATTCGAGTGCGGGTCTAAAAGGGAACTCTTCGATTCTTTTTTCTTACATTTACCGGTAGTCTCTCGTAGTTTCTTTAATGCTAGAACAAGCGTCGGTGTCATTTCGATTCCGAGCATAATAAGATACAAGATGCATACATACATACATATATGTCTATATATCTGCATATAATATATGGTATATATATATACACACATATATACATATATATACATTTACACATACACACACACACAACACACACACACACACACATATATATATACAGTCAAACCTGTCTATCTTGAATCTCTTGGGAGTAAAAAAAAATTAGAGATAAATAGGTTTCGAGATACACAGGTTTTATGAAAATAGACGAAGACAATTTCTTTACACAATACAAAAAGGTTTAAAATTTGAACTACTTTTAGTTATATTTACATGCACGGCTCTTTTTCATTATTTTGCAGCCGTTTTCGAAGTTCTTTTGTACGATATTTTTGTTTTTCATGATAGTGGAAATACTACTGGGTGGAATTCCAAATTTAGTAGCGACTACGGTTTTCTTCATAGAAGGGTTTTTCTTCAAAAATGACAGAATTTCCATATTTTTTCGATGGTTAAAACATTTAAAATCTTTTACCACCTGCCATTTTTATCTCTAAAATTGAGGAGCAAAATGCGAGATGATACTTTAGTTATTAGGCTATAGACTGAGAACCAGTTCTATTTCCAAAAAGAAATTTCTCCCGTCTCCTATTCCCACCTCCTCAAATCCGATCCCTTATTTCACAGCAGAGAACTCTATTTTAGTACAATTCTCACCCAGTCCTCGACCATACAACCCCCCGAGAGAGAAAACTAGAAATTTTTTCCTACATGTAAACTTGTGCCCAATAAGGTTCTAAACTGGAATGTTGTATTTCTTATGAAAAAATTCGAGATAGACAGGTTTGGGAAAAAATAATTTGACATATTTAAAAATACTTAAATTTTTATTCAAAAATATAGAGAAATTGAATAATATACATATATATATATGTTAGCTCTCGTGTTGCAAAAAGTAGACCGTAGCATTCCAAACCAAACCAAACCAATATATATATATATATATATATATATATATATATATATATATATATATCAGCACCCTGTTATTCGGATTGCTCGGTGTTACCGGGTAATGAGAAATCCTAAGTGATTTGCAGTCGTAACTCCTTTAAAAAAACCTCGAAATCCAGCGTTGTGGAACTTAATGGATACTAAAAAGGTACGTCT
>CM063507.1:56707732-56722732 GCA_032207245.1 Pardosa pseudoannulata | reverse complement strand
AAATGTACAAGACTTGATCATTTTAAGAACAGAAAATAATTACATTTATAGGTACTGTACTTCTCACAAAAGCATTAAAAATACACTAGAACTATGAAAAAAAACTTTGGCAATAATAAAAAAAATTCTTAGAGCATAATAATTTTATATAATCTATTACATTACAGTAAGGTTAACTTTTTATTACCATTCTGAAAATGTTTACCGCAAATTCTCGAAAAAGAACTTGGAGTCCAGTCTAGAATTTTCAAAGCTTTTATCTAAAGCATTCGCAATGTAGGATCTTTAGGAAAGCAATAAAATCCAATATTTTCACCTTTTTTGAAACGCTTAGTACAGCCATACGTACAACAGCTTGTTACCATTTTCAGATAATTGACAAAATTAAAACCCAATAACAAGCACAATCCGTTAATCAGAAAATACATTAAAACTATGAAAAAAAACATAGTAATAATAAAAAAATCTTAGAGCGTAATAATTTTATATAATCTATTACATTACGGTAAGGTTAACTTTTTATTACCATTCTGAAAATGTTTGCCGCAAATTCTCGAAGAAGATCTTTGAGTCCAGTTTTGCCTTTTCAAAGCTTTTACCCAAAGCATTCGTAATGTAGGATCTTTCGAAAAGCTATAAAAACCAATAAATTCACCTTTTTTGAAACGCTTAGTACAGCCATACGTATATCTTGTTACCATTTTCAGATAATTGACAAAATTAAAGCCCCAATAGCAAGCAAAATCCATAGGAAATTCAAATGTTTTGCCAAAGAGGAAGTTGAGCTGCGATTTTTGCTGCACCTGACGTCATGCGCGCATTATCTATTTAACAATTCCTCGGTTTTAATTCAAACGGTTAATGGAAAAGAGAAAAACGCTCTGTTACCGCAAATTCTCGAAGAAAACTTGGAGTCATGTCTTGCCTTTTCAAAGCTTTTATCCAAAGCATTCGCAATGTAGGATCTTTAGGAAAGCAATAAAATCCAATAATTTCACCTTTTTTGAAACGCTTAGTACAGCCATACGCACAACAGCTTGTTACCATTTTCAGATAATTGACAAAATTAAAACCCCAATAACAAGCACAATCCGTAAGAAATTCAAATGTTTTGCCAACGAGGAAGTTGAGCTGCAATTTTTGCTGCACCTGACGTCATGCGCACATTCTCTATTTAACAATTCCTTGGTTTTAATTCAAACGGTTAATGGAAAAGAGAAAAACGCTCTGTTACCGCAAATTCTCGAAGAAGAACTTGGAGTCCTGTATTGCCTTTTCAAAGCTTTTATCCAAAGCATTCGCAATGTAGGATCTTTAGGAAAGCAATAAAATCCAATAATTCCACCTTTTTCGAAACGCTTAGTACAGCCATACGCACAACAGCTTGTTACCATTTTCAGATAATTGACAAAATTAAAACCCCAATAGCAAGCACAATCCGTAAGATATTCAAATGTTTTGCCAACGAGGAAGTTGAGCTGCCATTTTTGCTGCACCTGACGTCATGCGCACAATCTCTATCCAACAATTCCTTACTAAACGGTTAATAGAAAAGAGAAAAACGCTCTGTTATCATTAGGCTGGTTACACTCACGGCTGATTTTTCTGAGAGGAAAATTTACCGTCGCTGCTATACAAATAGTAGTCCATTTAAATAAACTGAGCTTGCACATTAGACGAAAAGAAAAAACGATGAGTAAATTTGCCGTCGAGGGTAACTCTTCAGTATACACGCGTCCATTACTCAATGGGATAAATCTCATAAATAGTATGCAAAGCAAGAGATCTGAGCTCTGCCGGAATAGGAGAACTCTTTGCAATAGATTCAACCACCCAAAAGAAACCTTACATAGGAGTACATAGTGAAAACACATACATACATCCAAATGATTTCACTTAGAGATATTAGACAATAAAACTAAATGTTACTTACATACTGCCATCAGCAGGAAAGCGAATGAAAGGAACTTGTTCATCTTCAGGCAGAGAGGTCGGAGATCTGAAGCTTGTCGAAAAATCGAGATGTGGACTTTATTTATAGAACCGACGGATGACTGGCATTGCAGCTGTGTCAACCAGACGGGCCTTCTTAAAGAAATTGTCTCATTAATTTAAAAATTTCTAAATTCTTAAGCCAAAATTTCTCAATCAATATCTGTATCATTGGAAGCGAAATTCAAAATAACGAAAAACGGTTTAAACAACTGCATTTCCGAATCAGTCAGACGTGCTGAATCATTCGAAGGTTATGTGTATTCATCAGGCCCAGTGTGGAAATATGTGATTCACTTTAAGTATATGAAAAAGTGTTCATATATTAAATGCATTTTTCAATAGCCATCGTCTTCTATACTGTAGCTATTCATTGGTTATATGCATACATTTGGTAATTTGTTATCTTATCTGGTAATTTTACCAATTAATCCTCTATATAATAATAGCCCAAGTTATCTGTCCGTCTGTCCTCGAATTCATGAAGCGGTTGGCACTGGAATGCATATTGGATTATTGATGGATTAGAGGCATGCATATTGGATTCTTGATGCATGCATAAGTTAGCAAAATTCAAAGAGAGAAAATTTTATCTTCTCCTAAACTATCCATCAGATTATAAAACAAAATTGGCATAAATATGATTCATATCACAGCGAAAAATAATGTTTATCGTCTTTAAAACATTCGATATTCAACTATACCCCCCCCTTTTTAATGAATTTATTTCGAGTCCTATTGGAGTTGAAAAATTGACTTTGATGCTTATACACGCTTTTATTCAGACTTTTTTATTTTGTAAATTAGGCGATTAATAATAAAAAAATCATAATTGCTTTTCTAGAAGGCTTTAATTTAGTTGTGGGAAATCTCTAATACGTTCTATATAGTCAGCTTATATAGAATATATTTAATATAAATTTATCGATTAGAATTAATTGACATTTATTTATTTTTTAGCCTTCTAATTTCTCTCATTAATCATGTTTTAAAAAATGACATGTTTTTGAATAAAGTAAATAAATAAAAAAATTTCAATATTCAAGATAGAAGAAATGAATGCTTGAATATATAAAAATGTTGGCTTAATATAGTCAGTAACTCAAGAATAAACAAAATTCTTTTGAAACTTTAGATGGGAAAATATGAGATTCTGATGTGTAGTCATAATTGAAATTCTAAAGCAATAAGTAATTCTAGGCATTCAAATACACTTTAAGTGCCTTGTGATAAAGTCTAAAATTTATATGCAATTAATACTATCACTTTTATAGAAATGTTCCTTGATTTAGTTATTAATTTTGCAATTTAATATTTCAGTTTTTCACAACATTTTATTTATTTATCAGTTTTTAACTATATTGAGCCAACAGTTTCATATTTCCAAATATTTTTTCTGCTACTTTTGCCTTAATGTTTGATTTTTTCATATAGATTAGTTTATTAAGATAGCAGAAATGAATGGTTAAATATATAAAAATCTTGGCTTAATATAGTCAATAACTCAATATTAGACAAAAATCCTTTTCAAACTTTAGATGGGAAAATATGAGATTCTGATGTGAAGTCATAATTGAAATTCTAAATCAATAAGTAATTCTAGACATTCAAATACACTTTAAGTGCTTTGTGATAAAGTCTAAAAGTTATATGCAATTAATACTATCTCTTTTAAAGAAATGTTCCTTGATTTATTTATTAATTTTGCAATTTAATATTTCAGTTTTTCACAACATTTTATTTATTTATCAGTTTCTAACTATATTGAGCCAACAATTTCCAAATATTTTTATCTGCTACTTTTGCCTTAATGTTTGATTTTTTCATATAGATTAGTTTATTAAGATATCAGAAATTAATGCTTGACTATATAAAAAATCTTGGCTTAATATAGTCAATAACTCAATATTTCATAAAATTAGTTTATAAATGTAATTATGGACTTTATTAATATGAAATATATATATATATATATATATATATATATATATATATATATAAAGTTCTATTTTCCTTGCTGGGGGGATTTGAGGTTCTTTAATTAGTAACCATTCTCATTAAATATCAGTAAAATAAGACCGTTTTTAGATTTTAATTTATAATGGGAAACCCATCAATAATTATCACTAAAAAGGTATAATAGTTAAATACATAATACATTTATAAATGCTACACTCATGTCCATAAATTAAGGATAATGAAGTTCAGGCAAGGAAAGAGACAAAAGCAAAACAAATTTGACTTATTTGTAAAGTCTATTTATTAAACAAAAGGTAAAGAGCAAAAAAGATGCTATATGTTTGACATAATTAATAAAAATTGCGATTTTTACTCCCTGGAGCAAATTTCAAAAAAGGATCTATTTACAGAAAACAGTATAACATGGTTAGTATGATGGTTAATACGGAGTATGTCTCCCGGACGATGCAATACAAGCGTTACAACGCCTACGCATGCTGAGTATCAGATTATCAATCTGATCTTGGGGAAAATTACACCACTCATCAAGCAATGCCCTCCGAAGTTCCGATAGACAGTTGGGAGGGGGTTGACGGGCTGCAATTCGTCGGCCAAGCATGTCCCACACATGCTCTATTGGATTCAAGTCCAGTGAGTATGCTGGCCAATCCATACGGGTGATATCCTCCGATTGAAGGCATTCGTCTACAATGTTTGCACGGTGAGGTCGGGCGTTGTCAGCCATATACAGAAATTCAGGACCCATGGCGCCCCGAAACAAACGTACATGTTGTTCCAGAATGACATCCCGATAGATGTGGCCTGTTATCGTTACACTCTGAACATGCAGGTCAGTTCTGGAACCAAGAATAATTCCTCCCCAAACGAGCCATCCTGCACCACCGTAACGGTGTCTTTCAATGGTGTTCTCTTGGTGGTAACGGGTACCTGGCGCTCTCCATATGAAAGTCCGGCGAGAATCAGAATGTAAACTGAACCTGGACTCGTCGGAAAACATCACACAAGACCACTGTTGCGGTGTCCACAATGCATGCTCTCTAGCCCAGCATAATCGCAGGCGACAGTGAGTTGCGATAAGGGGAACACATCTGACAGGCCTACGAGCATATAGACCAATGTTCCCTAAGCGTCTGTACACGGTCTGCCTTGAAACTGTCGTACCGGTAGCTGAAGAGAGCTGACGAGACAGGTCTGATGCTGTGCTCCGTCTGTTTCTTTGGGCAGTAACTGCCAAATACCGGTCATCATTCGGCGTAGTAACTCGGGGGCGACCTGTGCTGTAACATCTACTCACATTACCATCATGCTTGAATCGTTGCCAAAGACTGGATATGACACTCTGGGCGATTCCAAGTTCCTCGGATACTTCCAGCTGGGTACGTCCACATTCCAGTCGTCCGATAATTCTACCACGTAAAAAATCATCCAAATGCTTCCTTTGTGCCATAACTATGCGGTTATTGCACTGAAAGGCTTTTAAAGCGTTTGTGAACAATTTTACTTCTTTGCTACCATTCCTTATATACCCCTTTCATACACTCTCGTCATTGTGACGTACTATCCGCGCCATCTGGTGGTTTCCTGCAATTTGCATATTCTTCTTCAAGATGTGTGTGATAATTCTACAGGTGAAATTTTTATTTTAGAGCTCAATTTCTGTGTGATTCTGAATTATCCTTAATTTATGGACATGAGTGTATTTCGATAGGTATTTTTATTTTTGTTCTTAATTGTAAAAAATCAATTTCCTTACTTTTCAATATAAATTCGGATGTGTGCACTTGAGAGCGGTATTAAAATTAGAAAACTTAAAAATACTTTTTAATTGTAAACACTTAAATTTTAAAAACAAAATTCTCCTATATAAAACAATAGTTCTACCAACCGCTCTTTACGCAACCCCGGTAAGGTCTTTTGCCGCGAAATCTTACTTGAAATTGATAGAAACAATACAGAATAAATTCTTGAGGCGTATTAGAGGCGCACATCGATACTTGTCCAACGAAGTAATAAGACGCGACTTCAATATTTTAACTTTCAAACAATATTGTGAAAGATCATCTAATAATTTTTATAATAAAATAACTAGTCTACCTAATGAAATAAATGCAGAACTCCCAGATTATGATTATAATAACCCGAGTAACTCTAAGCGGCCGCGTGTTGCAATGTTTTACTGACAATAGATTCTCTACCGTAATTACCCTATTAGCTCTTATTACTTCATCCCCTGTCCCTCTCGTTATATGTTGTGCAGTAAAGTGATGTGTTGTATTAAAAAAATAAATAAATAAATAAATAAATACAAAAATATGTGTATTTTTATTATTATAGAACAGGATAGTGTACCTAACTGTGTTTGATGTTTAATAGTTGACCGTAAGACACCATCTAGTGTTTCGCATCGTGTATACTAACCACAACTTTCTTTTCAGGGTGTTAATCAGATATTGTTGTATCTTTACAGGTAGTTACAACTTAAGTCACAGCTCTCACTGATTTCTCCTTACCCACCTTTTAATGACCGGCATCTCTAAATTACTCTTTTTCTAAATTTTTAAACTTAATAGTACCTTACAGTTTTTACCCTGCTGACTGTTTACCTTTAGAATTGGGGATAAAGCCATCTGGCTAAGGAGCCCCATAACTGTCCGTTTAAATCGAAGGAGTTCACTAAGAAATAGAAAACTAAATGTAGTGCTGCCATCTGCTGGCAGTTTTAAGTGTTAAACGCATAGTCTAATATAAATATTCCATTCCTAATTATTTAAAAAGCAAAGTAAATGAAGATGACGTAGATAGATTTGAACCTTTATTGAAGCAGTCCTTTGAGTTATTTTATTACATTTTTAATTTATTTAAATTCTTGTTGAACGGTCATGGCTATCATGAAATTCATAGTCAAATTCATATTCTTTGATTGCTATCATAAGTGTAATTAATGTTATTTCGGTAGGTATTTTCATTTTTGGTCTTAATTGTAAAAAATCAATTTCCTTGCGTTTCAATGTAAAGGAAACTGGAACATGTACACTAAAAATTAGCATAACTAAATGTAGTGCTGCCATCTGCTGGCAGTTTTGAGTGTTAAACGTATAGAATAATATAAATATTCCATTCCAAATTGTTTAAAAAGCAAAGTAAATGAAGATGACGTAGATAGTTTCGAACCTTTATTAAAGCAGTCCTTTGAGTTATTTTATTACATTTTTAATTAATTTAAATTCTTATTGCACGATCATGGGGATCATGAAGTTGATAGCCAAATTCATAAATTTGACTGCCATCATATACCCAAGGTGAAGTACCTGTATTCAACATACAAGTTCCTTTTTGTCATTGCAACAATAGCACCTGTGTATGGCTTTATACTTTCATATAATCCAGGTACAATTGTTTTAATTTCATTTACTGCAGCTGCATTTATTGCAGGCTTCTTTTTACTAGGTGCATAAACTCATCAAAAATTTGCTACAGGTGCATAGTTCAGACCATCACTGAATGAAGGAAAAAAGAAAGAGTCATAAGTTTATAAAAGTTTGTGTGGATTTATAATAATTTTCTTTTTCAAAAATCATTGATTTAAAATAAGAATTCTTTTCATATCAAAAATTTTGTCGTCATAATATTTGAGTGTTTTAAGCAAAATTTTTTATTGCATACCAGCATTAAGTATTTTCATTTTTGGTCTCAATTGTAAAAAATCAATTTCCTTGCATTTCAATGTAAAGGAAACTAGAACGTGTACACTAAAAATTAATAAAACTAAATGTAGTGCTTCCATCTGCTGACAGTTTTAAGTGTTAAACGTAAAGAATAGTATAAATATCACATTCCCAATTGTTTAATAAGGAAAGTAAATGAAGATGACGTAGGTAGTTTCGAACCTTTATTGAAGCACTTCTTTGAGTCATTTTATTACATTTTTAATTGATTTAAATTCTTGTTGCAGGATCATGGGGATCATGAAGTTGATAGTCAAATTCATATTCTTTGATTACTATCATAAGTATAATTAATGTTATTTCAGTAGGTATTTTCATTTTTGGTCTTAATTGTAAAAAATCAATTTTCTTAAGTTTCATTGTAAAGAAAACTAGAATGTGTACACTAAAAAGTAGAAAACTGAATGTAGTGCTGCCGTCTGCTGGCAGTTTTGAGTGTTAAACGCATAGAATAATATAAATAATCCATTCCTAATTGTTTAATAAGCAAAGTAAAGGAAGATGAAGTATATATTTTCTAACCGTTACTGAAGCATTTCTTTGAATTATTTTCTTGCATTCTTAATTGATTTAAATTCTTGTTGCACGATGACAGGAATCATGACGTTGATAGTCAATCTCATATTCGTTGATTGCTATCATAAGTGTAATTAATGTTATTTCAGTAGGTATTTTCATTTTTGGTCTTTATTGTAAAAAATCAATTTCCTTGCGTTTCAATATAAAGGAAACTTGAATGTGTACACTAAACAGTAAAAAAATAAATGTAGTGCTTCCATCTGCTGGCAGTTTTATGAGTTAAACGCATAAAATAGTCTAAATATTCCATTCCTAATTGTTTAATAAGCAAAGTAAATGAGATGAAGTAGATAGTTTCGAACCTTTATTGAAGCAGTCTTTTGAGTTATTTTCTTACATTTTTAATTGATTTAAATTCTTGTTGCACGATCATGGTGATCATGAAGTTGATAGTCAATCTCATATTCGTTGATTGCTATCATAAGTGTAATTAATGTTATTTCGATAGGTATTTTCATTTTTGGTCTTTATTGTGAAAAATCAATTTCCTTGCATTTCAATGTAAAGGAAACTAGATTGTGTACACTAAAAATTATAAACTAAATGTAGTGCTGCCATCTGCTGGCAGTTTTAAGTGTTAAACGCGTAGAATAATATAAATATTAAATTCCTAATTGTTTAATAAGCAAAGTAAATGAAGATGACGTATATAGTTTCGAACCTTTATTGAAGTAGTCCTTTGAGTTATTTTCTTACATTTTTAATTGATTTAAATTCTTGTTGCATGATCATGGTGATCATGAAGTTGATAGTCAAATTCATATTCTTTGATTGCTATCATAAGTGTAATTAATGTTATTTCCGTAGGTATTTTCATTTTTGGTCTGAATTGTAAAAAATTAATTTCTTTGAGTTTCAATGTAAAGGAAATTGGAACATGTACACTATAATTTAGTAAAACTAAATGTAGTGCTGCCATCTGCTGACAGTGCTAAGTGTTAAACGCATAGAATAATATAAAAGTTCTATTCCTAATTGTTTAAAAAGAAAAGTAATTAAAGATGAAGTAGATAGTATCGAACCTTTATTAAAGCAGTCCTTTGATTTATTTCCTTATATTTTTAATTTATTTAAATTCTTGTTGCACGATCATAGGGATCATGAAGTTGATAGTCAAATTCATAATTTCGACTGCCATCATATACCCAAGGTGAAGTACCTGTATTCAACATACAAGTTCCTTTTTGTCATTGCAACAATAGCACCTATGTATAGCTTTATACTTTCATCAAATCCAGGTACAATTGTTTTAGTTTCATTTAATGCAGCTTCATATACTACAGTTGCATTTACTGCAGGCTTCTTTTTACTAGGTGCATAAACTCATCGAAAATTTGCTACAGGTGCATAGTTCAGACCATCACTGAATGAAGGAAAAAAGAAAGAGTCATAAGTTTATAAAAGTTTGGGTGGATTTATATTACTTTCGTTTTACATAAATCATTGATTTAAAATAAGAATTCTTTTCATATCAAAATTACTGTTTTCATAATATTTGAGTTTTCTAAGCAAAATTTTTTATTGCATACCAGCATTAAGTATTTTCATTTTTGGTCTTAATTGTAAAAAATCAATTTCCTTGCATTTCAATGTAAATAAAACTGGAACATGCACACTAAAAATTAGTAAAATTAAATATAGTGCTGCCATCTGCTGACAGATTAAAGTGTTAACCGCATACATCATCAGACTTGAAGGTTGATGAAAATTATTATTAAAACTTACTGTGCAACAAATAATTGCTAATTTTATTATTACAAGTAATATCTATAAAATATAAAGAAGGCAAATAGCTTCAAATTTTTGTAAGTGTATAAGAATTTTCATTTATCTTTAGAAATTCCGACAGTTCCTATATATTTATTTATTTATTTATATATATACGTGTGTGTTTGTGTATCAATTTTGAATGAATATCAATATTTAGACCCCACTAAAGATTTTTAAATTTGATGAACTTTTACATTTTTTTCTAGAAATTATAAGTGATGTAAATTGAGCAGAGTGAAAGTTTACTGTAAATTTATCTATAATTTCTGGATATAGAAAAGTTTACGCTATTTTCTTTATTGTATTATTGTTTTAAAATTTTAGTATTCAAAGCAGTTTATCATGCTATTTATACAACATTAATTATAAATTTGTGGGTAATACTTAAGAATAGGCTACACCTTGGCAAATTTTCCAAAATTATTGGCGATGTTTGCTAAAAAACAAATGCATTCCATCCCAACATTGTATTCCTTGTTTTTTTTTTTTTTTTTTTTTTTTGTTTTTTTTTTTTTTTTTTTTTTTTTATTTTGGCGAATTTAACTGTGGATAACTGCGCCATTGTAATGGAATTATATACTCTTACTTAATTAACACAAACCACTTAGAAACCGGGGATTGAAATTTATAGGCAATTAGCCCATCAACCGTATCTCAGTTCGGGGGGCCCGCTGAACCAAGTTCAGTGAGAACGCCAAGCGTGGGCGATGTCGCCAAATTCTAGAACTCAGTTTTCTGGTAAACCTTGCTCTTCTTGATGACACGTGACATGTGAACATGAAATGACACGTGATTTGGACACGTGAAACGTGAACACGAAATGACACGTGATTTGAATATCTGACCCTTATTGGTTCCTGTAACTTAACAATACTCTAAGACCGCTGAATTTGGATTTTCTAGCGTCCATTTCAAGTCTTTGTCAATTTCGGCCGTGCTGTGGAGGTTTGTCCATTTCATGTCCATTTCGTCTGTGCTCTTGTATTTTGTTTCGTTTTTTAAATTTAATTTATTAAGTGTTTCTCAAACCTTTTTTGTAAATTCAGGATGCCTTCTGCACATGTTTTCAGGAATGACTCTGAATTTTTTATTTGTTGGATACTAATATAATATAAATCAAAATTCAGATACAGATTGTGTGGATACATAGAGATCAGGAGACAATACTATAATGCTTACAGTTTTATCGCCAAGTTAGCGGTAGTATACTGTTCTTGTGTCAAACTCAGTGGTTTAGCCAGGTGACAAAAATGTCGTCACTACAAAATATCGCCAATGGTGTTGGTATGTAAAGTTATTCCAAGCTTCATTGGGAATGATAACATAAGAGTATGAATAATTCGGAGTTTATTACTACAAGTTGTATTATTTTGGGCTTGACTAAAGAACTGGGTTCGCTCGCCAACTTGGCAATAATGGTTTGAGTATGGTCGCCTAACATTTTCTCCTGATGTCACCGTGTACAAACAATCTGTATGTATATTATAATTTATATGATTTTTGCTTCCAACTCTCTTTGTGTAACTCTTTTCTTATATTAAAAGTGCGCAATGCTTAAAAAATTACATATAACAAACCACGAAGGGTTCACTGTGGCTGATTTTTAATAATTTGGATCTGTTGCGTTTGTAAACTGTTGAGGGATTAATTGCCCATGAATATAATTGTTCTGTTTTCAAGTCGTTTTCTTTAATTAAGTAAGAGTATATAATTCTATCACGATGGCCCACTGTGCATTAATTAAAGTCGCCAGAAAAAGCAAGAAATACAGTGTTTGGATGGATTATCTTTGTGTTTTAGTAAATATCGCCAATATTTTCGCCAAATTTGCCAAGGGGAACCCAATTCTTAAGTAGTACCCCGGATTCAATTATTGATTACTCATTACTGTTGAAAATTTATAATAACTAATTGGTTTAAAAACAAGGTACAGATGCATTATAGACGCCGTGTTTTTTTGTCACCAAATTTGGCGATTTTACGGGGCGATGAGTGCGTTGGTGTGTTTGCCCTGACTTTGGTTAGGGGGTATGGCAGTTCTAATGTGTTTTTGCACCCAATTGGTGCACGTGATTTCTGACTTCAGTACCCGGCACTATTCCAGAAATTTGCATCTTAGCTGTTCTTTTGGTTTACAATCTCCTAGTCAGGTTGTATTTTTTTTTGTTTTTATCATTTATTGGGATTTAGTAAATAATTTTTTTTTTGTTCTTATTATTTTCTGGGATTTAGTAATTTAGTTATGGTGGGTGTAGTTATTTCGGTTCTTACTATTTTTGAAATTGATAAAAAGTATCAGGATATTTTAAATGAAACAAGATGTTTTGGTTTTGAACGTTTTGTTTTCGTTCTCATCATTTTCTGGGATTTAGTTAATTTGGTTATGGCGGGTGTAGTTATTTCGGTTCATACTATTTTTTAAATTGTTAAAAATTATCAGGATATTCTAAATCAAACAAGATGTTTTGGTTTGGAACATTTTTGCTTTGTTCTTATTTTCTGGGATTTAGTTAATTTAGTTATGACGGGTGTAGTTATTTCGGTTCTTACTATTTTCGAAATTGTTAAAAAGTATCAGGATATTCTAAATCAAACAAGATGTTTTGGTTTGGAACATTTTTGCTTTGTTCTTATTTTCTGGGATTTAGTTAATTTAGTTATGACGGGTGTAGTTATTTCGGTTCTTACTATTTTTGAAATTGTTAAAAAGTATCAGGATATTCTAAATCAAACAAGATATTTTGGTTTGGAACATTTTTGCTTTGTTCTTATTTTCTGGGATTTAGTTAATTTGATTATGGCGTGTGAAGTTATTTTGGTTCTTACTATTTTCGAAATTGTTAAAAAGTATCAGGATATTCTAAATCAAACAAGATGTTTTTGTCTGGAACATTTTTGCTTTGTTCTTATTTTTTGGGATTTAGTTAATTTAGTTATGACGGGTGTAGTTATTTCGGTTCTTACTATTTTTGAAATTGTTAAAAAGTATCAGGATATTCTAAATCAAACAAGATGTTTTGGTTTGGAACATTTTTGCTTTGTTCTTATTTTCTAGGATTTAGTTAATTTAGTTATTAATTTAGCTGTTAATTTAGCTTTTCTTATTTTTGAAATTGTTAAAAAATATCAGGATATTCTTAGGTGTGAGGTGGGTTTTGCATTATCATTCTAAACTCCAAGTGTGAGGGAACAATGGTATTCCGAATCTGAGTTTTTTTTATTTGGTAAAAAAAGAATTATTTCAAAGTTTTTTTTAAGGGAGGTAGAAGTGTTGAAGAATGTTTGTGGATTTAACCTTTTCAATTTTCACTTGTTCTTAAATTTATTTTACATTTTTTTTACAAGTAGAAGGGGGAAAACCCCTTCACATGTTAGATTTTTTATAATATTAGTGCTTATTAAAATGCTCTATATTGTGTTTATTCTGTTGATATATATCAAAAATAATGGTAATCTGTTATTTATTTTTAAATAATGTAAAAAATTATAATTGTTATGCTAATTGTATTTTAATAATGCTTTAAATTGTTAATCTTTTTTTTATTTTAAAGTTTAGTTCTGTTAATGTTGTGTTTCAAATATGCCACTTGACCTCCGCCATGTTTTTTTTTTTTTTTCATTTTTTTTTTTTTTATTTATTTTTTTTTTATTTTTTTTTTAAAATCTTTCAGAAAACGCGTACCGACGCCATGTTTTTCTATTTGGCGATTTTTCAAACAATACGTTTTTTTTGTTGGTCGCCAAAAAACATGGCTGACGGGACCGGCGTCTATAGTGCATCTGTTCCAAAAGAAAACCAAAATTCAGGATTCATGGTTATTCAAAGTAAAATTCTTTCTATTCATTACAATTAGTTGTATTTTTTTTATTGGCCTTAGTAGCAGAGTGATATGAAAGAAATGCACAGTAGAATAGACAGCATTTTAATTAAACGATCACGGACAATAACACACAACACATTACGTACATTCCAAATACTATACTACAGAGTAACAAGTCATGCGCAGTACACCATGCAAGGCGTGGCCATCTAGTCAAGTTGGGATAATCCACTTCACATAGAGGTAGGGTAAATAACGAGGCATTGACGAATATAAAATACAAATATAACCTAACATTTTCAACGTGTCATTTGCGAAATAATCAGAAGGTTGTCTTTTACTAAGGTGTGTAAATTCCTGCATACACATAAACCATTTAGGGTGCTACCATATTAAGGTCGATATATGTCACTGGTGACTTCTGCGTCATAATGGTGTTAGAGAGGAAAATTTATGGTACCAAATTCCCATCTCTGGCGATTTCTGATGGAAGAAATCGGAAGCCATCAGTGACATATGTCGACTGTAATATGGTAGCAACCTTATTCAAGGTTTAGGTGCGTTGGACTGGCATGAAGATAGGAGATAGAGCCAACATCGTTCGATATGCAGAAAAAAAATTACATCTCGCTCTTCCTTCCACACACACCCTGCTTACGAGTTTCTCTCAGGATCTTACAAGAAGAGTTGTCAACTGAACTTCCTGGACCAAGCCCTACTTCAGGTGTTACCGGTACCCCTAACACCTAGTTAGAAGTATACATGACAGAGAGAGTATGCCCAGTGGAATTCGTGTTGGTCAGAAAAGAAGATTTTTATGAACTGGACTAGGACTACAGAGAGCAATTAAATCTGGACATAAGGTCCCTATCCCCCCCAAAAAAAAGGGGGGGGAAATATCGCCAGAAGTTCCTTTTTAAAAACTAGCAAAACACAAAACTTACATCTCAAAAACTTTCTCAAGAAAGGATCTTCTAAAACTTCCAATTTATATATGTATTTCTGGACATAAGGTCCCTATCCCCCCCAAAAAAAGGGGGGGAAATATCGCCAGAAGTTCCTTTTTAAAAAACTAGCAAAACACAAAACTTACATCTCAAAAACTTTCTCAAGAAAGGATCTTCTAAAACTTC
>CM063507.1:56700132-56707632 GCA_032207245.1 Pardosa pseudoannulata | reverse complement strand
ATATCAAGCTCTCCACATATGATGGGAAAACATCTTGGCAGGTATATAAAACCCAGTTCGCAATTGTGGCCGATGGAAATGGCTGGGATCCGGTTACCAAAGCTCGCCAATTGGCTGCATCATTACGAGCGGAGGCTGCAGATGTCTTAAGAACAATCCCGGAAGAACAGCAAGTAAATTTTGAAACACTTACAGAGACCTTAGAGCTACGTTTCGGCGAAAAATATTTAAAGGACTTTAATCGTCTGCAATTAAAATCCCGCCAACAAAGACAAAATGAGACTCTCCAAGATTTGGCGACAGATGTAGAACGGCTCTCCCATCTTGCATTTAACGACTACCCAGCTGACATACGGGATACCTTGGCCCTGCAATATTTTATTGATGGTGTGAAAGATCCCGAAATTCAGAAAGCCCTCAGACTAGCGGAGTTAAAAGATTTGAAATCGGCTCTAGTGTACGGTTTGAAATACGAAGCTGCCCAACAAGCTTCGAGAAGGGACAGACATCAGGTGAGAGGAGCAGCAGTAAGCGATGTTGATATGGCGGAAATTCTGAAGGAATTGCGTGATATTGTGTTATCCCTGAATGCTAAATCCAATCGAAACACACAAAAGAAGAATGTAATGTGCTGGAGATGCGGAGCCGAAGGACATATACAAAGAAGCTGCCAAGCTCGCCAAGATCAACGAGCTGATAATGTAACTAGAACCAAGAAACAGGAAAACTAGAACATGGCTGTCTCGTGGGGCGGAGATTGCCAGTTAATAGAGAGCCCCATTTTGAGGTTTTCCAAATTTCTTCAGAAAGTGGTGACGGAAATGGATTCTTTATTGAAGCCTATGTAAATAATTTATCCTGCCGGATGATCATCGACACAGGGGCCAATGTTACCATCATGAATGAAGATGTTGCTCAACAACTTAATGAGAAGATTATCTGGACGCCGCCATGCGTTACTCTCCAGACTGTTACCGGTGACAAAATTCCGATTATTGGCAAGATGAATATTAAAATAACATTTGGAAACAACTCGTACCTTCATACTGTGTATGTGGCAAAAATTACGGACAGTTTTATCCTCGGACTGGACTTTCTAAAGAAATACAATTTTATATTAGACTTTAAAGATAATTCTCTACACTCTACGTCAGAAGATGTAACACTGTTCCGGAAAGAAGTTAGTGAAATCAAATCCTGCTATCGAATAATTGCTCCATTGGATTTCACCATACCAGCCAGGAAAGAATTAATATTGGAGGGCTATTCTGACGAAGAGAAGAATTTTCGACTTGGACTCCTCGAATTTCCTAACTTCGGGAATTTTCCAAAAGGGGTTTTAGTAGCTTCAACACTCATAGATTTCTCAAAAGAAGCCATACCGGTGAGAATTGCCAACATAAGTGATAAACCGAAGATTATTAAGAAAGGTGAGGTGTTAGCCACATGTACCCCAGTGACTTGTGTGGAGCGAAGTTCTTTCCAAACATCAAACGTGTCCTCTGAAGATTTAACGAAGGACTTGCTAACAAAAACAGAATTAAGTAAGAAACAGAAAAGCGCTGTAGAGAAAATGCTTGGTGAATTTAGTGAACTATTTTCGAAGTCATCCGACGATTTGGGAAGAACAAAGTTAACAAAACACCGAATCGACACAGGAAATCATGCTCCTATTAAACAACATCCTCGAAGATTACCATTCTCCAAAGTAGAAGTGAAAGATCTTTTAAATGATATGCAGGAGAAGGGCGTCATCGAACCTTCTACCAGTCCTTGGGCCTCTCCTATCGTCTTGGTCAAGAAAAAGGACGGTTCAACGAGATTCTGCGTGGACTACCGTCGCCTAAATAACATCACCAAGAAAGACAGTTACCCTCTTCCCCGAATCGACGACACCTTGGACACATTATCGGGAAATGTGTGGTTCTCTACACTTGATTTAAAGAGTGGCTATTGGCAAGTAGAGATGGATCCCGTAGATCGTGAAAAGACAGCATTCACGACTGGTGGCCAAGGACTTTGGCAATTTAAAGTTATGCCTTTTGGCCTATGCAACGCACCTGCTACTTTCGAGCGCCTAATGGAGACGGTGTTGAGAGGACTTTCTCCCGAAGCCTGTCTTGTTTACTTAGATGACATAATAATCGTGGGGCGAAGTTTTGAAGAACATCTTAAAAACCTGAGAAGGGTGCTAGAAAAATTGAAAGAAGCCAATTTGAAGTTAAATCCAGCCAAATGTTATTTGTTTCGCAGCGAAGTAAGCTACCTTGGTCATATAATTTCCGCTGAGGGAGTAAGAACTGACCCCCGAAAAGTGGCAGCAGTTAAAGAATGGAGGCAACCTCAGAATGTGCACGAGTTGAGAAGCTTCTTAGGTCTCTGCACTTATTATAGAAGGTTTGTAAAAGGCTTTTCGTTAATCGCAAGACCACTTCATAGGTTGACCGAGAACAAACAACCATTTAAATGGTCTGAGGAATGCCAGGTAGCATTTGACAGCTTAAAAGAGGCTTTAACATCCGCACCTATATTGTCTTATCCGGATCCTGACAAACAGTTTATCTTAGATACAGATGCCAGCCATACCAGTCTGGAGCAGTGCTATCTCAAGAAATCGATGGTCATGAACGTGTAATCGCTTATTGGAGTAAGTGCCTGTCGAAGACCGAGCGAAATTACTGTGTCACCAGAAAAGAATTGCTCGCCATTGTTAAAGCTATAGAGAATTTTCACAGTTATGTTTACGGACGAAAATTCCTGCTGCGAACAGACCATGCATCTCTCACATGGCTTTTGAATTTCAAGAACCCAGAGGGACAGATAGCTAGGTGGATACAGAAGCTGCAAGAGTACGACTTCGATATCCAACATCGCAGAGGATCCTCACATGGAAATGCAGACGCCTTGTCCAGGAGACCTTGTACAGGTAATTGTCGCTTTTGTTCTGCAGCTGAGATAAAATATGGGACAATAGAGCCGGTTGTGCGCCACCTCACAGCGTCATCTACATCACGATTAGACTCTTGGAGTGATGAAGAAATTCGTGAAGCACAAATGAAGGACCCTGAAATAAAACCCATTATTGAATTCATGGAGTTGTCTAGTACAAGACCCAATTGGCAAGATATCTCTAGTTTAAGTCCTGGTGTCAAACGTTATTGGGCTCTCTGGGATTCTCTTCAATTTCGAAACGGCGTCCTGTATAGAAAATGGGAATCCGACGACGGCAAAACATCGAGGTCGCAGCTAGTACTCCCACGATCGCGAATACCAGACGTGCTAAAGGAGTTACACAATAGTTCAACAAGTGGACATTTCGGAGTTATGAAAACCATCCAGAGAGTTCGAGAGAGGTTTTATTGGAACAACATAAGAACTGATGTCGAAAAATGGTGCAAATCCTGCGATGCCTGTGGAGCGCGTAAAGGACCCACTAGACGCAGTCGAGGAAAGTTACATCTGTATAATGTAGGGGCACCATTCGAAAGAATAGCATTCGACATCTTGGGACCTCTTCCACGGACAGCGGACAATAACCGATACATTTTGTCTGTCATGGATTATTTCACGAAGTGGCCTGAGGCATACCCGATTCCCGATCAGGAAGCGACAACTGTTGCAGAAGTTTTAGTGGCAAATTGGATTTCTAGGTTCGGGTCGCCCCTTCAACTTCATTCAGATCAAGGGAGGAATTTCATTTCTGCTGTCTGCCAAGAACTTTGTAAAATCCTGGGAATCGATAAAACACGAACAACCCCTCTACATCCGCAATCGGATGGCATGGTGGAGAGATTCAATCGAACAATCCTAAATAGTCTTTCTCACCTCGTTTCGAAGAATCAACAAGACTGGGATCAGAAACTACCGTTATTTTTGCTGGCCTACAGGAGTGCCGTCCATGAAACCACCGGCTTTACACCCTCACAGATGCTCTTCGGTCGTGAGCTCCGTCTCCCCTGTGATCTTGTATTCGGACGTCCACCGGATGCGCCTTCTTCGCCTGAAGCTTATGTTGAAAATCTGCAGGCGCGGTTAGAAGACGTTCATCAGTTTGCCCGAGGTCGGATCAACATCGCGACGGACAAAATGAAGACCAGATACGACGCAAGAGCTACAAGACATGAATTCAACGAAGGTGACAAGGTTTGGTTTTGGAACCCACACAGACGTAAAGGACTTTCTCCAAAGCTTCAAACTTCGTGGGAAGGACCTTATACAGTTTTAAAAAGACTGAACGACGTCGTGGTTCGAATCCGTAAATCAACGAATGCTAAGCCTAGGATTGTTCATTATGATCGTCTAGCACCATACTATGGTAACATTACTTAGTTTAATTAATAATTGGCACTATGGTTTCGTGACCTTCAACTTTTATTTATTTTTTTTTATTTGTAAATAGTTCTGTAAATAGTTGTTTTCTTTCTGTTATTTATTCTGTTATTGATTTATTGTAATTTAAATTTATTATTCCATTTATGTTTTGTAAGTATTGTATTTGTGAGTATCGTAAGTTGCTTTCTGCTCAAGTGCACTGCCCGAGACGTGCAGTCTTTGAGGAGGGAGCAATGTTACGAATTTGCGAAAATTGCTTGAGTTTAGCATGGGACTCTATGGGTATCTCGCCAAATTGGCGAGATATAGGCTCGTTGGCGATGGATTTGGCAACCTATTTTTGTCGCCAAGTTCATCGCCAAGTTCGTCGCCAAGTGTCGCCAAATGTCGCCAAGTGTAGCGTCACGTGGCCACTTCCGGTTCCGGCTTCTGGAGTGTTCTGGCAGTTTCTGTGAGCCTATATAAGGCAGACGGAGTCCCATGCAGAGGAGAGTAATTAAGAGAATCTCTTGGCCTACGGAGTACGCACGGTGTGTTGTGCTTGATGCGGAAAGTCTTGCGTGAGCCGACGGCATTGGGCTCAAAATTGTTCCGCGGAGATTTTGACGGTTGTATTTCTCCAATAAAGTATGTGTCTTCGTGCTGCAGTCTTGCTTGCTTGTAAAGTCCATTCAAACCCTGAACCCAGCAGTTTTAGTTTTGGAAGTTCGTAACAATATATATTATAATATATATATATGTATATATATGTATAATATATATAATATATATATATAAAAATATATATAATATATATATATATAATAAATATTTTATGATTATTGATATTTAAAGATCTAAATACGGAATAAATAAAATTATTATATATATAAAAATACAGGATAAAGGAAGACAACATAGATAGTTTCGAAAGTTTATTGCAAGAGTCTTTTTAGTTATTTTCTACATTTATTGATGTTTTAAACTCTTGTTTCGTGATACTGTTAATCAAATTCACAACTATGACTGCCATCAAATACCCAGGTTGAAGTAAAAGCATTCAACCCATAGATTCATTTTTGTCAATCACTAGTCAGTATCAGTCATTGGTATTTTAATCAAAATCAGGGACAAATCCTTCTTCCATTTCAGGTAATCCAGGTGCAATTCCATCATCCTTTTCAGGTACTTCGGGTAATTCAGATGGAAATCCTTCACCCATTTCAGGTACATTAGGGACCCCTCAAGGTGCAAATCCATCACCCATATCAGGTATGTCAGGTTCCATTCCTTCAGGTAGTTCAGGTGCAAATCCATCATCCATATCAGGTAAACCTTGTCCTATTCCTTCAGGTACTCCAGGTGCAAATCCATCATCCATATCAGGTATACCCTGTCCTATTCCTTCAGGTACTCCAGGTGCAGATCCATCATCCATATCAGGTATACCCTGTCCTATTCCTTCAGGTACTCCAGGTGCAAATCCATCATCCATATCAGGTATACCCTGTCCTATTCCTTCAGGTACTCCAGGTGCAGATCCATCATCCATATCAGGTATACCCTGTCCTATTCCTTCAGGTACTCCAGGTGCAAATCCATCATCCATATCAGGTATACCTTGTCCTATTCCTTCAGGTACTCCAGGTGCAAATCCATCATCCATATCAGGTATACCATGTCCTATTCCTTCAGGTACACCAATCGCAACGAGGGTTTTAGGAAAGACCATAACTGAAGGAAAAAAAAGAGTTATCAGTTTATGACAGGCTGGGTTGATAAATTTCAACTTGATAATGGAACAAGGTGAAATATTTCACCAGGATATTAAAATTAGGGAGGTCCGCTATCAAGGAAGATGGGATACTCACATGGTGGAAGGTTACTGCTGTACCAAATACATTCAAGATTTCACGAAAAATAAGCTTTCAAAGTGTTCAGTGACTAAACTTCGTCTAACCTTAATAAAATACAATTGGATAAGGCATACGAGCCTATTTACACTAGTTTCTAGGTAAATTATTAAATATTTAATTGTATTCATAAATTTTTTATCCTATATATTACTGCTATAAGATAAAACTTAATTTTTTATCATTATAATAAATATTTGAGACAGAGTATCGTTGATTTCCTCGATTCCTTTTTCCATCTCTCTTTGAACTCAATAATAGTTGTGTAATATATTAATAATATAAAAATATATTAGTAATTAATATATTTGTATAAGATATTAATAATGTTATAATACATTAATAGTATATTTCCATGTTTAGTTTATTTTATTCGATCTATTAATTCAACTTATAACAGTGTAACGTATGTTTTATCAATCGCAACGAGGATTTTAGGAAAGACCAAAGTTTATTTTATTCGATCTATGAATTCAACTTATAATAGTCGATATATGAATTCAACTTATAATAGTGTAACGTATGTTTTACCAATCGCAACGAGGATTTTAGAAAAGACCAAAGTTTATTTTATTCGATATATGAATTCAACTTATAATAGTGTAACGTATGTTTTACCAATCGTAACGAGGATTTTAGGAAAGACCAAAGTTTATTTTATTCGATCTATGAATTCAACTTATAATAGTATAACGTATGTTTTATCAATCGCAACGAGGATTTTAGGAAAGACCAAAGTTTATTTTATTCGATCTATGAATTCAACTTATAATAGTGTAACGTATGTTTTACCAATCGCAACGAGGATTTTAGGAAAGACCAAAGTTTATTTTATTCGATCTATGAATTCAACTTATAATAGTGTAACGTATGTTTTACCAATCGCAACGAGGATTTTAGGAAAGACCAAAGTTTATTTTATTCGATCTATGAATTCAACTTATAATAGTGTAACGTATGTTTTACCAATCGCAACGAGGATTTTAGGAAAGACCAAAGTTTATTTTATTCGATCTATGAATTCAACTTATAATAGTGGAAAGTATGTTTTACCAATCGCTACGAGGATTTTAGGAAAGACCAAAGTTTATTTTATTCGATCTATGAATTCAACTTATAATAGTGTAACGTATGTTTACCAATCGCAACGAGGATTTTAGGAAAGACCAAAGTTTATTTTATTCGATATATGAATTCAACTTATAATAGTGTAACGTATGTTTTACCAATCGCAACGAGGATTTTAGGAAAGACCAAAGTTTATTTTATTCGATCT
>CM063507.1:56682632-56695132 GCA_032207245.1 Pardosa pseudoannulata | reverse complement strand
ATTGTTGGCAACATGCTAGACAAATTTCAAGTGTTGGGCTGCTCCATGTGTGTAAAATTGCATTTCCTCCAATCGCATTTGGACTTTTTTCCCGAAAATTTAGGATCCGTCAGCGAAGAACAGGGAGAAGGTTCCACCAAGACATGAAGGATATGGAGAGAAAATATCAAGGTAGGTGGAATAAGAATATGCTTGCCGACTATTGTTGGATGTTAGCAAGAGATGAAGATAAGATTGAACATAAAAGAAGAACGTCAAAAAGAAATTTTAACGGAAAAAATGTACGTAACTAAATTTAAATGTCTTTGTTTCGTATTGAGTTTCAAATATATTTCAAACTTACATTTATTATATATAAACCTTAATAAAACGTAAAAACAGGTAGTTGGGGTTTTTCTAGGACTGTTTTTCTTATAAAATTAATGTAAAAAATTTAATAACGAGGGAACTTTTTGTCTCGCCCTGGTGCAGCTCATGCGTTCTGGTTGCGATGGTTTTCATTCTTTATATACAAAATGTATACATTTTTAATTTTAATTGTTGTTTAAAAATTAATATGCCTAATCATAAACAGATTAAATAAACTCACATGAATAGATAAAACCCACTGTTGCCAGTCAGTACAAGCTAACAGTTCGAGAGCATTTTTTCCATATAGGATATTACCAGTAATATGTACATCAATTTTACAAAAAATCCTGACGTGATGGAAAAAAATGGAGGTCATTTTCGAAATCAGCATACCAAATAACTTAAAAATAAGAAAAAACTTCTCTTGTATTTTTCAAAAATTTCAATTTATTATTTTATTTTACTATTTTCTTTTATTATTACTTCTACTAGCCTAGTTATTAATTCATCATATGCATATTATATTTGCTAAATAGTTATTTTAATTGGCAATTTTAATAAAACTATTTTTACTTTTTATTTTAATATTTTACTTGGAGATATATTAGTATAATAATATTTTCTATTTTTATTATAATTTTACAATTTTCTTTTATTATTACTTTTAATAGCCTAACTATTAATTCATCATATGCTTATTACATTTGTTAATTGGTTATTTTAATTGGCAATTTTCCAATAAATCTATTTCTAATTCTTACTATTTTATATTTTTTTTGGTAATTTTACAATATTTCTATTATTACTTCTTTCAATAGAATTACTAATAATTTAACACATATTACTTTTCCTAATTTGATATTTTAATTGGTAATTTGACCAATTAAAAATACTGTTGCTTAATACTTTATTATTTTTTTTCGTAATTTTACAATTTTCTTTTATTATTACTTTTAAGAGCGTAATTATTAATTCATCATAGGCATATTACATTTGTAAATTGGTTATTTTAACTGGCAATTTTCCAATAAAAATATTTTTACTTTGTATTTTAATATTTTACTTCGAAATGTCGTAATATACAAAGCTATTTCGTAGATGTTTTTTTTTTATTATTATTATTACTCCTTTTTACTTTTATCTTCTTCTTAATTATCCATATTACATTTGCTAATTGGTAATTTTACAATTTTCTTTTATTATTACTTTTAATAGCCTAATTATTAATTCATCATGAGCATATTACATTTGTTCATTGGTTATTTTAATTGGTATTTTCCAATAAAACTATTTTTATTTTGTATTTTAATATTTTACTTGGAGATATATTAGTATACTAAGGTATTTGGTAGTTTTTTCTAATTTTACAATATTTCTATTTTTACCCCTTTCTATAGCATTACTATTAATTTATCATATGCATATTATATTTGCTAATTTGTTATTTTAATTGGTAATTTACCAATTAAAAATACTGTTCTTAGTATTTTAATTTTTTTTCGTAATTTTACAATTTTCTCTTATTATTACTTTTAATAGCCTAACAATTTATACATCATAGGCATATTTACATTTGTAAATTGGTGAATTGGCAATTTTCCAATAAAACTATTTTTACTTTGTATTTTGATATTTTACTTGGAAATGTCTTAATATACGAAAGTATTTCGTTTTTTTTTCTATTATTACTCCTTTCAATAGCATTACTCTTAATTTATCTTCTTAATTATCCATATTATATTTGCTAATTTGTTATTTTAATTGGTAATTTTATAATTTTCTTTTATTATTACGTTTAATAGCCTAATTATTAATTCATCATAGGCATATTACATTTGTAAATTGGTTATTTTAACTGGCAATTTCCCAATAAAAATATTTTTACTTTGTATTTTAATATTTTACTTGGAAATGTCGTAATATACAAAAGTATTTCGTAGTATTTTTCTTTTTACAATTTTTCTATTATTACTCCTTTCAAAAACATTGCTCTTAATTTATCTTCTTCTTAATTATCCATATTACATTTGCTAATTTGTTATTTTAACTGGTAATTTTACAATTTTCTCTTATTATTACTTTTAATAGCCTAATTATTAATTCATCATAGGCATATTACATTTGTTAATTGAGTATTTTAATTGGTAATTTCTAATAAAACTATTTTTACTTTGTATTTTAATATTTTACTTGGAGATATATTAGTATACTAAGGTATTTGGTAGTTTTTTCCTAATTTTACAATATTTTTATTTTTAACCGTTTCAATAGCATTCTATCAATTTATAATATCCATTTTACACTTCCTAATTTGTTATTTTAATTGATATTTTTACCTATTAAAATACTGTTGCTTAGTATTTTAATATTTTTTTCGTAAATGTACAATTTTATGTTATTATTACTTTTACTAGCTTAACTATTAATTGTTCATAAGCATATTTGCATTTGTAAATTGGTTATTTTAACTGGCAATTTTCCAATAAAAATGTTTTTACTTTGTATTTTAATATTTTACTTGGAAATGTCGTAATATACAAAGCTATTTCGTTGTTGTTTTTTTGTAATTTTACAATTTTTCTATTCTTACTCCTTTCATTAGCATTACTTTTAATTTATCTTCTTCTTAATTATCCATATTACATTTGCTAATTTGTTATTTTAATTGGTAATTTTACAATTTTCTTTTATTATTACTTTTAATAGCATTACATGCAGATGGTTGGTTTTATAGAGAGAGATTAGGTTTAAAAGCAGGCGCTACTTACAAGCTGCTATCAGCAAGAGAGCGAAGATAAGAAACTGGTTCATCTTCAGGCAGAGAGGTTGTACATCCGAAGCTTGTAGGTTGTAGTCGAAAGACCGAAAGGTGGACTATATTTATAGAACGGAGGGATTGTTTAGAATGCAGGTGTACTAATATTACCGACCGTATTAAAGAAATGGTCTCATTAATGTAAAATTGACTTAAACCTGAAATCACATCCTGCAATTTTTTGTTACTTCAAGTGGATTTGAAACTAATAAAGAACGATTTATACAACTGCATTTCCGATACTGCTTACACTGTTGAATCTGTGTAATGATCTAGAATGTGTATTCAACAGGCCCATTACTTTAAAAAGCATAGAAAAATCATATATTTTATTCATGAATTTAAATTTTTCAATAAGTAATGCTTTATATATGGCGTAACTATTAAGTCATATGCACACAACATTTCGTAATTTGTTATTTTAACTGGTAGTTTTACAAATAGAAACTACTTTTGCTTAGGATTTTACAATTTAGCTTGAAAATATAACAGTATACTAAGATATTTGGTAGTTTTTTTATAATTTTATAATATTTCCATTATTACTATTAATTTATCATATGCATATTACATTTGCTAATTTATTATTTTTCGTAATTTTACAATTTTCTCTTATTATTACTTTTGATAGCCTAACTATTAATTCAACATAGGCATACTTACATTTGTAAATTTCCTCTATCGGTGACTTTTGGAACTAATTTGTTTTTTTTAGGAATCCTTCGTTCCCCGTCTTGTTTAATCTTCCTACAAAATGTGGCGTCATTCTCGAAAATAGATCGCGCTACAGAACACTGTGAGCACTGTCAGTTTAATTATGGCCACCCGGTATATAGGGAGAACCATCAATAGTTATCATAAAAAACGTGTGATAATATATAAGATAACAAATGAGTGCTATTTAGATACATACTTTTACTTATGGACTTAAGTGAGGAAATTCAAATTCTTGGCTTTTCCGTATTCTTTCCCGACAGCAAGTATGAATATATGCATTCGAGCGTGGAAAAAATTTACAGCAGTGCTGTCATATGTTGACAGTGTGGAGTGTTAAACAAATAAAAAAAATTCCTTCCTAATTATTTAAAAAGCAAAGTAAATGAAGACGACATGCATATATTTGAAATTTTATTGGAGCATTAATTTGAGTTATTTCCTTACATTTTTGGTTTAAATACTTGTAGCACGATCATGAGAATCATGATGTTGTTAATCCAATTCTTATTTCTGACTGCCATGAAATACCTTCATAAGTACAAGTATTCAAGCTATTTATCCAGTTTATTTATTATTTATCCCACGTTAGGTGCGTTTACTGCAGGCACATCGACTTTAGGTGTATCTACTGCAGGCACATCGACTTTAGGTGGATCTACTGCAGGCACATCGACTTTAGGTGTATCTACTGCAGGCACATCGACTTTAGGTGTATCTACTTTAGGCACATCGACTTTAGGTGTATCTACTGAAGGCGTATCGACGTCAGGTGTATCTACCTGAGCAAAGGTCTTAGGAAGGACCATCACTGAAAAAAACAGTCATCAGTTTAGGAAAGATTGATTTTTATCACCCAGATTTAAATCACAATTTAAATCGCTAGATTAAAAATAATATTAAAAAAATTTTAAATAAAAAAAAATTTTTAATTTATTTTTTTTAATTTATTGGTTTAAATTTATTTTTTTTACTGCAGGAATAGAATAGAAGTGACCATCATCAGTATTAGAAATAGCAATTTTCTTAAAATTTATTTATTGGAGAAGCTCTTGATTCTACATCATTTGCTTAAATAAATCTATGTAATGCATAATTACTTACGTACAAATAAGGTTGTACACATTACAAATATAAATAAGGTACTCAAGAGATAATTATTAATCTTAATATTTATTTCAGAAGGATATTGGGGAATTTTTAAGATTTATTTATTGCAGAAGCTCTTGATTCTACATCATTTGCTTAAATAAATCTGTGTAATGCATAATTACTTACGTACAAATAAGGTTGTACACATTACAAATATAAATAAGGTACTGAAGAGATAATTATTAATCTTAATAATTATTTAAGAAGGATATTGGGGAATTTTTAAAATTTATTTATTGCAGAAGCTCTTGATTCTACATCATTTGCTTAAATAAATCTATGTAATGCATAATTACTTACGTACAAATAAGGTTGTACACATTACAAATATAAATAAGGTACTGAAGAGATAATTATTAATCTTAATAATTATTTAAGAAGGATATTGGGGAATTTTTAAAATTTATTTATTGCAGAAGCTCTTGATTCTACATCATTTCCTTAAATAAATCTATGTAATGCATAATTACTTACGTACAAATAAGGTTGTACACATTACAAATATAAATAAGGTACCGAAGAGATAATTATTAATCTTAATAATTATTTCAGAAGGATATTGGGGAATTTTTAAGATTTATTTATTGCAGAAGCTCTTGATTCTACATCATTTGCTTAAATAAATCTATGTAATGCATAATTACTTACGTACAAATAAGGTTGTACACATTACAAATATAAATAAGGTACTGAAGAGATAATTATTAATCTTAATAATTATTTAAGAAGGATATTGGGGAATTTTTAAAATTTATTTATTGCAGAAGCTCTTGATTCTACATCATTTGCTTAAATAAATCTATGTAATGCATAATTACTTACGTACAAATAAGGTTGTACACATTACAAATATAAATAAGGTACTGAAGAGATAATTATTAATCTTAATAATTATTTAATCCTATATGAAATTATAATGTTTAAAAAGTAAAGAAAGTTTTTTTTAAATGTGATATTCGCCAACATTGCTAAATATTAAAATATTATATTGAGGGATATTTGTGAATATTCGCCAACACTGTTGAATATCAAACTATTATATTTAATGATATTGGAGACTATTCATCAACATTGCTAAATATCAAAAGATTAGCATAGAGCCCATCATATGACGGGATTAATAAAATTTTTAATATTCCAGAACTGTTAAGTACCCAATGAGGCAGGTGAAAAATGGTTTGTTTTTTGGCTGAGAATTATCTGGTTCACTCTCAATAATTTATTTATCGTCATACTCCTCTAGAGTCTCCCGATCCTGTGAATGCAATTTAGAATCGCGTTGAATTCATTGAGTCAAACCGTGTGGTTATGTATAATAAACAAACACACAAAAGAACAAACTTCTTAATTTCCAAATATAAATTAAAAATTATAATTATATGAATCTCCTATATAATAATAGCCTAAGTTATCTGTACGTCTGTCCTCTATTTTATGAAGCGGTTGGACCTGGAATGGATAGAGGCATCCATAGTTAGCAAAATTCAAAGTTTATCTTCTCCTAAACTATAGATCCGATTCTAAAATAAATTGGTATAAATAGGCTTCATATCACAGCGAAAAATACTGCCTTCTTTAAAACGTTCGAAATCCACCCCTTCCCCTCTTTTCGAACTTTTAATGCTATTATTTCAACTCCTATTTTAACCGGTTAAGAGCAGGCGATTAAATTTATCAATTTATCCCACAGCAAATAGGTAAAAATAACATTTTTCTAGCATTATGACGTCATTCCTTTAACCATCTCATTGAGTCATTTCTTATTTTAAATTATTTAAATTATGCCTTATTTTCATACGTTTTATCATTGAACTTAGATATGACGTAAATAATTTTCTTCTATATTTGGTTTAAATAATAGATTATGTACATATGTGATAATTTTAAATTGAATCATCGATTATTTTTTATTGCAAGATAATTCTCAACCAAAATACAAACCATTTTTTATACCTTCCTCATAAAGTACTTTATAATTTTGGAATATTATAAATTTTACTGATCCCGTCATATGATGGGCTGCGTGCTAGTTATATATAAATATATATAAATTAAAAGTTAGATATTTATTAGTCAGTGAAATAGACTCCTAGACTGATATGAAAAGAATTTATTGTTAAAACCGGTCGTAAAAGTTTCAATGCAACAAAAAATAATCGATGATTCAATTTAAAATTATCACGTATGTACCTAATCTATTATTGAAGCCAAATATAAAAGAAAATCATTTACGTAATATCTAAGTTCAGTGATAAAAGATATTAAAATAGTGTAGACGATATTTAAATAGTTTAAAATATGAAATGATTAAATGAGATGTTTAAAGGAATGACGTCACAATGCTAGAAAAATTGTTATTTTTACCTATTTATTAAGTGATAAATGGATAAATTTAATCGCCTGCTCTTAACCGGGGAAAATGGGGCTCGAAATAATGGCATTAAATGCTCGAAAAGGAGGGAAGAGTTGGATTTCGAACGTTTAAAAGACAACAGTATTTTTCGCTGTGATATGAAGCATATTTATACAAATTTATTTTAGAATCGGATCGATAGTTTAGGAGAGGATAAACTTTATTCGCTTTGAATGGATGCCTCTATCCATTCCAGGTCCAACCGCTTCATAAATTGGAGGACAAACGGACAGATAACTTAAGCTATTATTATATAGGGGACTATATTGGGGGATATTGGGGAATATTCGCCAACATTGCTAAATGTCTAAAGATTATATTGAAGGAGATTGGGAAATATTCGGCTACATTGCTAAATATCAAAAAATTATATTGAAGGATATTAGAAAATATACGCCATCATTGCTAAATATCAAAAGATTATATTGAAGGATATTGTGAAATATTCGGCAACATTGCTAAATATCAAAAAACTATATTGAAGGATATTAGAAAATATTCGCCAACATTGCTAAATATCAAAAGATTATATTGAAGGATATTGGGGAATATTCGCCAACATTGCTAAATATCAAAATATTTTATTGAAGGATATTAGTTAATATTTACCAAGATTACTAAATATCAAAATATATTGAAGGATATTGGGGAATATTCGCCAACATTGCTAAATATCAAAATATTATATTGAAGGATATTGGGTAATATTCGTTAACATTACTAAATACCAAAAGATTATATTGAAGGATATTGGGGAATATGCGCCAACGTTGCTAAATATCAAACTATTATATTGAAGGATATTGAGGAATATTCGTCAACAGTGCTAAATATCAAAAGATTATATCGAAGGATATTGGGAAATATTCACCAGCATTTCTAAAGAACAAAAAGTGATATTCAATGATGTTGAGGAAATATTGATCATGAGGCGCGGACGGGGATGGCATCCCTTACCCCCCTCCTGTTGAACCTCCCTGGAACAGAGCTTGGCCACCCTCTCTCGGAGTATCCGTCTTCGGCCGCCGAAAAAAAAACAGTGACCCATGTAACACCAACTCGAGTCTTGAGTCTAGTATTACAATTACCATTATGATTTTAACCTCAGTCTATTTTGTTCTGCCTCAAACATTTTCAGGGCTGTCCTGAATCACCGTGTAATATTTCGTAGAGATTAACGCAGCCATTAAGGATTGCATCAAAGTAAATGTTACTTACATGCTGCCACCATCAAGAAAGCTAATGGAAGAAACTTGTTCATCTTCAGGCAGGGAGATTGTAGATCCAGAACTTGTCGAGAGATCAAAGCGTGGACTGTATTTATAATAGTTCGGACGGATTGTTTGATATTGCAGCTGTGTCAATCTTGCAGATCTTGTTACAGAAATAGTTTCATTAATGTAGGAGTTGCTTAACCTTAAACCAAATTTACCAATTAATTTTGTATCCTCTGAAGCGGATTTGAACACAATGAAGAATGGTTTGAACAACTGCCTTACCGATGCTGTCAACAATGCTGTATCATCGGGATGTTCTAAAAATAGAGATGTGTATTCAACAGGCCCGATGTAGAAGCATGGACCTGTCAGTTTCCACATCGGATTTATAAATTAACTTTGAACTCGATAACTTGTAGGAGATATTTTAGCTTCAATTTTAGATTTTAGAGGAAAAAGTTTTAGCTTCAAATTTTTTAATAAGACGCTTCAATATTTCGTGGCACAAAAAAATTCAGATGATGTATGATTTCTGTAAAAGAAATTGTTTCAATTTTTTAATTACACTCTGTAACATTTCATGCCACAGAAAACCTCTAAAAAAAACATATTATTTCTGTAAAAGATTTTAGTTTAAATTTTTTTAATAACATGTTGTAATACTTCGCGGCAGAGAAAACTTCTAAAAAATTATATGATTTCTATGAAAAGTTTTAGTTTGATTTTTTTAATAACACATTACAATACTTCGTGGCACAGAAAACCTCTAGAAAATATATGATTTCTGTACAAAGTTTTACTTTCAAATTTTATAATAACACACTGTAATAATTCGTGGTACAGAAAACCTCTAAAAAATATATGATTTCTATATAAAGTTTTAGTTTCAAATTTTTTAATAACACCCTGTAATTCTTTGTATCACAGAAAACCTCTAAAAAATATATGATTTCTGGGAAAAGTGTTAGTTTCAAATTTTTTAATAAAAATCTTCAATACTTCGTATCACAGAAAACCTCGTAGGATGTATGATTTCTGTAAAAGATATTGTTTAAATTTTCGATTACAAGCTGTAATACTCCATGGCACAGAAAACCTCTAAAAAGGTATATTATTTCTGTAAAAAAATTAGTTTCAAATTTTTTTAATAACAAGCTGTAATATTTCGTGGCACACAAAACTTCTAAAAAATTATATGATTTCTATGAAAAGTTTTAGTTTAGAATTTTTTAATAACACACTGTAATACTTCGTGGCACAGAAAACCTCTAAAAAATATATGATTTCTGTAAAAAGTTTTAGTTTCAAATTTTTTAATAAAAAGCTTCAATACTTTGTGGCACAGAAAACCTGGTATGATGTATGATTTCTGTAAAAGATATTGTTTCAATTTTTCAATAACACGCTGTACTACTTCATGGCACAGAAAACCTCTAAAAAATTATATGATTTCTATGAAAAGTTTTAGTTTCAAATTTTTTAATAACAAGCTGTAATTCTTCGTGTCACAGACAACCTGTAAAAAAATATATGACTTCTGTAAAAAGACTTAGTTTCAAATTATTTAATAACACGCTGTAGTTATTTGTGTCACAGAAAACCTCTAAAAAATATATGATTTCTGTGTAAAGTTTTAGTTTCAATTTTTTTAATAAGACGCTTCAGTACTTCGTGGCAAAGAAAACCTCGTATGATGTATGATTTCTGTAAAAGATAATGTTTCAATTTTTCAGTAACATGCTGTACTACTTCACGGCACAGAAAACCTCTAAAATAATATTTGATTTCTGTAAAAATTTTAGTTTCAAATTTTTTAATAAGACGCTTCAATACTTCGTGGCACAGAAAGCCTCATATGATGTATGATTTCTGTAAAAGAAATTGTTTCAATTTTCAATTACAAGCTGTAATACTTCATGACACAGAAAACCTCTAAAAAGATATATTATTTCTGTAAAAAATTTTAGTTTCAAATTTTTTTAATAATATGCTGTAATACTTCGCGGCACACAAAACTTCTAAAAAATTATATGACTTCTATGAAAAGTTTTAATTTAGATTTTTTTAATAACACACTGCAATACTTCGTGGCACAGAAAACCTCTAAACATATATGATTTCTGTACAAAGTTTTAGTTTCAAATTTTTAATAACACGCTGTAATTTTTCGTGTCACAGACAACCTGTAAAAAAATATATGATTTCTGTAAAAAGATTTAGTTTCAAATTATTTAATAACACGCTGTAGATCTTTGTGTCACAGAAAACCTCTAAAAAAATATATGATTTCTGTGAAAATTTTTAGTTTCAAATTTTTTAATAAGACGCTTCAATACTTCGTGGCACAGAAAACCTCGTATGATGTATGATTTCTGTAAAAGTTATTGTTTTAATTTTTCAATAACACGCTGTACTACTTCATGGCACAGAAAACCTCTAAAAAAATATATGATTTCTGTGAAAAGGTTTAGTTTCAAATTTTTTAATAAGACGCTTCAATACTTCGTGGCACAGAAAACCTCGTATGATGTATGATTTCTGTAAAAGTTATTGTTTTAATTTTTCAATAACACGCTCTACTACTTCATGGCACAGAAAACCTCTAAAAAAATATATGATTTCTGTGTAAAGTTTTAGTTTCAATTTTTTAATAAGACGCTTCAATACTTCGTGGCACAGAAAACCTCTAAAAAAATATATGATTTCTGTGAAAAGGTTTAGTTTCAAATTTTTTAATAAGACGCTTCAATACTTCGTGGCACAGAAAACCTCGTATGATGTATGATTTCTGTAAAAGTTATTGTTTTAATTTTTCAATAACACGCTGTACTACTTCATGGCACAGAAAACCTCTAAAAAAATATATGATTTCTGTGAAAAGTATTAGTTTCAATTTTTTAATAACAGGCTGTAATACTTCGTTTCACAGAAGACCTCTAAAAAATGTATGATTTCTGTAAAAAAGTTTTGTTTCAGTTTTTTAATAAAAGCGCTGTTATACTTTCGTGGAACAGGAAACCACTAAAAAAGTGTATAATTTCTATAAAGAAAATTATTTCAATTTTTAATACATGCAATAATACTTCCTAGAACAGAAAACCTCTAAAAAAATGTATGATTACTGTAAAAGAATTTAGTTTAAATTTTTTTAATAACCCGCTGTAATACCTCGCACAAAGAAAACTTCTAAAAAATTACATGATTTCTATGAAAAGTTTTAGTTTCATTTTTTAATAACACAATGTACTACTTCGTGACACAGAAAACCTCTAAATAATATATGACTTCTGTAAAAAGTTTTAGTTTCAAATTTTTTAATAACACGATGTAATTCTTCGTGTCACAGACAACCTGTAAAAAAATATATGATTTCTGTAAAAATATTTAGTTTCATATTTTTTAATAACACGCTGTAATTCTTTGTGTCACAGAAAACCTTTAAAAAATATATGATTTCTGTGAAAAGTTATAGTTTCAATTTTTTTAATAAGACGCTTCAATAATTCTTACACAGAAAACCGCAAAATGTGTGATTTCTGTAAAAAAGTTTTGTTTCAATTTTTTTAAAAATACGCTGTAATTACTTCGTGGCACAGAAAACTTCTAAAAATATATATGATTTCTGTACAAAGTTTTAGTTTCAAATTTTTTAATAACACGCTGTAATTTTTCGTGTCACAGACAACCTGTAAAAAAATATATGATTTCTGTAAAAAGATTTAGTTTCAAATTATTTAATAACACGCTGTAATTCTTTGTGTCACAGAAAACCTCTAAAAAATATATGATTTCTGTGAAAAGTTATAGTTTCAAATTTTTTAATAAGACGTTGTAATAC
>CM063507.1:56657632-56675132 GCA_032207245.1 Pardosa pseudoannulata | reverse complement strand
ATCTTGCTTGCGACAGACGAGTCAGATGTTTCTGCGAGTTTAGGAGAGATGGATTTTGTAGAGAATTTTGCCGGATCTTACTGCATCAGTTAATTGCCTGCCACAACAGGACTGCAGTAAAGTTAAGTTGCTATGCCAACCCTGAAAACTAAAAAAATACGAATTATATGTTTCTATTGTATGATCAGTGAATAGTAATATTTACCAGCTATATATATATATATATATATATATATATATATATATATATATATATATATATATATATATATATATATATCAGTGGCGTGCGGTCCATATGTGCAGGATGTGCACTGCACACCCTGGCAAAATTATGAGGGACAATAATTTTCTGCACCTATGTCTGCCTACCTTTATATGGTATATAATAAATATTATGTGTAATATATTCAAATATTATGTTGATTTGCTTGCTTGTATTCCCGCAGTACATTCGGTACTAGGTGCTGTACCACAAAGCGCGCAAACGAACATAGGAAGTTCTGATTTGTACGCACTAAATTGAAAATCACGCTTTGCTTTATATGTATGGGTTACAGGAGAAGCACAGCATACTATGGCACTGAGGCAAGTGCAGCTATTTTTCCTGCACTTGGCATTCAGAATCTTTCGAAGGTACGGTTTATTAAGCGTTGTATTAGAGCGGGGACTTACGTGCTGAAGTTCTTTTGGTTTTTAACTGATTAACTGGCCATACGATTTTGCAGATTAGTATTTTTGCAGATAAGTATTTCATCAATATAAAGTGAAATGTTTTAGTGTAGTAAATTAATTTCGGTGATGTATTCTATTTATTGAAATAATTAGCTGAAAAACAATGTTGTTTTGTTTTAAAGAAACGAATTTTAACAGAACAGTCCAAATTTTACCATTCATTGTGTCTTACAGACAGCATATAAGTTATATCTGTAACACCATATTCCTGGTTTTGTTTTTAAAAATTGTCAAGATGTTTTTCGAAGAATATATGATTTTCAAATGTTAAAAACAATTAATAAATATAATTTAATCCACTGACCGAACAAGAAACAGTTCGCTCTATTGTGCCAGCTTGCAGTGAAATCCTCTGCACGTGGAATAGACGTTCGGTTTGTCGGCACTAACGAGCATCCGGATGAGGCACCGCAGCGGCGGGCGCCGTGAGGTGCTACGTTTGCTGAACATATAAGTTTTTCGTGGAAGCCGAAGCGTTGCTTTTTCGAAACCGATATGATACCATACCACAAAAGACATAATTTTCGCTTCAGTGCTGGTAGAATTCTCATAAGTTTAGCTGTTTTTATAGTTATAACTCGACTAACCGTAGGTAAATATTTTATTTATTGTAATCTTTAAATTTATATTCATAATAAATAACCCGTTTCAGAACGGAGAACTCAGATGTCTCAATAATCAAAGATTTATTGGAAAATCCATGTTCTCTGCACACCCTGCATGAAAACCTACCGCATGCCACTGACTAAGAGGTACCCGATTGTACACCATTAAAGGGGTTTTTTTTTTTTCTAAATTTGCTTTTTTCTCGAGATTGGTCTCAACCCTAATTTGAAAATCCGTAATATCGGGTAGATAATGAGGTCCTCTCTCTCTCTCTCTTTTTTGAAATTTTTTAGCACTTGGACTGGGACCAGAGGAATTTAAGATTGGACAGGTGAAAATTTACATTTGAATTTTAATATAGAACTTTCAAAGTCTATACGATCACCTCTTAGAACTAATTTTACAAATTTGAATAAAGAATTGGAAAGCAAAGAATCGAATGTCGATGTATTGAGGTCAAGGTTTAATCAGATTTGACATAAGAACAGGGTGCCCCCGCCAACTTGGCGATAATGGTTTAAGTATGGTAGCCTAACATTTTTTCCTGATCTCGTCGTGTCCAAATAACCTGTATCTATATTTTAATTTATATTATATTTGTATCCAGCTATCCTTGTGCAAACCTCTTCTTATACATTAAATGCGAGTAATGCTTAAAAAATAAATATAGTGAACCATTGGTTCATTTTTAATAATTTTGAGCTATTTTGCTTTGTAAACTGCAACTATATTAACTACCCATAAATATAAATGTCTGCTTTCTAAGTGGTTATGGTTAATTAGGTAAAAGTCTATTACTGAATTACAATGGCGGGTACAACTTTGATATACCCCCCAAAAAGTACGCGCCAAATCTTGCACTCCCTACGGACATTTTATGGCTGCTGTTTCTTATTTTGGTGTTGCCAATTTAGGTTTTTTTCAGCTTTTAGGTTTTTGCTGTTGCCAAATTTAGTATTTTCTTGTATTTTGTACCATATTTTGAGTTTTTTTTAAAGTTTTGTGGCAACAATTTTTGGATTTCATATATGTTTTACCGCCATTTCATTCATTCGCCATTTCTTTGTGAAGTGATCTGCAAATCTGGTTGTATTTTCCAATTATATTTTTTTCTATTAATTATTTTTATCTTTTAGCTTTAAATATACCTACTGTATATAGTGTTGTTGAAAAGATTGCCGACACGTATTTTCAATTCTATTTGTTAAAATTTTTGTGTAAATTGCATATAATAGGTTATTCAGTGTCATTTATTTGTATTTTTTATGCATTTATTGTATTTTTTATGTATTCTTTTTTTTTATTTAATGATTCCGTATTTTTTATGTATTAATTATTTGTATTTAGCGAGAATCCATCTTAGCGAGAAAAAAAAGGCGCCAAAAACAGGTATTTTGCTTGGCGAGAAAAAAAGTCACCAAAATTCCGATTTGGGGGGGGGTATATCAAAATAGTTCCCAATGGCGCATTCTGAATCAATTAAAGACACTCAAAAAAGCAAAGGATACAATTGATGCGATACCTTTGCTGGAACAGATGCATTATAGACGCCGAGCCCGTCTTTTTTTTTTTTTTTTCTTTTTTTTTTTGGCGACCAACAAAAAAACGCGTGTATGAAAAATCGTCAAATAAAAAAACGTGGTGGCGGTACGCGTTTTTCCCAATTTATAGCATTATTATAGCACAATTTATAGAACGATTCAGAATTTACAGCATGATTAAAATAAAATTAACATAATAATTAACACTTTTTACGATATTTAAAAAGTAAATAACAGATTAGTAATATTTATGGTATATATCAACACAGCATAAACACAAAATATATCATTTAATAATGTATATCATAATAAGCAATATATATATATATATATATATATATATATATATATATATATAATATATATATATATATATATATATATATATATATATATATATATATATATATATATATTATATATATATATATATATTATATATATATATATATATATATATATATATTATATATATATATATATATATATATATATATATATATATATATATATATATACATATATATATATATATATATATATATATATATATATAATATATATATATATATATATATATATATATATATATATATATATATATATATATATATATATATATATATATATATATATATATATATATTATATATATATATATATATTATATTATATATATATAGATATATATATATACATATTATATATATATATATATATGATATATATATATACATATATATACATATATATATATACATATACATATATATATATCGAAGTAGTGATATATACTATTATATATATATATATATATATTATATATATATATATATATATATATATTATATATATAAATATATATATATGTATATATATACACATATATATACATATACTATATATGTCATATATATATATATATATATATATACATATATAATATATATATATATACATATATTATATATATATACATATATATATATATATATATATATATATATATATACCATAATAATCACTAATATTATAAAAAATCTAACATGTAAACGGGTTTTCCCCCTCAACCCCACTCTTTGTAATAAATGAAATGCAGAATAAATTAATAACTGACACACAAACCTACTTATCGTCCCCTAAAACCGCCAAAAAATCGCCAAGTTTGGCAGAAAAAAAAACACGGCGTCTATAATGCATCTGTACTCCTTTGTGTTTTTATAAACATCACCGATAATTTTGAAAAATTTGCCAAGGGGTACCCTATTCTTAAGTAGTACCATGTTTATTTTAAATTTATAAAAGTTTCGTTTCATTTAGTTTGAATTTCTTTAAGATGGAAAAATTCAAATTAAGGAGAGGGATGAATTTGCTTTTATTGAACAATCAAATCGATACCGGATTCACAATCGACGAGGTTGCAATTCTTAATGCATTTTCAAGACGATTGTCAGCTATCTTTGTCCTGTTTTTGTTTTTTGTATACTGCATTCTTGAAAATAATTGTTCACAAATGTAGGTACTGCCAAAAGCTGAAGACATTAATAAAGCATAATTACTGAAATTAGGACATTTATCCTGAGGTAAGTAATTTTTATAAAACTCCAGTAAAGAAACAGTCCCAGATTTTTTTTTCAGTTTAATGTCACTTTGCAGTTCAATGCATTCCATTTGAAGATTTGAATGTAATTTATTTATTTATTGAGCAAATGGGGTAGAAAATATCCCCTATGTAATAATAGCTTATGTTATCTGTCCATCTGCCCTCAAATTTATAAAGTGGTTGGACCTGGAATGAATAGAGGCATCCATATTGGAATCTTGATGAATTAGGGTTAGCAAAATTCAAAGCGAGTAAAGTTTATCTTCTCCTGAACTATCGATCAAGTTCTAAAATAAATAGGTATATATATATGCTTTATATCACAACGAAAAATACTGTCGTCTTTAAAAAGTTCGAAATCCACCCCTTCCCTCTTTTCGATCGTTCCATTGACTCCAACGGAGTTCGACTCCATTGGCACCATACCAAGCCTTGGTTAACCTCGAAACATGACAACTGGCATTGACATCCTGAAAGTAACAGAGGTTTAACCCGTAAAACTGCTACAACGTAGGAAGCACATTGTCATCCAAAATAGTGCAGTAGGCATCTGCATTGAGCTTACCATGAATGGGGACCAAGAGTCCCAGTCCATACCAGGAGAAACACCCCCAGACCATAATTCCACCTCCGCCGAACTTGACTGTCGGCACAATGTATTCTGGCAGGAGACGTTCTCCAGGCAGACGCCAAACCCAGACCCTACCATCTGAACTGTAAAGGGTGAACCTTGATTTGTCGCTCTAAAGAACCCGTTTCCACTGATCTGCGGTCGAATTTCGATGTGCTTTGCACCACATTAACCGAGCAGCGAGGTTGGGCTTTTTGATCAAAGGCTTATGGGCAGCAGCACGGCCATGAAAACCAAGCAGATGTGCTTCCTTACGGATAATTTTCATTGAAGCAATACTCCCAGATGCCTGTTGAAACTCCTCGCGGATGAGGGCCATCGGTTGGGTGCGGTTCTTCCGAATTTCACTGGACAGCACTCTTCGTTCTCTATCTCCCAGTTTCGTTGGTCTGCCGATTCGGGGCACATTCCGAAAATCACCGCTCACCTTCCACTTCTTAATCACATAGACCACTGTTTATTTAGGGTACTTCAGATCGCTAGATATGTCCTTTAAGTGTCGGCCACATTTGTGATACCCGATAATTATACCTTCCTTGAAATCAGAGAGCTCCGAACTGCGCGGCATCTTGCATGCGACTAATGCCGTTTCCTACACGATGTATACCGGCGGTGCCCGTGACGTACATCATTACCGCAGATATCGTCATTTGCATAGGTGTTCAAATTTTTATTGGTATACCGCCAAATAATCACTGCCCATATTAAAACCTCTGGTGTTCATCCTATCACGTAATATGACAACATAAATTAACCCTCTGGGTGGAACACATCTAGGAAAAAATTCTCCAAAATACGCTAATATCAGTGGCCAAAGAGTTCTATGATTTTTACCTTCACCCTTTGTCGACTAGAATGGAATATGGAAAACCCATCCTCGTTATTGTCCTTTTACTTCCGCTATAGATATATAAATAGATATTATAGATTGTTAAATTTTAACCCTCTAAGCGGTTCGCACGTACAATTCCTTCCGGTTGTCACATACAGTTTTCGACCTCCAAAAACGTTCCGAAAATTAATGTAGTGTACATTTCTGCCAGTGCTTTCCAGGTCGATTGTTTAGGAACTGCACCCCTCTTTGACATTTATTGAGGGATGCATCCCTACTCCCTGAGGCACAAAGACGCTGATAGCTTCTCATGGCTTTGTCACTCTATTTCGAAGTATTTCGTTTGCGGTAACACATGTATCTCTAATTGCACCACTTAAATATCTTGGATTACTTTCGCAAAAGAATATAAATAATTCTCTTAAAAAATATTTTTATTTGTACTTTTACAATCCATTATTTCTTATGGAATGATCTTCGAGACTTGACGAGCTTTATGTGTATTGAAAATTAACAATCTATAGTGCCTATTTATATATCTATTTATAACCGGAAGTAAAGGGACAATAACGAGGGTGGGTTTCCCGTATTCCAATCTAGTCGACAAAGGGTGAATTAAAAAATCATAGAACACTTTGGTCACTGACAGAATAAAACTTTAGTGTATTTTTTGGAGACTTTTTCCTGGGTGTGTTCCACTCGGAGGGTTAATACACATAAAGTTCGTCAAGCCTGGAATATTATCTCATAAGAAATAATGGATTCTAAAAGTACAAATAAAAATATTCTTTGAGAGACATTTATATTTTTTTACGAAAGTCATCCAAGATATTTAAGGGGTGAATTAGAGATACATCTGTTACTGCAAACGAAATACTTCGAAATAGAGATTTACAAAGCCATGAAAAGCTATCAGCTTCTTTGTGCCTCAGGGGTTAGGGTTGCATCTCTCAAGAAATGTCAGTGAAAGTGGGGTGCAGTTCCTAAATAATAGACCTGACCCTCCAACCTCAAAACTCCATGGGGGAAAGTACTGGCAAAAATGTACATTACATCCATTTTCGGAGCGTTTTTCAAGGTCGAAAATTGTACGTTTTAAAGTTATCATAGGTTTGGCGGAATTGTACGTGCTAAACGCTTAGAGGGTTAAGGTTGGCAACTAACATGAGGTCAGTAAAGATAAACAAATTATTGAGCTTGCACCAGATAATTTTCAGCCAAAAAACAAACCATATTTTTATCTGCCTCATACGGTACTTTACAATTCTGGAAAAGTAAAAATTTGACAGATCCCGTCATATGACGGGCTATATGCTAGTGTTGAAATACTCTTCGTGTTGAATACACACATATTTTGAAATGTAAAATCTCATGGCATACTAAGATGTTTTCATTTGAATTTTTATTTCAAAAGAAATGTCAAAAAATCGATTATATATGAAAAAATATTGCAAACGTTTATTTTTTAATAAAAATTTGAATGTTTATTACGTTTAATGTAAATTTAAATGTTTTCATAATTTGCGATTGGACCGCATTTTAAAGGCTTTTTGAACCCCCTTGGGCCTTTTTAAAGCTACCTAAAGAACACTGTTTCCTTCCGCTTTCTAAAAAATACTACAGCTCAAGCACACAATGATAATACTCAAAAAACTATTTTTTTTATTATAACTACGAACTAGCATACTGCCCTCATATGGTGGGCTCAGTAAAATTTTTAATTTTGCAGAATTGTAAAGTACCCTCTGAGGCAGATAAAAGAAAATGGTTTGTTTATTGTATTTAGTTTCCAAAGTTTAGCGAATCGATTGCAAACCATGTGGTTATGTTTAAAAAACAAACACATTACCATCTTAATTTTCAAAGATATAAAACTTAAAAGCTAGATATCTATTAGCCCGTGTAACAAGTCAATTTGTAGCAACGTTACGAACTACTATCATGCCCTTCCCATTCATTTTCATGTTTACAACAGCCAATAGACAAACAATACACTGCCCTTCCGTTTGAAACTAAAGCCAGAATTGTCATAATTTGAGAATTTGCCCTACTGCGTGAAATCGCCTTATTTGTCGCAACGTTACGAACTACTATTATGCCCTTCCCATTCATGTTCATGTTTACAACAGCCAATAGACAAACAATACACTGCTTTTCCGTTTGAAACTAAAGCCAGAATTGTCATAATTTGAGAATTTGCCCTATTGCGTGAAATCGTCTTATTTGTCGCAACGTTACGAACTACTATAATGCCCTTCCCATTCATTTTCATGTTTACAACAGCCAATAGACAAACAATAAACTGCCCTTCCGTTTGAAACTAAAGCCAGAATTGTCATAATTTGAGAATTTGCCCTACTGCGTGAAATCGCCTTATTTGTGGCAACGTTACGAACTACTATAATGCCCTTCCCATTCATTTTCATGTTTACAACAGCCAATAGACAAACAATACACTGCCCTTCCGTTTGAAACTAAAGCCAGAATTGTCATAATTTGAGAATTTGCCCTACTGCGTGAAATCGCCTTATTTGTCGCAACGTCACGAACTACTATAATGCCCTTCCCATTCATTTTCATGTTTACAACAGCCAATAGACAAACAATACACTGCCCTTCCGTTTGAAACTAAAGCCAGAATTGTCATAATTTGAGAATTTGCCCTACTGCGTGAAATCGCCTTATTTGTCGCAACGTTACGAACTACTATTATGCCCTTCCCATTCATGTTCATGTTTACAACAGCCAATAGACAAACAATACACTGCTTTTCCGTTTGAAACTAAAGCCAGAATTGTCATAATTTGAGAATTTGCCCTATTGCGTGAAATCGTCTTATTTGTCGCAACGTTACGAACTACTATAATGCCCTTCCCATTCATTTTCATGTTTACAACAGCCAATAGACAAACAATACACTGCCCTTCCGTTTGAAACTAAAGCCAGAATTGTCATAATTTAAGAATTTGCCCTACTGCGTGAAATCGCCTTATAGACTCCTAGGGTTTCACCAAAGCCGTTTAACAGTTAACCGCGATTAATCTCTGCTTAAAAGGAGAATTGCTTCCCACCATTGGCTGACACCATGGGTTAATCTCGATTAGCCATTAAACGATGAACGTCTACACTTTTATGAAAAGAATTTCTTGTTAATACCGGTGATAAAATATTTATTGCAACAAAAAATAATCGATGATTAAATTTAAAATTATCCCATATGTACCTAATCTATTATTTAAACGAAATATAAAAGAAAATTATTAGCGTAATATCTAAGTTCAGTGATAAAACGTATGAAAATAATGCAGACGATATTTAAATAATTTAAAATAAAAAAATGGTTAAATGAGATGGCTAAAGAAATGACATCATAATTCTAGAAAATTGTTATTTTTACCTATTTATTATGCGATAATTTGATACATTTAATCGCCTGCACTTAACCGGGGAAAATAATGCTTGAAATAATGGCATTAAAAGCTCGAAAATTGGGAAGGGGTGGATTTCGAACGTTTTAAAGATGACAGTATTTTTTGCTGTAATATGAAGCACATTTATACCAATTTATTTTAAAATTGGATCGATAGTTTAGGAGAAGATAAACTTTAATCGCATTGAATTTTCCTAATCCTAACTCATCAAGAATCTAATATGAATGTTTCTAATCATTCCATGTCCAACCGCTTCATAAATTCGAGGACAGGCAGACAGATAACTTAGGCTATTATTATATAAGGGATTGTTAACTGCAAACTGCCATTAAAAAATTGAAAGAAATTATGCAAAATTATTTGACAACTAACGTTGCCATTCTAAACATAAATCACTTAATAAAAACAATACGATATTAACAGGCCGCACTTTAAACAAGCATAAACTATGACTAAGGCTAAACTGTGAGCTTTGACCTGCAAACGGGTATAGAGAAAGTGCATGCTTGTAAACAAATACGAGTGCTGACTACAACTCAACTTTTCGCTCGCAAAAATTGCTTGTTTTCATTCTATCGCATGGAATTCAATATGGAACACTTATGCAATGAAACTAAATTCTATTTAAGGGAAGGGAAGGAAACATCAGAAACTAGCAAAGTAATTCAAAATAGATATTTTGAGCATTTACAAAGTTATATATACATATTTTTTAAATTAAACTCTTTACACCGTACTATTAAATATCATAATCAAAGTATAACTACTTTGCTTATGTTAACAGGCACAATTAACTATTACATAAATAAGAATCTTATAAAATGTACAAAACCTGATTATTTTAAGGTCAAAAGATAATTACGTTTATAGGTACATTACTTCTCACAAAAGTATAGAAATACATTAGAAATATGAAAAAACAAAACAAAAAAAAAAACGTAGTAATAATAAAAAAAAAACTCTTAGAGCTTAATAATTTTATATAATCTATTACATTACAGTAAGGTTAACGTTTTATTACCATTCTGAAACTGTTTGCCGCAAATTCTCGAAGAACTTGGAGTGAAGTCTTGCCTTTTCAAAACTTTTATCCAGAGTATTCGCAATGTAGGACCTTTAGGAAAGCGATAAAATCCAGTATTTTCACCATTTTTTGAAACGGTTAGTACAGCCATACGTGCAACAGGTTGCTACCATTTTCAGATAATCGACAAAATTAAAACACCAATAACAAACACAATCCGTAGGAAACTCAAATGTTCTGCCAACGAGGAAGTGGAGCTGCAATTTTTGCTGCACCTGACGTCATGCGCACATTCTCTATGTTGACAACTAACGTTGCCATTCCAAACATAAATCACTTAATAAAAACAATACACTATTAGGCCGCACTTTAAACAAGCATAAACTACGACTAAGGCTAAACTATGAGCTTTGACCTGCGAACGGGTGTTGGTTGATTAACGCATTTTGGCGAGGAGGCACTCTCGTGATCTTGTGGATGTTTTTTGGAAGGGGGATGTGTAATATTTTACTTCTTTTGTCTGATTACAGTTTAATCTTTCGCTTATTGTACCCGGAAACAAATTTATTGTAAGTAAATGCATTTGATATTCCAGATTTCAAAATCCAAATATAGGAAAGCTAATTTGTTTAACGACGTATTGTAAAGATCTAGACACAGTTTTAACTGATGGGAATTCATCAGATATAAAATCGCTGGACCTGGCAGCCAAAAAAGTAGCGGTTTAGGCTTTGCTAAGTAAAAAAGAAAATCTATTCGAGATTTTAAAATTCATATCGAACATGGATTTTGGTTCCTGGGAGAGTTATTACTTTCTAATTAAAATGCCAACCATATCATTTTTTGATTTGACAATCAAAGAAAGAATTTCGGGGTTCGCTAAAGGAATGAAAACTTCCTCGTTCAAATTGCATGGCTGGGAAAATATGATTAACATAAAGAGAAGAAATTAAGATTTAGAATAATGAATGGGGAAAAGGGATAATTTTGGATAGACTTTAGGGTTTAGATATTGATATTATTACACACACACACACACACACACACACACATATATATATATATATATATATATATATATATATATATATATATATATATATATATATAATGTGTGAGTGTGTAGTAATTGGACACAAAATGCAACATTGTCATTTGATTACACCTTTAAATGATATATGCATTACAAAAGATAATAAACTATTATTTTAAATTTAATGATATTTATTTTTATATTATAAAAGGAGGGGAAGAAGTTTAACATAAAGAAATTTACATAATAAATAATGTATATAATTATTATATTAGCAATTAAAATTGAAACAACCAGTTATGTGTTTGATAAGACTAACAGGGAAATTAATTACATAAGTACTACTATAAAATCATTTAAATGCTTATTGCTATTATTTCTTGAATATATATATATATATATATATATATATATATATATATATATATATATATATATATATATACACTCATGTCCATAAATTAAGGATAATTCAGAATCACACAGAAATTGAGCTCTAAAATAAAAATTTCACCTGTAGAATTATCACACACATCTTGAAGAAGAATATGCAAATTGCAGGAAGCCACCAGATGGCGCGGATAGTACGTCACAATGAGGAGAGTGTATGAAAGGGGTATATAAGGAATGGTAGCAAAGAAATAAAATTGTTCACAAGCGCTTTAAAAGTTTTTCAGTGCAATAACCGCATAGTTATGGCACAAAGGAAGCATTTGGATGATTTTTTACGTGGTAGAATTATCGGACGACTGAAATGTGGACGTACCCAGCTGGAAGTATCCGAGGAACTTGGAATCGCCCAGAGTGTCATCTCCAGGTTTTGGCAACGATTCAAACATGATGGTAATGTGAGTAGATGTTACAGCACAGGTCGCCCCCGAGTTACTAAGCCGAATGATGACCGGTATTTGCAGTTACTGCCAAAAGAAACAGACTGAGAACATCATCAGACCTGTCTCGTCAGATCTCTTCAGCTACCGGTTCGACAGTTTCAAGGCAGACCGTGTACAGACGCTTAGGGAACATTGGTCTATATGCTCGTAGGCCTGTCAGATGTGTTCCCCTTACCGCAACTCACTGTCGCCTGCGATTATGCTGGGCTAGAGAGCATGCATTGTGGACACCGCAACAGTGGTCTTGTGTGATGTTTTTTGACGAATCCAGGTTCAGTTTACATTCTGATTCTCGCCGGACTTTCATATGGAGAGCGCCAGGTACCCGTTACCACCAAGAGAACACCATTGAACGACACCGTTATGGTGGTGCAGGATGGCTCGTTTGGGGAGGAATTATTCTTGGTTCCAGAACTGACCTGCATGTTCAGAGTGTAACGATGACAGGCCACATCTATCGGGATTTCATTCTGGAACAACATGTACGTTTGTTTCGGGGCGCCATAGGTCCTGAATTTCTGTATATGGATGACAACGCCCGACCTCAACGTGCAAACATTGTAGACGAATGCCTTCAATCGGAGGATATCACCCGTATGGATAGGTCAGCATACTCACCGGACTTGAATCCAATAGAGCATGTGTGAGACATGCTTGGCCGACGAATTGCAGCCCGTCAACCCCCTTCCACAACTGTCTATCAGAATTTCGGATTGCATTGCTTGATGAGTGGTGTAATTTTCCCCAAGATCAGATTGATAATCTGATACTCAGCATGCGTAGGCGTTGTAACGCTTGTATTGCATCGTCTGGGAGACATACTCCGTATTAACCATCATACTAACCATGTTATACTGTTTTCTGTAAATAGTTCTTTTTTGAAATTTGCTCCAGGGAGTAAAAATTGCATTTTTTATTAATTATGTCAAACATATAGCATCTTTTTTGCTCTTTACCTTTTGTTTAATAAATAGACTTTACAAATAAGTCAAATTTGTTTTGCTTTTGTCTCTTTCATTGCCTGAACTTCATTATCCTTAATTTATGGACATGAGTGTATATATATATATATATATATATATATATATATATATATATATATATATATATATATATATATATATATATATGTGTGTGTGTGTGTGTGCGTGTGTGTATATATTGCCAAAAGTAAAAAAAATCTGTTAGAAATAATATGCTAGTTCTTAAATAGCCACTATTGAAAATATAAATGTAAATATGGTTAAAATGATTTCTTCCCAAAGTTCCGAGTTTATTCACCAAAATTCCCAGGTTTATTTCCACCTCTTCAAAATTCCGGGTTTTTTACATCTCTAGCTATGATTAACGTGTCGTGAAGTTTTCCGAATGAATTTTTGATCCTCCCAAGCAGCGATCGAGATGAAAATGATCGTATTTCCTAGATCAGCGATATTGCGACAGCGATCAGCGAAGTAGCCGGTTGAATATCCCTTTAAGTGTTGGGAAGTTTTCCTCTTAACCGTAACCTTAAATTAAAAGCATAAATGTAAATAGCGTGTCACGTTTATTTATCAAAGATTATTTCTGCTGCGTACTACAATATTATTACATTAATAATGTCACTTACGTGTATTTCTTGTAAATTGTTATTTTCTGTTCCAGAAGTACACCAGGAACATTATAAAAGTGAATGGCACCGCTACAATTTGAAGAGAAGAATTGCAGAGTTACCGCCGCTATCAAAAGAAAGTTTTGAAGCCAGAGCTGCTGCATTCCAGGCCACTAATATAGTAAAGGAAAAAGTATCTTTAAAGTGTGACGCATGTGACAAACACTTCTCTTCAGAAAATGCCTTCACAAACCATGTAAAATCTAAAAAACATGTAGTGACTGTAGCCTCGGCTAAAGCAAAACCTTCAAATGTATCAAATGGTAAGCAGTTACCACAAATAAATAATACTGAAACGAAAAAAGAAGACCATGATGTGGATATGACTAACGAAGACGAATCTGATGGTGAATGGTCAGATGCTGATAGTGATTGGGAGAGTTGTGATGAGGACGATGAAGATGTTAAAAAAATAGTTGTTGACACGAATGATTGTTTATTTTGTGACCACCAGAGTGATTCTACCGAAAATAACGTCTCGCATATGACCGAAGCTCATTCCTTTTTTATCCCCGATGTTGAATATGTTTCAGATATTGATGGTCTAATTGCCTTTCTAGCTGGAAAAATTCATATTGGTCATATCTGTTTATGGTGCAATGGTAAAGGTAAAGGATTTAAATCCGTAAAATCTGTTAAGCAACATATGCTAGATAAAGGTCACTGCAAAATGTTGCATGAAGGAGAAGCCCTTCTTGACTATGCAGATTTCTATGATTATTCCTCGAGTGATGTTCAAAGTGACACATTTGATGACGATGCTATTACAGATCTACTTGAAGAATCCGATTTTGAGCTTGTACTGCCATCTGGTGCAACTATAGGCCATAGATCCTTAGCTGTTTACTACAAACAGAACTTAAAACCTGTCTCATCGGATAATGAAACAAAAGTTAGAAAAGTTCTTCAACATTATAAAGCATTAGGCTATTTGGGGACCACTGGACCTGCTGCTGTCAAGAAAGCCCGTGATATTGTTTTCATGCAAAAAGTCAAGAGCCGTTATTCTCTAAAATTGGGTGTAAAGAATAACAAACTTCAGCCACATTTTAGGCGACAAGTGATGTTCTAAATTATAAAGATAAATGATTGTGTTTTGAAGGAACTATAATTTTAGTTCTGTGTAAAAGTAGTGTATAATATTTAAACTTAAATCTTTACCAATCAAAAATAAACAGAGCATTCTAATGAATTTTGTTGTTTAGTAGAATGTTTATCCAATTATAGTTATAATCAGGGTTAGCATGATTTAAATCAGTTGATTTTTTTTTTTTTTTTTAAATCATTGATTTAATTAATTTTTTTTCACTTCTTTTAAAACCTATATTCCAAAGACAGCAAAATTGGGAATCAGTCAGCACAGTAATACCAATAAGTAAATAAATATAAATAGATAGCGTGTACTTTCCAAGAATTTAGGGGTTGTTAACAGAAAGTATGGAGTAGGAGTAGTACAATGATTGATTAGGACTAGTGGAATTCATTTTATGTAATGGGAGATAAACAGAGTATTGCAGCACTTGAAATCCAGTTTGTCTACCAAATAACATAAGCCGTGACTTCATCTGCTGGAATGGAAAGACAGTTTTCTTCTTTTGGTATTGTTCATTCTAGCCTTCATAACCAATTAGGAGTGGTTAAAGCATCAAAGCTAGAATTCTTATAGAAACAATTAAATCCCTAATTTGTTGCTTAAAAAATATGGAAATAATTGTGATTATTTTTTTTAAATAAATAGTTTACATTAACAGAATATTTAATTTGGTCTTTTAATTTACATATTTAGTTTGTACCATCCAATTACAAAATATGTATTTAGATTAAAATTTATATATTTAATATTAGGCAGGGTTGGCATGATTTAAATCAGATAGCATGTGTTTTCCAAGAATTTAGGGGTTGTTATCAGAAAGTATGTAGTAAGGGGGGTAGGTACAATGACTAGTTATGACTAGTGGAATTCATTTTATGTAATGGGAGGTAAAGAGAGTATTATAGAACTTGAAATCCAGTTTGTCTACCAAATAACAACAGGCTTGGCTTCATCTGCTGGAATGGGAAGACAGTTTTCTTCTTTTGGTATTGTTCATTCTAGCCTTCGTAACCAATTAGAAGTGGATAAAGCATCAAAGCTAGTGTTTTTTATTTATTTTTTAATTTTTTTAAACAATTAAATCCATAATTCGGTGCTTAAAAAATATGGAAATAATGTGATTTTTTTTTAAATAAATAGTTTACATTAAAAGAATATTTAATTTGGTCTTTTAATTTACATCTTATTTAGTTTGTACCATCCAATTACAAAATATGTATTTAGATTAAAATTTATATATTTAATATTAGGCAGGGTTGGCATGATTTAAATCAGTTGATTTTTTAAAAAAATCATTGATTTAAATCATTTTTCCCCTTCTTTTAAAACCTATATTCTAAAGACATTAGAATTGGGAATCAGCACAGAAATACCAATAAGTAAATAAGTGTAAATAGATAGCATGTGTTTTCCGAGAATTTAGGGGTTGTTATCGGAAAGTATGTAGTAAGGGTAGGTACAATGACTAGTTATATGTAATGGGAGGTAAAGAGAGTATTACAGAACTTGAAATCCAGTTTATCTACCAAATAACAATAGCCAGGACTTCATCTGCTAGAATAGAAAGGCAGTTTTCTGCTTTTGGTATTGTTCATTCTAGCCTTCGTAACCAATTAGGAGTGGATAAGGCATAGAAACTAGTGTTTTTATTGAAACAGTTAAATAACTAATTCATATCTTAAAAAATATTGAAATAATTGTGCATTTTTTTGTGTTTTTAAACAAATAGTTTGCATTAAATGAATATTTAATTTGTTCTTTAAATTTACATCTTATTTAGTTTGCACTATCCAATTACAAAATAATAAAATGGATTTAGATTAAAATTTATATATTTAATTTTAAGTAATCAGCGTGTAGAGTATACTAGATAGATAAGATGTTACTTATAACAAATTATTCTATGTCTATTGCAAAAAATATAAAAACACTACAATAATTAAAATTCAGAAAAAAATCAAATAAATCTGATTTAAATCGAAAAAATCTGATTTAAATCAAATAAATCTGATTTTTTTTTAAAAATCATGATTTTTTTCCAACTCTGATATTAGGTAATCAGTGTGTAGAATATACTAGGTAGATGTTACTTCTTATAACAAACCATTCTATGTATATTGCAAAATACATAAAAACAACAATTAAAATTATTATTCAGAAAAAATTTTTTAAAAAATTCAATTTAAATCAAAAAAAATCTGATTTAAATCAAATAAATCTTATTTAAAAAAAAAAAATCATGATTTTTTTCCAACCCTGATTATAATATAGATATGTAAAATGTTGTTAGGCTAAAATTTTAACAAAAAACATTATTTCAAACATTTATTATAATTAAATAATCAAACATGATTATAATAAAGGTGCATGTTATGCTATTAGTATGCAGTATTGTGGATAATTATTTAAAGAATTCAGAATTAGATT
>CM063507.1:56638331-56650831 GCA_032207245.1 Pardosa pseudoannulata | reverse complement strand
ATAGACAGTTGGGAGGGGGTTGACGGGCTGCAATTCGTCGGCCAAGCATGTCCCACACATGCTCTATTGGATTCAAGTCCGGTGAGTATGCTGGCCAATCCATACGGGTGATATCCTTCGATTGAAGGCATTCGTCTACAATGTTTGCACGGTGAGGTCGGGCGTTGTCATCCATATACAGAAATTCAGGACCCATGGCGCCCCGAAACAAACGTACATGTTGTTCCAGAATGACATTCCGATAGATGTGGCCTGTCATCGTTACACTCTGAACATGCAGGTCAGTTCTGGAACCAAGAATAATTCCTCCCCAAACGAGCCATCCTGCACCACCGTAACGGTGTCGTTCAATGGTGTTCTCTTGGTGGTAACGGGTACCTGGCGCTCTCCATATGAAAGTCCGGCGAGAATCAGAATGTAAACTGAACCTGGACTCGTCGGAAAACATCACACAAGACCACTGTTGCGGTGTCCACAATGCATGCTCTCTAGCCCAGCATAATCGCAGGCGACAGTGAGTTGCGGTAAGGGGAACACATCTGACAGGCCTACGAGCATATAGACCAATGTTCCCTAAGCGTCTGTACACGGTCTGCCTTGAAACTGTCGTACCGGTAGCTGAAGAGAGCTGACGAGACAGGTCTGATGCTGTGCTCCGTCTGTTTCTTTTGGTAAGTTGATTTACATGTTTACTCAACCAGACATAAATATTGTTTGAGGAAATTATAAATTTAGTCAAGGATCTGTAGTTTTACTGATATTTGCTCACGAAATAAAAATGAAAGAATATAAAAGGAAGAATTTTGATGAAACCGAGGCAGAATCTTTTCTGAAAAACCTGGAAAGATGCAGTAGCGAAATACCTTGATGCTAACCAAAAATTTTCAGAAGATAGAGCATTATTCTTTTCCGAAGGAGCTGAAATTGTGTCATCTAGCATTCGAATTAAAGATTCAGCTGTATATTTATTAAAACGATAACGCGACCGAAAGTCCGCATCATCCAAACAATCCAAATCATTTGTTCTACCTGGATGCACAAATCTTTTCCTGCGGCTCTCTGTTTTTTCCAGCAAGTGTAAAACTTCGAAACTTCGAAATCTTCTATATCTGAAAATATATCCGCCATGTTTGTTTTCAACGCAGAGCGCATTCATAAATTGTAGCATCCGTGGATTAGGCAATTAATCCTCTAAATTCGGGGGATCAGAAACAGGAGATTAAAATGAGCTGAAAGCAGTGAATTCTAGTTGAAGAATACGAAAATGCTGATTCGCGGTTAGATCCGAGTATTAAAATCGTGGTGAATATGGCCCTAAGAGATCTCCACACTTTGATTCAGTTTCTTCCAAAAGCGCCCGAAATTGTCGTCTCTGAAGACTTCCTGAACGAATTTAATTGACGATTTTAAAAGCAATAAATTTTTATTTTAAATAATTCATTAATTTTATGTCATAAGTCATAAATTAAATTGTTAATATCCGAGGTCATTATCTGGGTGGTCGCGCGGACTACCTAAAATGTCTTCGCGGTCGACTTTTTGGCCACCCCTGCCTTATATCAACATCAACATAATGAATTTGAAGATCATTAAAACCGATTACATATTTCCACTGAAATCAAACAAGACCATTATAAGCTTCCAGTTTGTTTTTAATTGGTCAATGGAGAAACCAGACTGGATATGTACCTTGTTTTAACAGATGGAAACTATAGCGTTGAGAAATATTCGGTATTGGGACAATATTTGACCACTTGCATGGTTTTTTTCTAGCTTATTAAAGATATGTCTGTCTGTGGAAGTTATTTTCAGACATGCGTCTGCAATATCTATCCAGCCGATGTTACGTGAGGTTTACACACTGGTGACAGCTGGTTGCAGCATTTCGTCTGGCGGTCGGTCACGATTGCCTCTCTAAACATCTTTACTGCATAAACATTTATAACAACCCCTCGTGCACTCTGTGCAACCAAAATTTCGAAATGGACAAAGATTACCTTGCAAAATGTCCATCTTTGGAAGAGGAAAACCTCAACAATCATAATTGGGCATGCAAACACTCAGAGATTGATTTTCTTTTGTTTGTAATGTTTTTAATATTTTATTGTTCGTGTTTTAATGTTCTTGTTTCTTATTGATTACAGATTTATACTGATGTCATTACGGATGATGGAGCTATCTTGGGTAGCGGAGTTTTCATGAAACAAGGTAGTGGTATTAGGATTTGTAAGAGAAGCCTTAACTACTACTCAGTTTTTCGAGCTGAACTCATGGCTATTGAGGAAGCTTTGACTTATTGTGTAAATGAGGAAGTCTATTCCGACTTATGGATTCTGTATTACAGCCGAAGATCTATTCAGCATCTGGTTGAGTGGTGGAGGCATGGTGATAGAACAGCAGTTAATACTGTTAGGCTTTTAAACAGTTTGAGTGCTCATCACACTGTATGTTTTCAGCGGGTTCCTTCCCATGTGGGAGAACATGGAAACGAAATTGCTAAAGAGGACAACCTTATGAATTTTATTAGCGATGGCTGTCTCTCTTTCTCGGAATTTGCCTCAAAATGTCAACCCCTCCTGGAAAAGATCCCCTTTACATAATTGGTATGCTTGTGACAACCCTGATGTAGCCTTGCATGTGGCAGAAAGTAGATCCGAGCAGACGACTATTCCAGCCTAAAATTTTATCCCCTTTGTACAAAATATAGTGTGGTATAGCCACATTTTATTTAAAAGGGAATGCCAGGAATTGCCGGCTTCCTGACCCCTTATTTTATGGAATGGGGCTTGTCCATGTCCAAGTCACCTTGAATCTTCCAGCGCTGACTATCCGTGGGTTGCCGTTTTGCTCTCCCCATCTTTCACCATTTGTCCAGCTTGAGCGTTGCTTGGCGCCATAAGATTCCTAAGCTGTTCTTCCTACTCACGCTACGTTTTGGCGATCGTCTTAGGTTCCCGCTGGCGGGATTTTCCACTGACCTCGCCATGCGCAGTGTTGAGTGGGCATCATTTTGGCTGAAATTGGGGGAGAGATCACCCGCATCATTTAAAAAACGAGTATTTTTTTAACCATTTTGTTTTTCCTTATATTTGTGTCATGTGGAGAACGGGTATTTTTCTTACAAAGTCAGCAAGGAATAGAAAATAAATAAAATACCTTTAAGCTAATCAATTAATAAGACTCTTTTCTATTCGTCAATTTGCATTCACCTCTGTTTGAAAATTATAGAGCATACCATATGAATACACTGAATTGTGTCTGCCGCCATATAGTTCCACCAAAGAACCGGTGAAAGGTTATTGCGGCTGAAAGGAGCAATGTAATATTCAACAACATCAATAATTCTACAATAATAATTCTACATGTGGTACAACAGAGGTTACTCTTGTGCACATTTTGTACACATTTGTGTAGTGGATGTAACAAGTGAATGATGCTCCAATCCAGGTGAAGTTTTCCAGATTCTGAAAACTCGCGAGTTCATGGACTTGGTTTGATGCTGCTGTCAACCAAATGGGATAAGCCACACACAGTGTTTCGTCTTATATTAAGTTTATGCATGATTTCAAAATCATATTTTGAGCAAAAAAAGGTTTGAAATATTGGCTATATTACTCTGAATATAGGCTTTATAAGGGTTTGGTAAAGTAAATACAAACAAGTGTTTTTAATGTATTTAAATGCACTTTTGTACTGTTTGTTCTTTTGTAACAAAACAGTGCAAAAGTTTTGCAATTGGTAAAAATTAAGCAAAATATAAACATCACTTGGTTATATGCAGGTGGACATCGCTAAACCACTGTTGCTATTTAAATTATTTTCGTTTTTTTATTAAATATTATATGGTTATTTAATTAAATTATTTAATTAAAGGTCAGATATTCTAATCACATGCCATTTCCCCCAATGAGAGCAAGGATTGCCAGAATACTGGGTTCTAGATTTTGGCGATTATCACCCGTACTTGGTTTCCCTTCTAAATTAGAATACAGCCACGATCTTGTTCGCCAACTTACGTTTCTAACCAAGGCAAACAAATTGATATACCATATTCAGTGATTATGGTATGCTGTGACGGGGCTATGCTCTTGGCATTTTGGCGATGAAGATGTATTATTTTCGATAAAAACTAAACTTAGATGAATGTTTATAAAAACATTTGAGACGATTTATTACTAATGCTTTGTCGGCATGTTATTTTTTTCTTGCTTTTATAAGATACTAGCAAGTTTGCCCGTGCTTCGCTACGATGAACTTAATATATTACTTTTAAACAAAGATTTATTTTTCGTGAATAACTCTCTAAATTCGTCACAGTTCAGTTCGAGTCATTGGCATGTTTATATATTTCTATCATAAGCGTATTATAACATTATTCAGTTTTTATAATCGAATTTGTCTTATATTAAATTTGCTCAAACTTTTTTTATTGTAAAATATAAGCTTAACCCTAAATTGCATTACTGTATTACTACTGTACGTTGATTAGCAAAGTTAACAAATCTTGCCATATTACGTGATAGAATAGGAAGCACAGGTTTTGACAGCAACAGTGCTAATTTTGTTGGTAGTAATAAATGTTTTCTAAAATTAATTAAATTTATGACAAACCACATAGTTTTGTATGAAACAGAAACACACATTCATATCGACAACCATATGAATATGAAGATAACTATATAAAATGATAGGTTTTATTTGGCCATGAGAGTCACTGAAATTTGTACTTTTTGTACTTAGAATATTGTTGATATGCATTTCATTGTAACATAAAAATGAACCAAGAATTAAATTTAAAATTAGTTCTCATATAAAAATGCTATAATTTGCGTCACATAGAAATGAAAGTGAATCACTTTATATCTCAAATTTCAGTTCAAATCAAATAGATACTAAGCAGACGATTTTAAATAATATAAAATAAGAAATGAATAAATGAAATATTTAAATGAATGACGTCATAATGATAGAAAAATATCATTTTCGCCTATTTATTATGTGATGAATTGAACATTTTAATCTCCTGCTTTTAACCATGGAAAACTGGGTTTAAAACAATTACTTGGGATGACGTCACATTGCTAGAAATATTGCTTCTTTCCCTTAGATATGATGCGATAAATTAAAAACTTAATCGTTTGCGTTTAACCGGGGAAAATAATGCTTGGAATAATGACATGAAATGCTCGAAAAAGAGGGAAGGAATGAATTTCGAACGTTGAAAATTTACAAAAACCTTCCCAGGGATATACCTAAACATTTCCCAAATTTTCACGGCGATTGGATGCATAGTTTTTGAGTCTATTGAGTACAGACAGACAGACAGACAGACACACACAAATTCATTTTTATATATATAGATTAAGAATACCCACTCTGTGCTTGATAACTAAGAAGTGGACCGTAATTTTTACTTGTAGAATATCTTCAAAAGAAAACTAATTCTACTTCATAACACTTAATAAATCCTTCTTTCTTTATTATTAGGGCCGAACACCCGCTTGCTGTAAGACGACTACTGAGAACAAACCTTTAACAATAGTCACAAACTTTGGATTCGAAAACCCACTCGTCGCCAGAAACTCGCCAATGAAAGCTCTTGGCGCATAGCATTTGGCGTAACACTCTGTTAACAATGAAAATAATTTATTTAAAACTAGCAAGTGAGCCCGTTTTTGCTACAGTGAACTTAATTATTACTTTTAAACAAAGATTTATTTTCGTACATAACTCTCTAAATTCATCACAATGTTTCGTAAATCATGTTTAGCGGCTAATGTTCTTTGTTTCAATAAATTTATTGAAATTGCTGCTGGGGTAAATTGGGAGGAATTCAAAATTTCTGTATAACTAATTCTTTTTATTAGATTGCCGACACGTATTTTCAATTGCATTTGTTAAAAGTTTTGTATAAATTGCATATAATATGTTATTCAGTGTCATTTATTTGTATTTTTATGTATTTATTGTATTTTTTAGGTATTCTTTTTTTTTATTTAATGATTCCGTATTTTTTATGTATTAATTATTTGTATTTAGCGAGAATCCATCTTGGCGAGAAAAAAAAGTCGCCAAATTTCCGACTTGGGGGGATATAAAAGTAGTTCCCATCACAGTTCAGTTCGAGTCATTGGCATATTTATATATTTCTATTATAAGCGTATTATAACAATATTCAGTTTTTATAATCGAATTTGTGTCTTATATTAAATTTGCTCAAACTTTTTTTATGGTAAAATATAAGTTTAACCCTAAATTACATTACTGTATTACTACTGTACGTTGATTAGCAACGTTAATAGATTTTGCCATATTACGTGGTAGAATAGGAAGCAGAGGTTTTGACAGCAACAGTGCTAATTTTGTTGGTATTAATAAATGTTGTCCAAAATTACCGATATTACGAATTTTCAAATTGGAACAGATGCATTATAGACGCCGGTCCCGTCAGCCATGTTTGTTTTTGGAGACCAACAGAAAAATCGCCAAATAGAAAAACATGGCGGCGGTCACATGGCATATTTAAAACACAACATTAATGAAACTAAACTTTAAAAGAAAAAAACAGATTAGCAGTTAAAGCATTATTAAAGTAAAATTAACATAATAATTATCATTTTTCACGTTATTTAAAAAATAAATAATACATTAATAATATTTATGATATTATCAACAGAATAAATACAATATGTAGCATTTTAATAAGCTCTAATATTATGAAGAATCTAACATGTGAGGGGGTTCCTCCCTTGTAATAAAAGAAATGCAAAATAAATTTAATAACAAATGAATGTTGGAAAGGGTAGCGCCACAGACATTCTTCAACAAATTAACTAAATCCCAGAAAATAAGAATAAAACAAACATGTTCCAAACGAAAGCATCTTGTTTGATTTAGAATATCCTGGTACTTTTTAACAATTGCAAAAATAGTAAGAACCGAAATAACTTCTCCCGTCATAACTAAATTAACTAAATCCCAGAAATTAAGAAAACAACAAAAATGTTCCAAACCATAGCATCTTGTTTGATTTAGAATATCCTGATACTTTTTAACAATTTCAAAATTAGTAAGAACCGAAATAACTTCACCCGTTATAACTACATTAACTAAATCCCATAAAATGATAAGAACGGAAACAAAATTACTCACTAAATCCCAGAAACTGGTAAGAACAAAAAAGTACAACCTGACCTAGGCGACTGTAAACCAAAAGAACAGCTAAGATGCAAATTTCTCGAATAGTGCCGGGTACTGACGTCAGAAATGGCGTGCACCAATGGGGTGCGAGAAAACATTAGAGCTGCCATACCCCATCACTAAAGTTAGGGCAATCACACCAACCCACTCATCGCCTCATAAAATAGCCAAAAGATCACCAAATTTGGCGGGAAAAAAATGGCGCCTATAATGCATCTGTACCTTTAAATTAGATTTGAGATCAAACTCGAGAAAAAAAAACAAATTTAGAAAAACACACTTTTATTTACTTCACTAGAAGATACTGCACAGAAAACAGAAGCAAGATTAAAAAATTCAAGATATTTTTGTTTCCTTCTTAAATCTAAAAAAATCTGCAGATTGTTGCCAACTGGCAAAAAAGAAATATATCATATAAAATGACAGGCCATATTTTTGATAGTTATGCTTCTCTTCCCCAAAATATAATCATAGATTTTAAAATAATTACTATTTTATTTGAATATTATTTTATTTCTGTATTGCAGATTGAAGTTGCAGTAAGTCACAAAGCAACTGTCATGCATTCCTGATTCATTCTCATTATTATATTAGAAAAAAAACAGAAGCAGGAGAAAACGAAAAAAAAATTAAATATGGTAATTTTCAATATTTTAAAGAAAATGTATAAACAAACGATTAGACGAAGAGAAAAAAATAAATACAATGGGTTTAAGGGGGGGAAAGTTTTAGGGATAAGAAAGCATTCGGTGATAAATTACATTAAAAAAAAATCTTTTGGTTTTCATTCTTAAACTGTAATACAGTGAAGCATCAGCAATTCGGTAACCTATAATCCGGCCCCAATGCCATTTTCTATTTATTTACTTCTTTTAAATTAAAATTTTACTATATTTTATTTCTGGCATTTATTTTACTTAATTTTTTTCTAACTAAAATATGCTGATTTTACGTTTTGAAACTGAACTGATGATAACAAGTTTGTGGTGCAGGAAATTGTCATCACAGTACAAAAATTTACTACAGATGCTTAATTTTTCAAACGCAGACGTTTTTTGAAAAGGAAGAAAAAAAAGTTTTGCACAGGAAGTTCGAAAGGTCTTTACTGCGTCAAAAACAAAAGCGTGGAACTTGTTCTTCTGTTTGTAAGTTTGGATTTTCATAGTGCATAGTATTTAATTTTAAATTATTTTCCTTTTCTTTATGTTTGTTGCTTGAAGTAGTAAAAATATAAAAATGTTCACGCAAAATTCTATCCGGCCGAGACAAAGTTTAATTCTGTCAATTTTAAAAACTTGTCAAGTTGACAGAATAACGTTGATATATAGTATTTTCGTGGATTTTGGCACTAGGTTGTCCACGGTGTAAGACATAAAAAAAAAAGCAGAAAGCTAAAATCATCGAAGCAAATATAACTGATTGACCAAGGGCGTACGCAAGGGAGAGATTTAGGGGTTTAAACTCCCCCCGCCCCTTAAGTTCAGACAAAATGGCAAAAATAAAAATTTTGGTAGAAATTATGCGGGCTATTATTTTTTAAAATTATGAACTCCCCTTGATAATTATGAACCTCCCCCTTGAAAAACGTCTGCGTACGCCACTGTGACTGATATATTTAATCGAATGTAGTGGGTGGTTTCTAGAATAAAATGTTATTTACATATGTTATTTAACCCCTTCCAGTAAAATTAGTTTTTCATTCCATACCGCACAATGACGAGCTACACTCGTCATGCGATTAAAGTTACTGTTAAATATGATAATTAATTTAGTTTAAAATTTCTAGTGTACTGAATTTGGCAACACTTTTATCACTTGTGAAAATCACAATTCATTATTGCATATTGTTTACTTGGTACAAGTCATTGCCAAATTAATGAGTCAGAATAAAAGAAAACCTTCTAAGAAATGCCGTGTGTTACAAGAATCAAATTAAAAGTGAGACTACTTGGCGGTGTAAACAATTAAGAATTCCTTTGAACTTTGTTTTGAAAAGTACCACTAGCTTGAAGACTATTATCTGTATACCTTATTAATGTTTTGCTTTGATATTTTCTTAATTTTACTGTTTCTGATATTATTTAACACTATGTAAAAAATGGATTTTAATTAAGAATATGTAAGAATTGTAAAATGAAACAAGTTTTTTAAATAAAAATTAAATGGTTATTTCATGCACAATTTTTCATTATTAAATCATACCGGAAGGGGTTAACATTAAATTTTAAATCTGTTTGCTTTATTATTTCTAATTAGATAAAATAATTAACGATCTATATTGCTGCTTTAATTAATAGGATTAAACAGGTTAATTTTAAAATATTTCAAGTGTTTTGAAATATATAAAGTCAAGTAGTTTTAATAATTTGTTTGTGATTTTGCATGAGAATGTGCATTTTTAAGAGAAATATTTTGTTGAATGTTGCGACTGACCTTCAGTTTCGATTTTTGTTTTTATCACCTACAATCCGGCAGCGCGTATTTCCCGCCAATACCAGATTTTCGATATTTGACTGCACTCATGTCCATAATATAGAAATATCGGATTGTCAGTCAAACTTGGGGTAACTGGAAGTTCCTTGTCACATCAGTGACCCCAGACTGTGTCTGGAACATTATCTTGACTTGTGGAGACAGTTGCACGAGGAGAATGGAGTACGAGATGAGAACGCTGCATGTGGCGAGAAAGAGCTACTACAGACCTTAGACTTCAACCCGATGCTCTGACTGCGACGCTGTGTTTTCCTGCTGAGTCAGCTGAATTAAGATCATGCCATACGAAGTGAGGACGAAGGAGTTAATAAGAAATAGCATCCTCAACTCTCCGAGGAACAGTATCACGTCCTGAGGAGACATATGTACGAGATGAGAAAGCTAGATGTGGTAAGGAAGGTCAATCCGAGGCTCTGCCTAAGGCGCCTTATTTTACCTCTGAGTCAACTGCATAAAGAGCATGCTTACGAGGACGAAGCCGTCAGTAAAGAATAGCCTCCTCAACTCTTAAGCAGCGACCCGAGTCTCCATCTGGGACGCTATTTTGTCCTGCTGAGATAGTTGCATAAGGAGCATACCGTACGAAGTGAAAACACTGGCTGTGGTGAGAAACAACCTCCTCTTCAAGGTGAATATGTTCCAGACGGTCAATGACACCCTGGAATTGTCAACGTGCTGCAACAAAAGGGAGAGCGCCTCTAGAGACGACGAAGGGACAAGGACGAGCCTGCGTATTCGGGAGCGAACAGCCTCCATTTCCTCGGTAACTGCTGTGCCATACAGCGTGAGAGCCGAAAAGATAACGATGTTCTTGACCGACAGCATGAACTCCATGGTTATCGAAATCAGCTGGGCGGAGGCCTTATTGCCCACGATGACGCTGTTCATGACGCATAGCTGGTTGATTAACAGACAGCCGAAGGAGAAAAAGAGCGTCGGGCCAAGCATGTCCTCCACCTGCGACGCGGTGTCAATCATCCGGGCGAAGCGGGACAGGCAAAGTCTAGCGTCGAAGGCTTCTTCTGGGCCGACGCTGTCAGCAAACTTCCGGACGGACTTCCTGAGGATGTGGAACACGCTGCAGACATGCACGCACAGCACAACCGGCACGAAATGGTGGTAGAAAATGGTGGACGCGAAGATGACGGCCGGGAAGTGACGCAAGAAAGAGGACGAGGAGTAAGTGTCATTGAGGCCGAGGACGAAGTCCCGGGAAAAGGATGCGAATATGCCGGACAACTTGAGGTGTTCCGCCGACAACAAGGTCATGCCAATCGCCGACAAACTGCCGAGGCAGCACAGAATCCTGATGTTGCGAGCAACGCTGCGGTACGGGGTTCCTGGTACGCAATCGGAGAAGGCCTGTAGAGCATGGGCGACGTCCCGGACCCTGCGCGCGTTCCGGTAAGCTACGAATCGAATGGCAGCTACCAGGGCGTTGCCCAAGCTCAGCGTGAAGTTGGTCTGGAATTGCCTAGAGAGGCGGACAGCAGACAGGAAGCTGATGAAGAAGACGTAACACCAGTAGAGGTGCAAGAGTGCCGCAACCACCTGGCTGAAGAAATAGCGACATGGCATCCTTTTCTTATCGCACCGGACAGGGAATATCCCGGTGAAGGTCAGCAGGCGAACGCTCGGAGATAGGTCTGAATACATCTTTTCTGGGTTTGGATTCTTAGAATTCGAGCCTGAGAGTGTCTGGAACCTTCGTTTCTGGTTTTTTTGGAAGACGGAAGGATACATTGGTGGAAATTCTTGGCGTGTCCGTAAATAGGAATACGAAGAAATCCTTTGAGCACAGGAATCACTCTTGGGCCTGATCCCGTGTATAGTTAGATGAACTCTCTGCTGTCAGAATTCACTTGCATTGATAGTACAGCTCATTCGTAGAAGCAAAATTTCTGCGTTCAATCTCTTTCTATTTCTGCTTTACTTGTAATGACAATGCATTATTCACTGCTATATTCTAGCACAAGATTTTTACCTTCTCGTATATCGGCTACTTTTTTTTGCTGGAGGTCAAACTTTCTGTTAGATGTTTGTTAGTCGTTCACAACATATATTACTTTCTGATCAGAAAAAAGTCACAAGAATCAATAACAATGGGCAAGAGTAAAGAGATTCTAAGTGGAAGACTACTTTTGATTCTAATAGCGGCTATTCTTTTTTCACTTAAAGACTTTGCGTTGGATGTTCATTTGTCCTTCACAAAGATATATATTAGTTTCTTGCAAAAGAATGTCTCGAAAGGCGAAAACTATCGATAGAATAAGTCTAACTGAATTACTATTTCACAACCGACCGACTTATATTCGCCAGGCGTTGATACTTCCGTACGAAATTCGGAGAACTTTCTGAAGTGATATCACTTTGAGTTATGTCCCGTGAGAAATCTAACCTTCTCTCCCCCCCCCAACTTTTTAAGAATTCACGATAGGAGTGGGCATCGTCCAGCGCTCCGTTGTGCAAATACCTGTCACTCCTGATTGCTGTTCAAACAAAACAGTTCGATGTACTCTTTTTCGAATAACGAGTCTTTGACGGCAGGAAATTAAAGGCAGAAGGATTGGGGAAATGGGTTGTTCACAATTAGAACGAAAATGACCGACGCCCTATTCTGGGTGCATTCTCTAATCATTCTGAACAGGGTCTGCTTTAGGAGTGGAAACTCGGGGCATTTGTGCGGGTGCTAAAATTAAGAGGCGGAGTTTCGGTTGGAAATGAGTGTCAGTTATAACCTGAAGATGCATCTGTACTTGTCATATTTCAAGCCTCTACCTTAATGTTAATCTATGGGGTAAAATAAA
>CM063507.1:56575831-56635831 GCA_032207245.1 Pardosa pseudoannulata | reverse complement strand
AATACTATCAAAAGCATTCATAATAATTTTCAACAAAATATTTTAAGAAATTTTTGAGAAATCGCATTTCAAGTTTCAACATTTTGTGAAAAAATGCCGTTCTGAGAAAAACGCATTTGAAGTTTATGAAAGCAACTTTTAACTATTAAAAAATTAAAATACATGTTTAAAATTCCCCACACTTTCCTGCTTTAAAACTTTCTAATTGCCAAGTTGCAATTTTTAAGCACTATCATGCCTATACAAACCCTGCTTAAGTGAGAAAATATTAGAGTAAAACTTGTTCAATTGAGAATTGCACTAGCACCAATATCAATAAAATATGGACCACAAAATTAGAATATCTTAGGAAATTCCTAATTAAGTTTTCTTTCTTAATTAGGTTACCACCGTGTATGATGTTTCATCCTCTACATATGTTCCATTCATATCTCATGTTCAAAATCGACTGTTTCTGCATCTAACTAGCATTTGGGTAAAATGTCTTAATCATGAACATTTATGTGGGATGGACAACTAGTACATAATTTTTATAAATATTTTTTATATGTATAAAGAAAACTTTCTATGCTTGGGAGAAAGTTTTGGGAAAAGTACTTTTAAGCACTGCACAAACTGTTTAAGTGAGGAGAAAATGTTTAAAAGTAAAACTAATTAAATGGAAGAATTTACTATTATCTATATGAATAAAACTGGGATTACCACAAAAATAGATTGTCTTAAGTGAAAAAACTTAATTTGGAACTTAAGGTATTCGTCTACGTTCAGATAACTTTTTTCTTTAAATGTAGAAACCAGTTCATGTTTTTACATTTTTAGATTTAATTTTTATATTATCATAGAGAATAGCACTTTGTTTTCCAAAAAGGTCTAATTTTTTTAATAAATTATTTCAATATTTCTTGATGCAACACATTTCTTATACACTGGACTAGTAAATCACCTAAAATTTTTGCTTAATTTATATTTGGTAAAAAAATGTTGGTTCTTCAAAATCATACACATTGAATTTTTAACGAATTTTCATTACCTTTATATCTAACTATGAGTGTAACATCATTAAAAATTATCCAAATTTAAAACTTTTAGGTCATTTATTGGTAAATACTACCAAAAGCATTCATAACAATTTTCAACAAAATATTTTAAAACTTTTTCAGAAATCGCATTTCAAGTTTCAACATTTTGTGAAAAATACCGTTCTGAGAAAAACGCATTTGAAGTTTATGAAAGCAACTTTTGACTATTAAAAAATTAAAATACATGTTTAAAATTCCCCACACTTTCCTGCTTTAAAACTTTCTAATTGCCAAGTTGCTAATTATTAAAAATACAAGAAAAATGTTTAAACTAATCTTGATGAAAATTTAAAAAGTTTCGTCCAAAAAATGCTCTTTAAAAGGCTTTAAATTACCAACATCCGGTTCCGAAGTCGCTACTTCCGTTTTGGTTTTGACAGCTGTCACTGATGTTTAAACAGCTGTAACTTTTCTTTAAAATGCCGTAGACACAAAACAAAAACAGATTTAGAAGCCTAAAAGTTGAAATTTTACAATTGAGAAATTTAAGAAAAAAAATTTGATTTTTGGCAAAAAATGACGTTTTCAATGTAGACAGATATTTTAAGTGGATTAAACTGCATATGTTTTATATATACATAGGCTTCCTTTTTATTCAAGTTCAAGCCCCAGCTATTTGTAAGCCAAAATACCATTTGTCTGAACTCCTTGATGAACAGTCATTTGTGAGACAGCTGTAGTGTATATATATATATAAAGACAGACAAGATTTGAAAATGGTAATTTTTTATTGACAATTTTTGGAGATTTTGGTATCGCTGATAAAATATACAGCAGACTGTTTGGTGTTTGGCAGAAAAATAAAAATTTGATGAAATCTGATACAAGAACCTAAAAATAAACAGGAACCTTCACACCATAATAAAAAGAAAAATGGCAAATCCAACAATTACCAGTGAAGATATCACAGTTCTTGCACACACAAAAGGATACAAAATCTAGTATTTTGACTAAATATATTTGGTGGGAACATGTTAATACTGGAAAATTACAATCAACATTGAATTTACTGCAATATCTACAAGTGCAGGGATAAACATGAAAGCTGATTTGTCCTCAAAGAAGTTTCATGAGAAAAAGCATGTATCATGAATCAATTTTATGCCAAAAGCTTAAAATTTCATTTCTATACATGGCCAAATTCTTTACAATTGTAAAACATTGTATTATAATTAAAATTTTAAAAAGTTTCATTTACTAAACACTTCTTAAACTACTGATTTTTTTTAAGTATATTATTAGATTACAATAGTAAAATTTTTTAACCAATCAGATGATTACAATTTCCGCATTGAACTTAACATAGTTAATTACACTTTAAAATTTAAGAGTTAAAAGACAGAACAAAATTAGTCATTAAAAAAATTAAGGGTCAAGAAAAACAGGCTGACATTTTATAAAGATGAAATGTTCATTGATTTCTTAGAAGTCCTTCACAAAGTGGAAGTGTTCAATAAAACATTTTTTCATGGCCTCTAACAGAAATTCTTTATCAGAACCTACAGCTTTCATGTTTAATTCTTAAATGGAATGATAATTTAAAATCAAGAACAGATGCATTAAGCACTTTATTCTACAAAAGTTCCAAACATTTGTCTCAATTCAAAAACAGAAGGAAATCAATGCTATGACAAGTTTTCTAAATAAAGTGTCTTGCACATTCAATACAATTTCAATGCTTGATATGCACCCAAGACAAATTTTTACAAAAAAATTAAAACCCTTAAATGATATGTTATATCAAATGATATTAAAATGTTAGGTTTTGGCACACAAATTTCATGACAAACATGGTTAGCAACAGTTACTTTTAAGAAATGTTTTAAACTCTATAAATTGTCAGAAAAATTGAGCACTAGTCACAGTTTAAAAGGCAAGACTAGACAATTCAGCATGGCATCTTCCACATTTAACCAGCCCATTCCACTTTCAAAATAATCAACAACTTCAGGAAAAATTCATTTTCCCCAATAAAGGTGGAATAAAAAAGGTCAGCAAGAAGGAAGAGCCTTAAAATTTTGAGTTTCATCCATAACATTAGTTTCCTTTATAAGATCATTTAAAATCATAAAAGCACCCCGTAAGCAAGCTCGTCTGATAAGTTCGATGTACTATGTAACTGCAATTTCTCTGAAGAACTAAGACAGAATTCTAAAGTACTATTTTTTTTTCTTTCTAAACACATAGTTTGTAGACATTAAGAACAGTAAAGTGATGTACAGTTACATGATTTAGAATCTTATCCCAAAATAGGTGTTTAAATTTTTAAAAAACATCCAGATCGACATTGAAGTATCTGTTTACCAAAGCTGTAGAAATATACCAACAAAGTCAATAGAACTTTAAAAATTAATTTGTAAATGGTAGTAAAAAATAACTAACTACATTTTAGAGTTCACTAGCAGATGCTAAACATTTTTTTTTCCTTTTTACAACTGGATTTTTCATTGAGATGTATTCATCTAAATACAGTATGGAATTAAAAAAATTTCCACGATTCTCACTTTGGCCTATCAAATTTTTTTTTTTTTCTTTTGGATTTAAATATGGACATTTAAACACTAAATTCCCGCTATAAATATCAAAATAAATTTCTTCAGAACAGGTCTTGTAACCTTATTTTAACCCCCATGGCACATGAATATTCACGTATTTAAATCTGTACTAATTCTTGTCTGGTACAAATGACTGAATTGATCCCTAACAGTAATTTAAAAAAAAAAATTTATAAAAAATTAAATTGGTCAAACATAACTGTTAATAAATTTAATATTAAACAAATGCTTCAACTAAATATGATTTTAGTCTGTCAAATTCACCTGCATTTCTACTTTCATTTTCGGCTGACTGGATTTTACTAACAAAGAATAAATTAATAAAGCCAGATTAAAAGCTGTTCAATCTCAAACCGTTAAATGAAAAAGCAAAATACAGATTTAGTCCAAAACAAATTATAGGTGAAGATTTAATAATAATAAATGTAAAATATTCAAAAAGATTTTACCAAGTATGTGAAGACTTTCAGGAACCTAAAGTACAATGTTGACTAGAGTATCACAGTAACTTTTTCACCCTCTGTTCACAAGGAGTACTTAATTTTATATATGCCAATACTGCTTTTTACCATTAATAATCATATATAATCCTATGAGAATATAACTTCTACACTGCAATTTTGGTTAAATTATAGCATATTAATGAAGATTAAACAAAAAACAAGTTTAACAATAAAAAGGTCAAAATGTTTTTACATACTTAAGGACCAATTTAAAAATTTAAATAGTTAAAAATATTTATAGTAACAGCTTTATTGCAAACTAATATTTAACTTAAGTCTCCCTCACACCTTTTAAAACTAAATATATATTTATAGAAAATTGGCAAAAACAGGAAATTACTTCACTATAGGCAAGTGAGAATCTAGCATAATACACCAAAAAATAAAAACTGTGGCACTTTCAATAAACTTCCTATTGCAGCCTAAAAGCAGAATTACAAAGCTCTAGGCACTTTCACAGTAGCATAACTGCACACACTCAATCATAACTTTTCGAATAAGAATCGAATAAGATTGCTTAGCAAGGCAGTAAAAATCAATGCCACAGAATATTTAAAATAATTTCACAAGACCAAGTAACAAGTTTTTTTTTAAGCTGCCAAACTTTAATTTATACCTACTATTGTGCACCTAGTTCTAGATTTATGGATTCAAGTTTACCTCAGTGCACAACAGATTTAATACAGCATAAAAATCCTAATTGTTCAACGAAAATGTTTGTTTCTAATCAACAAGCCTATTTTGAAAGCACATAAAGGTCATTTTAACAATATATCTAAGGATTCACATCTGCACATAAAACAGAAGTCTGAGTTTAAAAAGAAAATAGTGACAAAAACAAGTTTCTGTTTTAAGTACAGATTAATGACATACTTTCCAAAATAGCATAACTATGTATTATTTTACAGATTAATAACGAACTTTCAGCAAATTATTTCATGTCCAAGTTTCTTAATACATGGATGGATTAAGATTTAATTTATGTTTGCCAAAAAACATAGGAACTGGTTGGAAATTTTAAGTTGATAAACCAAGAACTAGGTGCATACAGAAAAGTAACAAAATTTCATCTCCAGCTCAATAGTAAATCCAGTCAAATAACATCACATGATCGTAATATACAGTATCACAAGACATGACATGCATCGAGATACTAGAGAAAAATCAGATCAAATTACGACAGCAGCTCTATCCAAGTACTGCAATTTTTCAGTTCTGGGCAGGTTCCTGTGGGATCATTCGGCCTGGTGCTGGTGGCATTTGATATGCCACAGGCTGGGGTGGTGGCACATAGATGCCAGACTGAGGACTCCAGGGTGGAGACAAAATTGACTGATAGGCATTCATCTCCATTGGGGGTGTAAACGCAACAGTTGATATGGCAGGTGTCCAGGATGTACTGTAGTTGGCAACAGTACCAGGAATCCATGGAGCTATGGGTGGAGACACTCCAGTTGGAGGAGTGTTAAAGAAAACACTCGGAACTCCTACAAAATAAAGTTTTCACTTCAAATTCTTAATATTTGCTGAAGAATTTTTTAGAATTCAACATTAACTTTCAATTTAATAAAAATGAACACAAAATTACATAACTTGACATTCCATTTTGCATAAAATGTGGTTTGTCCTGCTAAACACTAATAAAGGGCAATGAGAATTTAAGAAAGCTTAGTTACTACTCAGCATGGAGACATTTTGATAAGGGAAGAAAACTTAACATTTTTATAAACACTTTCAAAGAGAAGCAAATCATGTTAATGAATTTATTACTTTTGAGATAAGTTGAAGGAATAAAATATCCAAGTAGATGAAAAACTGGTATTGAATGCTATAAGCAGTATATCTTTGGTATAATTACCCATAATAAAATTTCATATAAAAAAAATCTAAGTTTTTTAAAAATAATATACTCTGTAAAAGCATAAAATAACTCCTTTGAATATTTTGAATTTGAGTGTTATGGTCAGAAGAGCCAAACAAAGTCCTTTGTAAGAAACAGTTTAAGTTCAAAGTTTCTAGAATATTTAATAATAAAAAAAATTAGGGAGTAAAAAGTTTATTATATACAACAGTCTGTAGTCTTTAAATAATTGTTACAATTTTCAAGTAGCAAAATTTTCAAGCAACAATACTGGTTTTAGATTATTTAGGTTTCAAAATGTGTATTTGGAATTTAATGTTTATCTAGTTTATAAAAAAATTTCAATTTAGGAGAATATACTTTCTGCAGCTTAATATTTTTCTTGCATTACATAATTTCTCGAATATATTTTGTAAAGGGGGAGAAGGTTAGAAAACTTGACATTTCCCTCAGTAGCAGAAACCTGCTAACACAAATGAAAAAAATTAGTCACCTTGAGAAGATAAAGGGCATCTTACCAGTGGATACATCTCCAGTAACTGTATCTTGAGATCCCCAAGTACTAATATTAACAGGCAGAGATGAGCCATCCCGACAGACTAGATACATACTTGGCACAGCATACACAGGATATTGATACACAGCCATTTGAGGGGGACACTGGGCAGCTTGAACGGGAGAATGGGCAATATCCTCAGGAATGGGAACACTAGCATGAGTTCCTGGAATGGGAAGGGGCATTGAGGTAGTACTGGATGCTACTCCACTACTGAATGAATTGACAGACATCGATGAATATCCAGCATCATCCGAATAAGAAGCAACTGTATAATGAGAGGAGGCAAGAGTAGAAGAGTGCTTGAAAGATTCTTCACTCCAACCTGAATCCTGTAAAGTCATAAATTCATCTTTTATAAAAAGTAGTTTATTTTGCAAAATCTTACAATGCAAAAACTTTAGAGGGGTTTGAACATGCTTTCATTACAGTGCATGAATGTGATAAGCTTGCATACTTCATTTTCTTGCACTAAAAAATTAATGCAAAATATTCATGAACTTTTATAAATCAGCTTCATTATGTACAGAAATCTTGTAAATAAAAAATTTGCACACTCATAGTTTGGATAAATCAGTTTCCATATACACAAATTTCTCATCTTGTATTTTTGTTAACTGTAATTCTACACAAAATTACATTTCATTCTTTCTACCTATATTCTTATTATTTCCCATCCGACCACTATTCATCTTATTACAAAAGGAATACCCACAAGTGCTTCATACATAACTGAAATAGGCAGGAGATTACTACTGTTGTAAATGAGACTTTACATTTCACCTGCCCGAGTTCAGCTCGGGAAAAACCGGAAAGGGGTTAATCACTTGTTGCAAGAAGCATCCATATATCAGAGTACAAGAATAATTTAAAGATTAACTTCTAGGTCCTATTTTTCTTCACTAAAATTAGCAAAGCAATTTCATTCTTAAATATTAATGCGAGAGAGAAATCAGTGTAGGACTCTTGAAGTAAATTCTATGGACATTGACCAGCAATGTGTTTTTCACCCTTTGTTATCCCCTCTTTGTGGTTACAAAGAAGCATGTTTTCATTTGCTCAAAAATTAGCTTTGCAATGAATTTGAATGGAATGCTTGGGATAGAAAACTTAAGTGGCAAAATGTTTAGAGCAAGACTTTTTGAATGCGGAATTCAAATTACAGTTGAACTTCAATAACTCGAAGTCCCAGGGGACCCCCAAGAATATTAGACTTATCCGAAATTCGAGTTATTGAAGTTACCTACCATTCCTCTCAACTGGCACTTAAGATGGGTCAACATAGTTAAAATGGTTTGATATATGCCATAATACTATAGTTGTACACATCAATTTTTTAATAGACTGTGTAAAACAACACAAGAATGGATTCAAAAGGTTTATTAAAACTCAAAAAATTTGGCCTCATTACATATTAATTAGTATATATACCATGTAAATCTCATTTGAAAAAAGCAGTTATTTTTAAGGTTGTTGGCATTCACCAAGTCGCCTAATTTTTGAACACAGTTAAATAGGGTGTTGTCTGTACCTTAGGTAGTCTCTAGGTATTGTTGTAAGATGTGAATAGTATCCTGTGCTTGCTTGTGAGCTTCGAGAACAAAGGTTGTCACGAAGGTTCTCAAAGGTCACAAATGGACTGGCATTTGAAGTTTTAAACAGAATTGTGTTTTTTACCGGGGAAAACTATCACAAAAACTTCGACTTTGTAGATGTTCCCTTTGAGTTATTGAGACAGTTTTTTAAAGAAAAGTATACAAATGATTCAGGACTTGATTAAAAGTTCGAGTTAGCAGATTATTCGATTTATAGGAAGTCAAGTTATCCAAGTTCGACTGCATAAACATACAGTAAAAATCATGACTACAGAATTAGAATGTGGAAAACTTAAGTAGAAGCTTTTTAAATGTGTTCCACTCTATAAATCCAGAATATCTACTAGCTGGTAGTAATTTCATTCCATAGCAATTATCAAAATTTAACAAGTTTTTAAAAAATATCAAATTTTCTGAATGTAAAACAAGTTTTATAATATATAAAGATATAAAACTTACATTAAGCTCGTTGAGGGTTTCAGGACTTTCTGGGTGAGTTCTATAAATATCAGTAGCACCTTTTCCTGGAAATAATACCCAAGAATTAAACACTTAAATAGGTCTGAATAAATATAAGTGAAAAAAAATGTATGTAACTGATTTAATAGTTTCAAAAGTTTTTGCTAGTGAAAACAGAACTTCTCTCATTGATAGTAACCAACTGCAAGTTTCAGGTCCTATTTTATTATGAAAATAGCAGTTAGTCTAATGACATCCAATTTCCATATCTAAAAAATTAGGTTTTTTTAAATGGTACAATTTCATTAGGAACTTTAACTAGGGCTAAACAGATTTAGAAAAGGGCCTGATATTACAAAACTAGTAACATCAAATAATTTAACAAGCTGCATATGAACAAATTAAACATTCCAAATAGAAAACAATGTGTCAAAGTATTACATTTGAAAGATTCAATAAAATAAAAATATAATCCTTCAAATTAAAGAGTACAGAGCAAACTAGTACAGATGATTGTAATAAAGCTTAAGTTCTAGATTAAATAAACTATCTGAGTATACAGTATTAAAAATTACCAATAAATTTGGATTGCTTCTGATATATCACTATAAAAATCAAATTATCTTCATTTTAATATTTATCACCATAAAAAATGTTTTAGTAGTATACATTTCTCTTACAAAATCAAGAATCTGGAGAATCCACCTTTCTTGGTAATTATACCTAAGCACCTTGAAGCTCCCAAAATATTTTTTCCAACAAATAAGGCATAACATGCAATAAAACATTAGAAACAACTGACAGTTAAACTTCTGCAATTAGAAATAAAATATACAACAGCTTTTCTTTGACTATAACACAATATAACAAATTCATGATTTGATAAAAGTATTAGACAAACTGAGCTAATATGCACTTAAAAATTTACCAATGTACAATTGAGGACAAAAATAGAGGACTGACATTAGAACACAAAATTAATATCTAGCAAAATGGAAAAGCTATTAACACAGATAAGAGGATACAATTGACAATTTTTGGGCACAGTAATACATCTAAGATTTATTGAAAATGTATATACTATACCCACTAATATGAAATTGAATGGTTTGGTTTGGAGTGCTACGATCTACTTTTTTGTAACACGAGGGCTAATGAAACCGGGACCTACAGCTTAAAGACTATTCCAAATGGCTACAAACATTCATGCCACAGTGGGATTCGAACCCACGAACTCTAGTACTGAAGGCCAGTACCCTAACCAATCTGCCATTGTTCAGATCATGAAATAAAATGCTTCATCTAAATAACAAATTAACATGCCTTTGTGCTTACTAAACCCCAATAAAAAGTCAAATTTTAGTTTTTAAAATAGAAGTTTTTGACTAAGTAAAACTGATGCAAATTTATATGATCAACGAGGTTGGTTGGTTGATTGAAGTTTAATGGCGCTAAATCCTCTAGGGACAAACTGCACCAAACAAGATGTGAAAATAAATTAAAGACGAAATTTTGATAAAAAATTTTGACAAAAGATAAAATGACAGGTTCTAAAATGGATTAAAGTAACAAAAAAAATATAACATTCAACAGAAAACACGAATAAAGATTCAGTTATATACAAATTAACAAGAATTGAAAATTGAGTGAAGAATTAAGAAATTAAGTTTTAAAATAATTAAATTAAGAAATGAGTGAAAAAAATTGAAAAATGAATGATTAAAAATTGGATATTAGAAAATTGAAAAACAATCAAAAATCATATTTCGATATAAAAGCCAGTTAAACGAAGAAAGGGGAACAAGTTTGGATGTGGAGTTTCCCCAATGATTAAATTAAGATTAGGAGAATGATTACCAAAAAATTTTATATACAATGATTTAGAACAAACACAGGGTATTAAAATATGTGCGACTGTGTAAGGAGTCTTGCAATACGCACACTGTGGAGGAGCTTCACCTAGCAAGAGACGGGCATGGGTGAGCCTGCAATGACCCACTCGTAGACGAGTGAGTCTTGCGTCATGTCTCCTAGAAGGGAGTTGGGGCCATTTAATTATCTTGGTTTTAATTTCTCACAGTTTATTTGAAGGAATGTTATCCCAGGAGATCTGCCATTTATCATGCAAAAGATCTTTAATATAATTTTTCAAATCAGGGTAAGGAATACCAGTGTTCAGAAAGAAACTTGCAGACCTGGTAACTTTGTCCACAAGTTCATTGCCTTTAATACCGACATGAGAGGGAACCCAGCTAAAAACTAGTGAGATTCCCATTATGATCAACGAGGAAAAGTGTCAAGACAGAAATTGTCTATGTTTGCCTTAATGTCAAAGACACTACATATTAGTAAAGTTAATTTATAAAGGAAAAATAACTTACTGAAAGGAGGACTGCCAGTCATGGACAAATTTTGTTCTATGCCATTCCATATACATGGAAAATTAGGAGTTGAATGCAATGGCTGCTGTTTGAAAATAAATGCAAAGACAAAATATACTTAAAGTGCACATAGCAAGCAAATACAGTGAAACCTGCTTAAGAAGTTCCCTTTTAAGACGTTCTTTTTCTCTAGACCCAGTTTTATTCATATAGTTATAATTGTAAAGTTCTTCATTTAAGAAGTTTAACTTTTAAACACTTTCTCAATTAAGTTTTATTTACTCGAAATATTTTCATTTCATTGAAGTTTGATTAACTTTACCGAACAGAGATACAAAAGATATATTTCTATGAAAATTAAATGATTTGAGAATATAAAAAATAAATTACTTCATCATAATAACAATTCTTAGAAATTAGTTAATTCTGACATTCTGCTTGTAAGACAACATATATAAATTTTTATAAGCTAAGTTAATTTGATTCTTTTTACAAACCATCCCAGACAAGGATGAAAATTTTAAATTATAATAAATATGTTGCAAACAGGAATTTTTAGAAATATATTAATGTAAATTTTTATTATATCATTTCTAGTTTCTTTTAGTATCTGTACCTGACTCTCCCTTAACATTGAAAATAAATTATTCTTGGTTGAGGTTAAATTTTAGATGTTTCAAAAATGGACATTTATTATGTGTATTTTAAACAAAAATATTAAATTTGTTCTTAATTATAAAATAGCTCTATATATCTATGAAAACATATTTAGAGGTGAAAAATAAATAAATAACACTAGGTAAAATATTTTTCTTAATGCACTTTCTAGTTTTCTCGTTTAAGAACTTTTCCTGCTTAAGAAGTTTTAATCTCTTGGTCCCTTAAAAAACTTAAGCGGATTTCACTGAATTTAAAATTTTTAGAAATTACAATATTGTAAAATGCAAGACTAGTTACATAATCTTATCAAATTTCATAACAATCAAAATATATAAAAAGTTTGTTAAACTAAACACTAAATTTAGCATAAAATTTAAATATGAAGATATTTATGAAAGTTGAGAATTAAATTTATGTTTATGAACATTTTTAACATACTAAATTTTAAACCAAGATTTTCAGCAAGTCATTTAACATTTTTCAAATTTTTAAACTTACTCCATTATGAGCTTCCTTTTGTACAGGAAGTTTGGCTTTATTTGGTATGGGAGTGCTTGAAGAATGACCCTTCTTGCGATTTTGACTAGATGAACAATGAAAACTAAAAGGAAAAAAAAGGGGAAATTCGATTAACAAGAAAACATTTTAATACATTGTTCCAGTTAAAAATTAAACTGAATACACAATTCTATTCTTTACACTTAAACACAAATTCTTGAAATGATAAGTTTCAAAACATTTATTTAGTATTCCTATCACAGCTGAGGAGGTTTGAGTACTAATGCTCAACTTGTAGCATGAGGACTTATTTTCTATACTGTTTTATTAGTTCACACTGCTATAGATTGATTTAAAACATTGGTAATTTTCAGATTTATAATTTCACATACAAGAGTGGGTTAGGGCTCCATTGCCCTCTCCAAGTAAAGTTGTGCCTAATAAACATTAAGGTATCACATTAACCCTTTGCAGTCTAGTCTGAAGGGCCCTTTTTTCCACTCCCCCAAGCAAGTACAACATTAAGTGTGTCTTGACACTGTTTTATAATTTAAGAATTACTGTTCATACTTCAATTCAATTAACATTGCTAGTTTAGCAATTATATAATTCAAACATTACTTTGGACCATACTAATAGGAATAAGGAAAATTTGGAGCACAAGGGGTTAACAAGTGTTAAAATGTTTTAATGAGTTAAAATGTGAATAAAATGCACTGAGCCTTATTTTCCAAAAGAATTATATGTATACATGCAAAATATAAAAACAAAAAACTATTTTCACATATTATAAATAACATTGTCTCCTTTGCTGTGTTTAAATGAAATAGGCTAGGGCAGGCATGCCCAACCTGCAGCCCATTTAAAAACTTTTTGCAGCCCAATTGAAGTTTGCAGCTGTCTATATAGTTTTAGTCATTTTGACTACATACAGTTGAAACATAGAATTTTAGTTAATGTTTGCAATAATAAATATCACATATTATGTACATTAAGACTTCATAGATGCATCGACTACATTATCTGTTGATATTAAAATCTAGTAAAATATGAAGACAAATTTCATATTAATTTTAAAATAATACATGTGGTAGTGCCTGTGAATAAACTACAATATATATTTATAGTATAAATATATTTTAATCCTCATGATTAGGGGGGTAGGAAAGGTGTTGGGGATGATTATAAATACAGTATAGTTAATGTTAATTGTTGTTGTAGTTATGATATATGTATAACAACTTATGTACAGTTGCAGCTGGCACTGCAAAAATGCATAATTTGAATATTGCATGATAAAATATTTTTAATAATTTGTTTTTTTAAATTTTTATATGTGCACCCCACCTCAGTTCAGTAAATTGCTTTTTGGCCCACCAACAGATTTGGAATGGGCACCCTTGGGCTAGGGTCTACTAAAGTGTGGATAGCCTTAAATTCTAAAAATTGAGAACAATATAGAGAAAAATATAGTACCACACCATAAGATCATCGTATTACATTGTCTAGATTTGAATTTTTAATAAATATAAAACTTTCAGGTTTTGGCCTTTTGTGTAAACTTTAGATAAAGCTTTTAGCTGGATTAAGAGACAAAAATGGTTTGGATTAGACATAATCATTTCCATTTGCGACTTTTTACAATCTCTAGTGGCATTCATTGTGGCACAGAGAAATGTACACAGCAATAATAAAAAATAAATAAAAATAGAACAGAAAAATATAAAGAATCTTGATTAAAAATTAAATCAATTTTAAGTGAGATTCTTATAAAATGAACAATTAGGAAATGAACAAGATATTTCTTGCATCTCTGTTGCACTATATAAAAATTACTGCTAAGAGCAGTAATTGCAGTAGAGCAGTAAAATCCTTCAAATTCTCCCAATTCCCATTCTACTGAACTGTCTCAGCCACCCAAATTAAATCAAGGATATTAATCATTGAAATTTCATTCCTTCCACTTTTTCAAAAAATAAGGACTGAATAACTGATGATCTTTGCTATCTTTATGCCATTATATGTATTTCGCTGCCATGATTGTTTAATAAGCCACAAAAGAACCACTGGCTTAAATAAATCTCTCATGAGGAATAATCCAAGTTATTCTCTCCTCAAACACTACATTTTCACAAATCAACAGATGCACAACTCCTGACTGTGTAAGACATGCCCATATTTCTCACTTTAAAATGAAGGATTTTGTCAAGTATTTGACGACTCTTTAGTTTTGAGTGAAAGCCTTTCTGACAATAACTGAAAGAATTACATTTGCCAAGCCAGCCCTGGCAATTAAAAATAGACAATCTTCACCACCTACATATAAATTTAATCAAGAGTATTTATTTAAATGAAAGACCACATGCTTAGTTGATATCATGAACAAATCTAATTTTCTTGCCATATATTTTCTTCCCTTTGCTTATTTTACAAGTTTTAGTTGATGCCTATGCAAAAGAAGCATAACAACTTTGAAAACAGGCTAATTCCTGTATTAAAGAAAAAATACAAGTCACAAATAAACAGTCTTAATATTCTGTGATAGTTTATTTCATATATATACACACACACACAAAAAAAAAAAATCAGCTTTTATGAAATCTAAAACATTTATAGATGCAGAATTTAAAAATAGAAGTCTTAATTACACATTAGAATAAGTTTTATTGCTCCCTTTAAATAATTTCATGTTGTATTGGGAAATTATTTGATTTCAACTTGTGAAATTAAATAATTTCTCAATACTAAGATTTCACCAGATCCTCCTTCAAGATTAAAATTTAAATCAAAAGGTCAAAGATGCAAGTTTTCAATTCCAATGTTAAGCAATGAGAATTTTATAACTAGTGCTATGCTTTAAAAGAATATCAAAATAATGTGTTCACTTACCTGTTGTTCCTAATGAAGGTAGTATGTTGGGAAGATGAACTAGGTAATGAGTTGGATCGAACAATAGAATTCTGTTTTGCAGTAGTATTGCCATTACTATTATGAGATGGAGAATAATCCTAGAAATATTAACAATGTACTTAACATTAAACTGATTAGCATTAGTAATAGACTGAGTTAAGAAACCAAATTCATGAAATTACCTGAAAATTTTTCTTAATCCCTTTTTTATATTTAGACTTTTCAGGATCTACAATTTAAGGTATCAGAATTAAGAAGCTAACATAACAAAACAATGAATATTTGAAAGTAAAACATTTTCCCCCTTAAGTAATATTTCTATGTATATGAAACAAAACCAAAATATATTTTAGAAGTTGGTGAACTAGATAATGAATACAGAAATTAATACGGCCTTAACCTATAAAATATAGACAAATAACAACTAATCCACATATCCAAGAAAAATTAAAGTTAGAAGATAAAAGAACAGTATTTTATAGATGCTACTTTAAAAATATAAAAGAGCAACTTTGGTATTAAAATATGTTTAACAATATTTTAAATACTTCTAAAACAAATTTTAGAAAGAAAATATTCAGAATATACAAACCATTTCCAGGTTGTACACTCTCAGAGTAGACTTTGTAAGTCTTTCCACCTTGCCATGTCAATGCTACAAAAATAGATCCATAATTCATATTAGCTACTGCATGAGGAATTTCAATAACTGTCAAATAGTGATAATGAACAGGTCTTGAAATTATAATTCAATTACCTGATTTTACATTTAATCTCATTACACTACACACAAAACTTTAAAGATGCAAAAAAGGAAAGCTATTTCAAAACAAAATTTCACACTAAGGAAAAAAAAAAGGCTGTTTCTTAAAACAATAATTATACAAAATACTGTAATATAGTTCCCAAACTCAAACATTCTGCAAATTAAGTAAACAAATAAATTAGAGAAATACCACTCAACAGTTGAAATTAAATTTTAGAGTTGAATCTTTCTAATCCATAAAACACAAAGAAGTCTATTAAACTAAACCAAATATGCCGCTAACTACACAATTTTACAGTTATAAAAATTTCCTACAGCTGCAATTAATCTATAAGTACACTAAAATAAATTAAAACTCAAAGTAATACAACAAAAAATCCCGAAAATTTTAAATTAGATTTTATATCATTTAACATACTATAAGTCACTGAATCTGAAGTTCTATGTCAAAACAACACACCTTGTTTCATACTTATGAATAAAAGAATAAAAGATTCATTGTCATTAATCATGTTCTTTAAATAAGGTACTCATTACATTAAAGCCTATTCACTTAATGACCATTTGAGTTTAACTTGTACTTTGGGGATTCCCTAATTCAAGATTAAATTTGATTGGTGAATGGCAAATGATCATTATAAACTTGCTATGCACTGTAATTTCATTAAGAAAAGCAGTCTGTAATATATTAGATGCCTTCGATGGCACTACGAATTTTAATATTCAATGTTTGTGTTTTGCAATTTTAAATTTGGCAACAAGTGAGTTCTATATATAGTTTTTGTTTAGAGAGTAGCATTTTTCCATGTTCAAGTCATAATTAATAAAATGTTATTAATGTATAAATGTAAATATTAAATGTTAAATAGTAATAAATGTAGTTGTGATAACAGTCTGCACATCATTAGAGTCTTAAGCATTAGGAATAATAGAGTCGAGTTAAATCTATAATAGAGTTCAGTTATGAAACCGGTATTCCACACAGTCATTGTGCAACATCATTTTTAAATATTTTAAACCTTAAAATACAAATATCAATGAAAGTTAACAAATGACATTTTGGAGAAACTTAAAAAGGAAATTATTGAACTTGAAAATAAAAAAATCAAGACCACAAATCTGGTAATATAGCATGTGACTTGTAGTTGTCAAATTCATTAATTTCAACAATTTAAATTGCTGAAATTAAATTTTAGTTAAGTAAAAAAGGTGGGGAGATCCCAAAAAATATTTAAAACATAACTAGGCAGCAAAATGTTCTTATTAATTTCCATTTCATTGATATCTCTCTTAAGGCCTAGAACCACAGTTCTCAAACTGAATACCATGACACCCTAGAGTGCTATGAATGGCCAGGGGTACCACAGCAATAATCTAAAAAAAGTCAACTAATTTAAATAAGGCATAAAAGATGCTTAACCCACTGAAAGGACACGTCGACGGGGGTTCGACAGCAAATTCCTGTTTGAAAACGGACCTGTCGACCCCTTCTCGTTCGCACTCATATAACTTGTATCGCACACTTTTGAGGAAAAATAATATTGCAAAGCGATAATAAATGAAAGAAACTAATTTTGAGTAACGGAACTCCTTTACCTTGCAGGGAAAATAATTTAAAAGTAGCCTGACAACTTTTAAACTGGCAACTCTAGTATGGTACGATAAGTTCCTTCTGGAATTTATGAAAAGGGTGACTGTTTTGAAAGGGAAAAAGGTGGGGAGGGTGGCCGGTGGATGGGTTAAAATTTAATATTTGACTTCCTGTGCTTTGCATCACTGTCAAAGCATATTAAAATAATTGGAAAATGTGACTGATCCTCTACTTGATTCTAGACTGGATGCTGGGATACTCTGGAGTGCCATGAGCATATGCCAGAAACACTTCAGTTTAATAATCACAATAATAATAACAATAATAATTATAAAAGAGTAAGTTTTAGAATAGTTGCTTTATAGCTTCAGACAAACAAATAAGAGAATGATTATATGTACTTATGTATGATTTTATTAATAAATTTGAAGTTTGTTGCATACACCTTTTATAATTTTTTAATATTTGTATTTCAAAGTGTAAGCCCTTACTTATCTACTTCATGCTTAATGACTTAGACCTAAGAACAGAATTCTGCTGTAGAGTATGACGTATATGTATGCCCATATTTAAGACCAAAATTATAGAATAGATTTGAAACATTTTTTCATGCAGCTTACAAGCAATCTCTTACTCCCCTTAAACTAGCCTATAGAATAGAATGTTTACTTTTAAAATGTGGCTATGAAGCAAGTTATTTTTCAAAAAGATAAGAAATTAAAACCAACAATTTCATAGTAACAAAGTAAACATTTAGACTTAAATAACAATAAGAGAGTATTGAAAACTAACTCCCTACCCCCTAAAAATTTATATCAATTAAACTGCATCTTTAGAAATATTTTCCTTCATTATAAAAAAACATTAAAAGAATTGAGAACTAAATAATAAATCTCTCCTAAAATTACAGATGTATGTCTTTAAGAAATCACAATTCCATATTAAGGAATTTTAAGAAAATAAATTGAAGTTACCTTTATAAGCAGGCACAGGTACAACTTCAAGAACACTTGAAGATACAACACAACTACAAATAAAAACAAAATTTCTCAGTGACATAAGGAATAAAAGAAAATTAACATTGAAATTCTGTTATCCAAAACAAATAAATTCTATTACTCAAACTATGGAATGCTTAGGGAATTTAATTTGGATGGGCAAATTATTCTATAAATGATGTTAATCCATTAATGCCAAAAACTTTTTCTAAATATATATATTTAAGATTTAACAATATATCAGTTACAAACTGAGAAAACGTGTTAAATTTAAACAATTTTGAATGCATACTGCTCTCATTGATAATGAGCTGCCATTTTATTATATAATGCCCTTTATAAAAAAAGAAAAATTTCACTTTAAAAAATACTGTACGATAAATATTTTAAACTATTAACAGATAAGTTTCATAACCAAAAGATTTCATTCATAACTACAACATTGTAACAAGACACAGATTAATGTTTTTAAATTTTTAGAATAAAATATAAATTTTTGTGAAGTTTGAATAAAAAATTATACCTATTTAGGCTGCAATTCAAATGTTAGCTACAGAGTTGCAAAAAACCCAGGTTTTTTTTTTTTTTTTTAAAGAAAAGCCCAACCCGGATGGGTTTTATTGGGGTTTGTATTTAAGAGGAGAGGACAAGAGAAGTACATTTTGAAAAAGATTAAATTGCTAAAACTGATTATATTTTTATTAACTTAATATTCAAGAAGTTATAATTTAATACAAATAAATCGGTGTAAAGGCTATAAAAAGTTTACTCTGACATCACAACACAAAATGTTATATATTGACATATACCGCATATTTGAATGTTATTTTAGAAAAGGATTTTTTTCTCCATTTTTTTCTACCCTTAAAAAAAATATATGCTTAATTCCCCTCATGAATTATAAGTTAAGACCCCAAAATATTTCCTCAAAGTACGTTTAATGCTGATGTAATTAAAAAATTTAGTGCAGCACAGTGGTGGAATCTAATAAATGCATGTTAGGGATCGAGATATGCTATATTTTTGCCGCTTTATGGTAGCCCTAAACAAGTGTCAAGCTAGCTCTGCATCACTGGAGCGAGTGTTCTCTACATGTAGGTTGGTTTGGTCAAAACTTAGAAACATATTAGGAATTCAAAAAGCATTGAAGTTAGGAATACACACTTTTGAGACTGAAAAATGGTAATACTAATAACCTGATTGTTGTTGATGATGATATATGATGTATTGGAGAATCCAGGGTTGAAAAAAAAATCATGATTTTTTTTAAATAAAAAAATCTGATTTGATTTTTTTCTGAATACTAATTTTAATTGTTTTTATATTTTTTGCAATATACATAGAATAGTTTGTTATAAGAAGTAACATCTTATCTATCTAATATATTCAACACACTGATGATCTAAAATTAAATATATAAATTTTAAATTTATAATACATTCCATTGTCTTGTAATTACATATTTCAAACTAAATAAGATGTAAATTCAATACTCTTTTAATGCAAACTATTTTTTAAAAAATCACAATTATTTCAATATTTTTTAAGCACCAAATTATGGTTTTGATTGTTTCAATAAAAACACTAGCTTTGATGCTTTATCCACTCCTAATTGGTTATGAAGGCTAGAAAGAACAATATCAAAAGAAGAAAACTTTCAATTCCAGCAGATGAAGCCACGGCTGTTATTTGGTAGACAAACTAAATTTCAAGTTCTGTAATACTCTCTTTACCTCCCATTACATAAAATGAATTCCACCAGTCATAATCATTGTACTACCCCTACTACATACTTTCTGATAACTCCTAAATTCTTGGAAAACACATGCTATCTATTTACACTTATTGGTATTCCTGTGCTGACTGATTACAAATTCTCCTGTCTTTGGAATATAGGTTTAAAAAAAAAGTGAAAAAAAGATTTAAATCACTGATTTTTTTTTTAAATAAACCCATTCAAATCATGCCAACCCAGGGAGGATCTGTATTTGTTTTGAATTTAAATCCTTGTTATTATATTATGATTTATGGTCAAATTATTCTGTATTTTACACATGAAACCTTTGCCCTTTTCCTTATGGATTTCACAGATAATTTTTTTCCCCAAATTATATTGGATTAAACATAAATTTGCAAATATTTTTCTGGATTTTGATAACTATATAATTCCACAGAATAATTCTTTAAAATTGAAAGAGGGTTCAAAACTAAGATAACAAATTCTGAAAACAAAAATATCACCAATTCTTAAAAAACCCAATAAACCCACTTCAGAGTGGGTTTTATTGGGTTTTTTAGACTGGGTTTTACCTAGAAAAACCCACCTGGATTTTTCTGGGTAGGTGGGTTTTTTGCAACCCTGGTTAGCTAGGGTAAAAGCAAATTTTACCCCAATTGATATTGTTCACTTATACACATATTGTTCAATACTATGAATTCTTTCCATTATATTTGAGTTATAAATATACCTTATTAAAAGGATTATCCTTAATTTTGACCCATAAGAAATACTTGAAATCTAAATTCAAACAATATTACTCTGTAATTAAAGAAATCCCGCTAAAATATTTCTGGATTGCTTTCATAATTTATTCAAAACAAAATTAACTCACCGCTTGCAAAGCTCTTCTATATAAATAGAAACATTATCACAATCATTATAAATATCTTGAATGTGGCCAATGTAGATTTCTTTATTAATGTGAACCTAAAAATAAAAAGAATTAATAAGCACAATTTTAAAAGTTTAAAAAATGAGGGAGAAGAGAGGGATGTTACTGACCTTGCATTTGACCCCAGGTTCTAGCTTTGGAATGACAAATTGCTCATTCTTTTGTTCTTCTATATAAAAATTAACAAAATTATAATACAGAAAATCACATTTCAAAAACAAATTAGAGCAGTGGCATATGCAGAATATTTTCAAGGGGGGTTCATAATTCTAAAAAATAATAACCTGCATGATTTCTACTAAAATTTTTATTTTTGCCATTTTGTCTGACCTCAAGGGGGACGTTTAAACCCCTAACCCTCCCCTTGCATACACCCCTGAATGAGAGAAGGAAAAAGAAAGTTTCAATGTATTACTAGTGTTGTAAATATTTACAGAGTACAATTCAGACAATTTTTTTAAAAATATTTGTCTTTAAACACATAATTTTATTTTAATTATCAACCTAATATTTCATATCTATACTGCTGGTTTGAAAAGGACACAAATATACTTAATTGAAAAATATTTTGGCTAATAAGGACTGATGCGATTGATACAGTTGTGTGGAACCAAGTTATCTTGGGATAAAAGACATTGCATATGTTACATATAACAAATTAACCTGGGTTATGTCCTTCAGCAATTAATTTAAGATTAAGTGAGAATTTAATTCTATTTTAAATAAATTTCATTCTATAAATTAAAATTTATTTCCAATCCTTTGAGATGAATTTCAAATATATATTGTTAAAACCTAAATAAACAGGGTTCCCACTCTTTTTCCAGAACAAAAATTAAGGACTTTTTAAAGACTTTCTAAGGACCAAACTTTTTATAGGGACCTACTTGAAATGCACGGCATAACCACATAAACCCTACTTCCTAGGGAATATATTTTAATAATTATGAACCAGACAAGGCATGTTCAATGCCTTGTCTGGTCACCCTACAATATTTCAGAACTAAGTTTTTAAAAATATCTAAAAATTAGTAATAAGATAAACCTATTTGAAACTACATTTTGAAAAATGTACATCTAAAGTTTTTTGAGTGATCAAATTAAAAATAAATATTCATACACATACACATATATATATATATATATATATATAGACCTTTGACAAAAATTTAGTTTTAAGGGCCTTAAAAATGAAAGTTAAAATTAAGGAGTTCTTAAGGACTTTTAAGAACCATGGGAACCCTGATAAAGATAATTTCAAGATTATAAAGTAAAATATAAAAATTTATTAATTCTTGGCTTATTTAGAAAATACACACTAGATCTTTATTAAATACACAAATCTAAAAATTTATTTGCATGACTTGTTACAAGAAATTAAGTATAGAGATGTTTTTAAAACAAGATTACCTTTTCTCTTTTCATTCCATATATCAAATTCTACATTCCTATAGATACCAGGGTCCAAGGTTTTGGCCACTTTGTAAGGGAAGGGTGGAACACCTTGAGCTAAAGCCTTTCTAATTTCTAGACGAGGATTCTAAAAGCAACAAAAGTTCACATTTTCAAACACTTTAAATGTTATAGGTAATGCCTAAACCTAACATGGTCTGAATTATATCAAACTCATTTTTCATTCTAATCAGGAGTCAAATTTATTAAAGATAAATTACTTTAGAAAACAAATATGGCTTTGGCATACATGGATTTCACCCAAGATCAGAATTAACATGTTCAAGAATGTATTTGTAGGGAAGGGAGGGGTAACTAAGATCAGACCCTGCCCAAAATGTTTTCAATATATGCATTATAAGATTTTTGCACACATCTCTAGTTTCTATTGTAAGTACTGAAAGATAGCTTTCAACCAAGAAATTAGTGAAAACATTTCTGCACAACATACATTCAAGAGTCAAAACATTATGACCACCCCTACATTTTGCAATGAACTCACCTTGATGACATGGACAGAACGTGTTCAGGTCGAAGAGGTATTTAACTGCTGCTGGAGAGTGATGAATCATTCTTTCAGTAACTTCTGTGTGTGATGGGAAAGACTGCAGATCTTAATTTTGATAGGGGGCAGATTGTAATGGCTCGAAGGCTCGGAACAAGTATTTCCAAAATGTCATGACTTGTGGGTTGTTCGCAATCTATAATTATTATTTATGCAAAGTGGAGGAATGACACTGAAACCAGCAGTAGATAACATGGTGATACACATCCACATGCTATCAAAGAAAAAAGTCATCGGAGACTGTCTCGCATGGTGAAGTAAAACCAGAGCCAGACAGCGGCTCAGGTGACAACCCAATACAATGCAGGGCCAAGTAGAATAGTATCGAAGCACACTGTTCAGCAGACACTGTTGGATATGGGGCTACACAGCAAATGTCCCACTCACGTGTCTTTGCTGACCAAACATCATCGCCAACTGTGCCTACACTGGGTCTGGAAACATCATGACTGGTCCATGGATCAGTCGGAGAGAGTTGCCTGGTCAGATGAGTCACAGTCATTCATCACTCCAATGGCCGTGTCAGGATACAGTCTTCCAGGCAAACAGTTGCTCCCTCAATGTACAGTAGATCATACACAGGTTGGTGGTGGCAGTATTACGCTTTAGGAGACGTTCTCTTGGGCATCTCTGGAACCTGGCTGTGGTAGAGCAGACCATGAATACTACAGGGTATGAGTATCATTGTTGACTAGTTGCACCCTTACATTGCTTCTTTTTCCACCTGGAAATGGAATGTTCAAACAGGACCATGCCCTGTGTCACAAGGCTAAAATTGTGTTTAGAGTGGTTCCAGGAACATGATGCTGAATTCCAGTTAATGACCTGGTCACCTAACCCACCAGATTTCAATCTGATAGAACACATTTGGGATGTCATGGGATGGCAGCTCAGAGTTCAAAGACCACCAATTCATAATATCTTGGATTTGTGTAACTGTTGCTTAAACATCTGATACAATGTCTCCGGCCATCTACCAAGGACTTGTGGCATCCATGCCAAGGCAGGTTGAAGCTGTGTTGAACACCAAAGGTGGGCCAACTTGTTATTGACAGGTGGCATAATGTTTTGGCTCTTGAGTGTAATTACAAGAGATTGACAAATTTAGCATTATTTTCTGTGCATATAGGCATGACTATTAAATGAAGATGAAGGTTTGAACAAGCTGGCTTTAAAAGTTAGAATTAATTTACTACTAGAAAATGGTAGTTTATAAATTATTGACTATGCAATACTGTTTTTGACGTTGTATATGTCATCATTCCTTTCTCAAATTTTTTTCTTAGTTATCTGTAAAATTACTTCAGTTTAAATTCATCTGATAAATACTGGAGCATAAATTAAATAGGTGCCAGTATTTGTAAGCAAATTTAAACCTAGTAAAAATTTAGAGTAAATTAATAAGAGAATGTGGTTGCAAATATACTTTTAAAGGTACAATAAAGTTATGTACTGCATTGCTGACCCCTTTTAAATTGTATTTATGTATACATGCAAAAACATGGATGTATGTATAAGACTAATGTAGTTTGTGTATGTATTTTTTTTCATTTTTTTTAAATGAGATTAAAAATTCACTGTACATTGAATTAATACTTTACACCCTCCCAAAAAATATTCTGGTTATGTCACTGGCTGTGTTTATTTCACATCTTTTATAATCTATACGAGATCTGATTATGAGAACACTATATTCTTATGTATCTGTCTTGCAATACATTAACTTCCTCTTGAAATGAAAGCTATGACATATATATATACACACACATATACATATAGTTTCTGAATGTTGAAATATTTAGAAACATTTAATGCACAGTGGCCAAAGGTGGTAAATTTGACGTTTGAAGGGGGGGGGAAATGAGGGGAGATACATTTTTGTTTTGCTAGAAAGAAAATTAAAACAATTTTACATTACTAGCTTTTAAACATCCATGCAAGATAGTAGATGGATCAACATTTTGTAGGGAAAATTTAATAGTTTCATTAGTCTACAAATGGCTACCTTCCAGGAAAAAGGAATGAATTTATGGTTTCATGAAAGCATATCTGTTGCAACTGTTCAAAGATATTTGTATTTAGAATACTCAAATTGCTATCCTCCAAGTAAGGATTACTTAATATTGGTATCAAAGAATTCACACACATGGGAGATACAGGAAAACACACGTCAACACACTCCCTTTTTTGCTGTTGGGAGTGTGTTAAGGACTGAGTAAACACAACTCCAGTTCCAGATATGAATAAACTAAAATGACAAACCACTGATTTGGTTTGGTTTGGAGTGCTACGGTCTATTTTTTGCAACACGAGGGCTAATGAGACCAAGACCTACAGATTACAGCTGATTCCAAACAGCTAGAACATCCATGCCACTGTGGGATTTGAACCCATGAACTCTGGTACAGAAGGCCAGCACCCTAACCAATTGGCCATCGTTCAGTGACAAACCACTGAAGTCACTGAGGAATACCAAACAAAAAGTGCAGAATTACATATTGGTTAGATATGTATGTAGGTATGCCACAAATATAATGCATGTGGAAGTTATTTAATGTTTAAAATTTTGTTATATTCAACAAAATTTTAAACATTAAGTTAAACTTAAGATTAATTTTCTTTCAAGGAAAAATCATGCATAACTTCTTTTCCCAAAAGACATAAAATGCACTGAAGTTTGGACCACCCTATACTATAAAAATTAAATAGCATAAAAAAACTATTTGAAAATTAACTTAAAACATCCTTTAAGTTTATTCAATGTAAATACTACCAAAAAAATAAATTAAAATTAAATTTAAAAAAAAAAAAAAAAAAAAAAAAAAAAAGATAGGGACGGGAGAACATTAGATACTTTTTTCAGAAAGTAAGTTCATGAAGAAATGCCACAAACCCTCCTCAAACAAAGCTTAATTTTTCATTAAAAAAATCCTCTTTAAAGAAGCCAAGTTCATTAAGGTATCCGTCTACATTCAGAGAACATTGTTCTTTAAATGCAGAAACTAGTTCATGTTTTACATTTTTAGATTTATTTTTTATATTATCATAGAGAATTGCATTTAAAAAAATTTATACCAGGAGAAGTTTCTATAAAATTTCTAATAAATGAAGAAAATTTAGTAAAAAAAATCTGGTTTTTTACAAAAGGCCGAATTTTTTTAATAAATTAAATTATTTCAATATTTTTTGATGCAACACATTTCTTATACACTGGACTAGTGAATCACCTAAAATCTTTGTTTCATTTACATTTGGTAAGAAATTTTGGTCCTTCAAAATCATACACTTTGAATTTAACAAATTTTCATTACCTTTATATTTAACTATGAGTGTAACATCATTAAAAACTATCCAAATTTAAAGCTTTTAGATCATTTACTAGTAAATACTATCAAAAGCATTCATAATTTTCAACAAAATATTTTAACTCTGAGAAATCACATTTAAAGTTTCAACATTTTATCAAAAATACCGTTTTGAGAAAAATTCATTTGAAGTTTATGAAAGTATACTATTAAAAAATTAAAATACATTATACTATTAAAATTATAATACATCAAATTATATCAATATTATACTATTAACAAATTAAAATACATGCTTAAAATTCCCCACACTTTCTTGCTTCAAAACTTTCTAATAGCCAAGTTGCTAATTATTAAAAATACTAGAAAAATGTTTAAACTAATCTTCATGAAAACTGAAAAAGTTTTCTCCAAAAAATGCTTTTTAAAAAGGCTTTATTCACAACTTCCAGTTCTGAAATCGATATTTCCGTTTTGTTTTGACAGCTGTCACTTTTCTTTAAAATGCCGTAGAGAAAAAACGAAAACAGATTTAGAAGCCTAAAAGTTGAAATTTTAGAATAGAGAAATGAAAAAAAGATTTTTGGCAAAAAATGACGTTTTTAACGTAGACAGATACCTTAGAGGCATACAAGTAGTTACAGAATTCATAGTATATTTAAATACTGTAGATCAATATTTGTTTAGTTCAAATAATTTATCTTTATGATAAAGAATTTCATAACACAAACATTTATATTCAAATAGAAACATTTTAACTCTGAAATCTTACTTTGAATGAAGCTTGATCATCTTCTGGTAAATTATGATTATCAGATGCTCCATCTATTCGGCAGCTACAAAAAGTATTGCTTATTAATATGGAGATGTTTGTTCACAAGTATTATTACACTAACAAAAAAAATTCATTTGGAATATAGAGAAAAAAAAGCCAGCATAAAAATGACTAAATAGAAGACTAAATATTCATTAAGCCTTTTATCTACAATACCGACTTTTAAAATACTTGCATTAACAATCGATAAAACTTATATAAAAATTAATACAAGAACCATTATACAAAAGAATCATAGCTTGATATCTTAAGAATTTTCAAATTGATCAGAATTGCTGAAAATTTAGAATTTACAATATATTAGGTGCAACCAATATATATTACATAAAATTTCAAATAGTCTACTTGCATGCTTAAAAGACAAATTATTCATTTCTTAAAATAGAAATCCCAGTATGGTATTCAATATAAGCTAAACCAATGATCATCCATCTGGTGGTACAGATAATTAGCTGTTGGCAGTTTCTCAGATTGAGTTTTGTACATTCTGGTCAGTTTTATTAATCATGGCAAAGAGTGAAGTACTTTGAGAGAATTTTATAATTAAAGATTCAGGTAGATATTTTTCTCTATCTCATTAATGCAAGTAACAATGAATCAAGACTATTCAGATGACATTGAAGTATTTAATTATGGGGATTAAAGTGAAAACAATTTAAGCACAAATGATTGGGAATTTAATATGAATGGTTTGGTTTGGTGTGTTACGGTTTACTTTTTGCAACACAAGGGCTAATGCGACCAGGACCTACAGCTTAAAGTCGATTCCGAACGGCTACGAACCTTTATGCCACTGTGGGATTCAAACCTACGAACTCCGGTACCAAAGGCCAGCACACTAACCAATCGACCATCATTTGGCCGGAATTTAATATGAAATAATTGACATCACTAAATTTAACCAACTAATTTCTAAAATATCTAAATCACTAAAACTTTAGAAATTTAGTTGGTTACATTAAGACCAAGTTTTAAAATTTATTCATATTTTACTGTATTACCAAATAAGACAGTGGAATTTGATACAATTTATCTAAAAAAGAAAGTACTTTAAAAAAAATCAATTCTATTTTAAATACCCCCAAACTTATAGAAGATTTATACACTAACAGTAATTATAATCCAAGTTTCAACATTGCTTGTTTTGATTATGGATTTTCTTAAAATATTTCAATACAAAAATGTCTACTAAAAAATGTAAAAATAATAGAGTTCCTTGCTCTTAAAGCTGAACAACATTGAAAATTTTTACTATTTGTAAAATCTTAGAATGGAATTATATTGACCTGCTAATTTGTTTTCTACAGGGAAGGGAATTTTACTCTAACCTTCCTCCCCCCCCCCAAAAAAAAAAGAATTTTTGTGTGATATTAACTTTTAAGATGCTTTTAGAAGACCATATTTATTTTAGTTAATTTCATAAAATGATTTATATTTTTAGAAGAAATACAAAAAAATTAACATTTGATGCTTTGGTTCCATTACATTTAAAAACTTTTATATAATTGGAATAGGAACAATTCTAGCGAAATCAGTATATCAAGCATTCACAAAAAATCTTAAATTAACAATGAATAATAAACACAAAGAACAATTGGAAATAAGCATATTTTTCTTACGGGATTACTAAGGTCAAAGTGAAATCAGGACAACAGCATGTTAAAATTATTAATTGTTTTGCATTTTACAGGGTATCCGCCAAAATAAAATTTTTCAAATCCATGACTTTCCCTGATTTTAGCAGATCATTTTCCATGACTTTAAAAATATTTTGTTAAGGCATATATGAATAAAACTTCTGATGTACATACAAATAAAATGTATGCTTTAAGAGAAATTACAAGAACTTATGATAAAAAATACATTATAAATGTCTATAAACTCATATATATATATATATATATATATATATATATAAAAATTGTTGTAGTACCTGCATACCTATTTAATCATATAGCAATTTTCTGAATGCAATGAAAAAATCCAATTTGAATTATATTATCGAGGTGACATGATAATAAAACACAATATATATTTATATATAATATAAAGATAAACTTATATTTTGTATAAATCTTAACTAATTTTTATAATTTAAGAAAAAACTATACTTATACATTTACCCACAAATTAAGCTTGCTTGTTTTGAATTTCCTTGGCGAACAAATTTTACTTGGCAATATGGTCTATAATACATGAGTACCAAACTCAGTAACTTCAGCCAAATGACAGTAAATGTTTATAAATAATTCAATGCAATGATAAAATATTTAGTGTATAATAACAATTATTAACATTTCTATATAAATCTCAAAATTTATGCCTAAAATAAAAATCTCTTATTTACTGAAACTTAGTAACTCTTTATTAATTTTTATTCGAACATTTTGATAATTGGTAGTGGGATACTGACTTTCCATGACTTTTACTCATTTTACTTAGAAAATCATGATTTCCATGACAAAAATTATCCATTGTCAATAATTTTCCATATTTCCCTGACTATCATAAATTTTATATGTATGCACAAGACATATCAGATAAAAATATCTTTCTTTAAGATCAAAGTAATTATTTTTTTATAATTTTCATGTACTTTCCCTGACTTTCCATGACCGAGTCAAAAAATCTTATGAATTTCATATCAATTAATATTGATTTTTTAATGACAACTGGCAATTATGTAAATAAATAATTATACTAAAAATTTTAAAAAATATAAGAAAAAAAATCATATTTTTTTAAATAAGATCAGTAAGTTATTTTCCTCCTTTGCTAAATAATTCTCGTCAATAGCATTTTTTTCATAAAATCAAAGTGATTTTCAAAATGAAACTTCAAATAAACTTATGAAATTCATATACAGCTAAAGTAAAGATAAATTTTAATAATGACAAATGGCAATTATGTACTTAATAATTATACAATTAAAAAATTTAAAAACTGTAGAAACAATCATTTTTTTTTTTTTAGCAAATAGCAACAGTTATTTAAATCTGCAAGTTTTTCAATAACTATTTTAGCAAATATATAATATAGATAACATAAAATATGAATAAAATTGATGAACAAATAAAATTTATGTTTTAAATATTACAGTTATGATTATATAAATGTTTATAAAATACTAAACAGCAAATATTTAAGGATATTTAAGTAATTTTATAAAAATATATGATTATATATAGATAATATACAGGTTTAAAAAAAAAAAATATTTTTTTTTTTTTTTAGGGTGAGATATTATTACTCATTTTTTTTTTTTTGATAACCATTGTCTTATGATAGATGAGCAGTACTCAGTTACTATAGCATTTAAATCATGACGAAATCAGCTTGAATTTGGGCCTTACTACATAAATGCATTTAGTTCAATTTCTAAGTAATATATTGCTTTTGAATGTATTCTAAAACAAAACAAACTATGTGTGAAATAAAAACCAGTAGAAGATTCAAATATGTTGTCACTGGGTTAACAGCATCTTATTCCTGTAAATATTAATCTTTTCCTATAACTACATAATAAAAAGCATAAATTGTAGTCAATTTTCAATCCCATTTAATATAAAACTAAGTTGTGCTCACCTTGGCAGAACGCTAAAGCTGACAATTCAGTCTTTGAATACACACAATCATAACGATTACCACCAGTACAAGATAACACTATCTAAATAACAAAACAGAAAATAAGAATTCAAATTCAGAATTAAATGACTAACAACAGAAGCTTAGATTTCTTACCGTTTGAGTTGGTGAAGGAACTTTTATTTTCAAAGGAGGTTTATTGGTATCATAATATACTACAAAGTCTAACCTAAAAATAAAAATTACCAAAATCTTGTAACTAATTCATAAGCAATCTTATAAATACAGCACTGGTAACTATACATATTTTCTATAAAATGCAGCGGCAACTCACTTTTTGTACAATACATATTTTAAATATATTTTATAAGAAATACTTTGTATTCTTTATACATTATATAGTCAACAAAGAAATTTAAATAAAATAAAAATGGGCTCTTAATATGTTCTAAAAGAAATTTCCTAATTTAGGTTCTAAATGTAAATAAACATCTACCACAATGCTTTCTGTACATGTATAGAAGTCAAAACTAACTACACAATTTCTGTAGATATTATGCAGTTTTATGTTTATCATACTAACTAGAATCTCCATAGCAGAGTGCTTTCAATATTTTACAACAAGCTTTCAGATAATCAAACCTGTTATATTTTATCATGGATTTACTCTATCACAATATTACTCCTAAAGTGGTACACATTAAGTAGAACATATATTTATATACACACACATTTGTCTTTAACAATATATCCAGGGTATGCCTGTAGGGCCTCAAAGCTATATGGGCCCAGTTTTTCACTTGATAATCAAACAATATACATCCAAAAATATTCAATAAAACTATGTTAATAAATGACAAATTAATGGAATATTTTTATTATTTTCAAAGGTTTTAGTTTTAACATTAAAAATACATCACATGAAATTTGATGAGCTGTTTAGAATTAAAATGTAGAAAATTGTTCTGCCATTTGTATGGGCACTATTTCTATTAACTTTAGTTACATGGATTAGATGGCTAACCAGATTGACTAGTTGTTTAATTTTAAAGGGGTTTTGTCAGCTTTATTTAAAAAAAAAAAACTTTAGATATACTTAGTGTAAAATATATGTATAGTAGACTAATTATTGTAGATTTATCGATGTATGATTATTGTTGTAGTTGAATATTCCATATTTTCCCTTAGCCGCAATAACCTTTCACCGGTTCTTTGGTGGAACTGTATGGTGGCAGACACAACTCACTATCTTCATATGGAATGCTCCAGAACCTCTTAACAGAGGAAAATGCAAATTCATGAAAATAAAAATAGTCCAATTAACTGAATAGCCGTAAGGAGTTTTTATTGACTATTCCTTCCTGACATTGTCAGAAAAATACACGTCCGACAACATGACACAAAAATCAAAAAAAGGAGCAAAATGGCTCAAAAAAAATTTTTTTTTTCTCTCAAATGATGCGGGTGATCTCTCCCCCAATATCGGCCAAAATGATGCCCATTCAACACCGCGAATGGCGAGGTCAGTGGAAAAATCCCGCCAGCGGGAACCCAAGACGATCGCCAAACGTAGCTTGAGTAGGAACAACAGCCTAGGAATCTTAGGGTGCCAAGCAGCACTCAAGCTGGACAAAAGGTGAAAGATGGGGAGAGCAAAACGGCAACCCACGGATGGTCAGCGCGGGAAGATTCAAGGTGACTCGGACATGGACAAGCCCCATTCCACAACATAAGGGGTCATGAAGCCAGCAATTCCTGGCATTCCCTTTTACATAGAATGTGGCTATACCACACTTAGCAAATCACGTTTGAATTTCAAAGGGTTTAGGCAACATGTGTGTGTATATATATATTACACCCCTCTGAACTCTTTCGAGCAAACGAAGCCTTGCAGTCCAATACAGACAAGAATTTGCCCCATTAGATAACAGTACAGATAGGCCTGAAGAAAATCATGTCCAGTCTCAAGGCAAAAACAGGCCACACCAATAGCTCAGGGCTAGGTGCCACATATTTGCCTATCCAAAAAAGACCATTTGGTTTAGGCAACATGAGCACCTGACCTGGGCCAATCAAATGGTCTGATTGAAATTACAATCTGGAGGGAGGGGGGAATGCTGGAAAACTTAAACTACTTGAAAAAACAGTACTGGAAACAGTTTGAGTCGGACATTCCTCAGCATTTTATGAAGTGAACCAGCAACAACAGGCCAAAAATATAGAGAGTGAAGCAAACATGTACAGGAATCTAAAGTAAAAGTTTATAAAGATTATAGAGACCCTCTAAAGATGAAAGATATGAGGCCTTTATAAAACTGAAATAGATAAATATTTGTAATTTTTTTTTTTTTAATTATGGCATATTTTTTTGCTTGTTAAATTTACTATGTGTCAGCCAGCTAATCTACCTAGGTTATACTTCAACAAATTATTCTATTTTATTGTATTTTTGTTTTGAAAAAATGAGTTTATTTTATAAATATTGTATATTAGTTATACATTAATGTTAATTCAGAACAATTTTAAGTATGTCATGGAGATAATGTTAAATAAAAAGGCATTTATTTTACATTAAGTAAAAATTTCTAATTATTAATAAGTAGAGCATGTTTCTCACAAATGAGAAGAGTAATGTCTTGTCCAATAGATTTGATAACATCAATAACAGCTGAGCACTCAACATCAGTAAATTTTTCGAATGATCACAGAGAGAGAAGACAAAATCCAAACATATGTTCCCCTTAGATTTAATTTCATTTTAGGAAGAATTCATTCACTTTGTAAAAGGGTAACTTTTTAAGACAAATACAGATTTGTGAAATATGTTAAAGAATTTTAAAGGATTTTTAAAATGAAAATATTTAAGCCTTAATGGACCCAAATTTTATCTAAACAGACTGACTTATATCTTATAACCAGGGTTGGCAAGTTTTTGCCACATATGGAAAAAACAGAGGTAAAACCACCCAGACAAAAATGATAACAGATTTTTGACACATTAATGGGCATTTATGTTCTTTTACCTATCTTAAACTAACAGTCAGACTAGTATTACAATACATTAGGATAATCACATACTCTCATTTTAATTTCTGCAAAATTATATATTTCATCATTAAAAAAATTTTTTAATTGAAAAAAAAAATCAAATTGTTAGTTTGATTTTTATGTTGCAATATATTAACAATACTACAAAATGTATAAAAGTTATAAACAAACATTTCCAGTTTTAAAATATCAACCAAATCAATTAACATAATGCAATATTTCAGAAATGCAAATTATAAGCAATAGTGATAAGTAAATGTATATTAATATATTATGCTCAAATAAGTGGAGTTTTAAAATTCTCATTTAAATTTTATTTTTTTAACACAAAAACTACACTTGAGGGAGGATCAACACTTGCTTAACTCAGGATAGAACTGGTGGGTTCTTGTTTGAACTGGTTTGTGGATGATGAATGGTAGTGCAGGTGCATGAAAATCTTAGCAGAGAGATAAGAGTAGTGCAAAAATAAAATTAAAAAATAAGAATATATTTTTTGTTCATTCATTTGTATATTTTTACTAAGAAAACATTTTATCTGTGATTCTTTTTCATATAACCTGTATCACTAAATTTATGCAAATTTTGATTTTTACCATTTTTGCCAGTGTCCTGGCAAAAATACTCTTTTGCCAGCAAAATAACCAACCCTGTCAATAACAAATATGCATGCTAGCTGCTTCATAAAGTCTGCAGGTACAAACTAAATTAGGCAGTTATATGTCAATATGTCACCACAAATGGTTAAAATCTATTCTTACTATTTTAAAAGATTTTGGCTTTACAATTTTTAAAAATTTCTACTAACCAAAATTTAAGAAAATTGTACAAAATATCCCTTAACATGAGATGTAACTGAAATTAATCTTGCATCTGAAGTATGTATCTATCGAAAGCATCAATCCTTAAATTCACCTAGGGATACAAATTATTTCACCAACTTTAACAATGTGTTTTGATAGTGATTAAAGTAACAAATACATAAAATAAATTTTTGATGTTGATCATCCAGAAAGTATTCTAGACAGGATATAAAGATTTATTTATTAAAAGGTATATTAAATATTAAATTGGTAGCCTAATTTTATATTAATTCTGTGGTTGACTTACACTCAAAACAAAATTCTTCAGTAGTGATCAATTTTTGGAATCATTAAAGCTATTAACATAAATTGAGGAAAAAAGGTACAAATGGAAATATTAAGCTTACTTATATTTTGAAGACAAGGCTTTCATTTCCACTTCTCCTGCCCATTCCTAAACAAAACATTAAAGATCCATTAATAAAATTTAAATACTAATATTTATTCTTTATTGTAAAGACATGGTATACCTTAAAAAAATGCAGAACCCTTAATTTTAAAGATACCTTTAAAAGGGTTTTTTTTTTGGGGGGGGGGGAAGGGAAATAATTAGTATGATTTTTTTCTAATAAATTGTAAATTCTAAATAAGCCTTATTATTTCTAAAAATTATATTAAGATCATTTTTAAATAAAACTGAATGTTGAAATTACAAAGATTATTTAATTCCCTGTAAATAATATATTAAGATAAATCTATTAAACATAAGAAATCTAAAGATTCTCAATTAGCAGATTCAATTTAATATTCATTAACTTCTATGAAGGTTTTATACTTTGCAACAAAATAAAGCAAACTTAATTATGAATAGAATACAGAAATGAATTTTCACATAAAGTTTATTACAAACTATTTCTGGATTTAAAAATTAGTGGCATCAAAAAGTGACAAATTTAGCTTTTAATAAACTAGATTTTAAAATTAATAAAAATATATCAAAATGAGAAAACAAAGACATGTCTAAAGTGCCAACAAAAATTCAATATTCATGCAAAAGATAAATGTAAAAGTCAGTTTTAAACTTTATTTTCTACATTAATTAACAAACTTCATATAAGACTTTACACTATATACCTTTTTTAACAAAACAATTTTATTTGACAAAAGACTAAAAAATACCTTTTCATTCTTTATTTTCTCCAAATACTCATCAAAGTCTTGATTTACAAGCTGAAAAATACAATTCAATGCAATTAAATAACGATCGTAATTTTAATTTCATGTTTCTCCAAGAATATTATTTATAAAGAATGATGACATATATAAAGAGCAAAAAGACCACAAAATGTTATAAACTTTTAAAGAATTGCTCGAAAACTATTTTGGGAATACATAAATTATTTTTCTAAATATTTACATCGTTTTCATGATAAATTTTAAAAATATTTTTAAATGAATCTTGTAAGTATTTGCATTCGAAAAAATAAGAATGTATTTTCTTACCGGTTTATATACATGACGGTTGCGATCCATATATTCAACACAGCGCTCTCGAAGTTTAACATGATGAACTTGCGTAAAGAACAGCTACAAATGAAAGAACAGATCTGATTTAGATGAAGAGAAGGTTTGATATTAAGTAACTTCTATCAGCAATATAAATGAATATTTCAATAGTATTGTTCTCTCCATAAAGATATCCCTTTATTTAAAACAGATGACATTTCCGGTATTGAGAGTTAAGCATCATACATTATATTATTGCCAATCAAAAGTTAGTTTCTTTGTTTCCCGCACCTAACCACCTGTTACAGAATTAATGGATGCCAACGGCTATCTGACAGTTCCTGGACAGAACAGTCCTATGTCATTGATATTAACTTTCTTACCTCCTATGAACCCAAACTTCCTGCTCAATCAGAAGACTGCGAAAAGAAGAGAGAAGCAGTATTTACGAGTTTTCTAACTGAAAAATAAACATTTTCGTCTGCTATTCAAAACCAATAACCAGATAAAGTGGATACAGTTATGGGCAACAGGTAGTAATATCAATGCGCAATTAAAGTATCCTGGCAACAAGCGAAACCATGGATGTTTAAAGTATTTTTTGGAGAGTTACTCTTCAATAGAGTAAAAAAACTTTCATAAACGCAATTAGCACGAGAAAAGCTGAAATATTAAATAGAATAGGATCATTATTAAGAAAGTGTTAGCAGTAGTAATCAAACTTTAAAAAAGATTATAAAATATATAAAAATTTCACAAATCAGAACGTCTCCTTAACTATAAAAATATAAACTGTACATGGTCTTATTAAAAGGTTTGAAAGTTTTAGAAGTAGTAACAGCTCCTGTCGATAAAAAAAAACTTAAAAATTTTTCTTGTTTGCACAACGTAGAGACTTGCTCAATAATCAAGTATGAAAAGCAATGAATGCCAATATATTATATATACACACACACATACAGAGAGAGAGAGAATGCTATCCAAAATTAATGATTTATGGGTTTTGTGACATTACAAATTATTGCCTAATATTTATTTAATAATAAAAATTGGATATTTCTCAAAGGAAAAATACTCACTTTCATGCTATATTCTCATTCATATTTTCATTTCTATATATTTTCTGCTTTCATTATACCTTGCCAGATATAGTTAATCCCAATTACAGTCAAACCTGTCTATCTCGAATCTCTTGGGAGTAAAAAAAAATTCGAGATAAACAGGTTTCGAGATACACAGGTTTTATGAAAATAGACTAAGAAAATTTCTTTACGCAATACGAAAGATTGAAATTTTGAAGTACTTTTAGTTTACATGCACGACTTCATTGTTTTGCAGCCGTTTTCGAAGTTCTTTTGTACGATATCTTTGTTTTTTATGATAGTGAAAATAGTACTGGGTGGAATTTCAAATTTAGCGGTGACTACGTTTTTCTTCATAGAAGGGTTTTCCTTCAAAAAATAACAGAATTTCCACTTTTTTTCAATGGTTTAAACATTCAATTTTCTTTTAACACCCGCCATTTTTAACTCTAAAATTGAGACATCAAGTTGCGAGATGATACTTGAGTCATTAGACTATAGACTTAGACACACACACACACAAACCAGTTCTATTTCCAAAAAGAAATTTTTCCCGCCTCCTATTCCCCCCTCTCAACCCCGATCCCTTATTATTCCAGAGCAGACAACCCGATTTTACGATTTTAATACAATTCCCACCGAGTTCCTGACCAAATAACCCTCCGACAGTGAAAACTAGAAGTGTATTCCTGGAAATGGGATCTTGTGCGGTTGTCAACGCAATAAGGCTCTAAACTGGAATGTTGTGTTTCTTAAGAAAATTCGAGATACAGGTTTGGGAAAAAATAATTTGAGATAGGTTTGGAAAATACGTTCAATTTTTATTGAAAATGTAGGGAAATTGAAAAAATTCGACATAGACAGATTTTCGAGATAAGCAGGTTTCGAGATAGACAGGTTTGACTGTATACAATTTTTTTCATAGCATATAATAGTTAAATTTTGTGAAAATGTCAACTTTTGAGGTTTACCACAAAGACAGAAAAAAAATGGTGTTTCTCATTGTGTTTTAGGAATTGGCGACTTCAAAGTACTTCAAAATTCCCATGTTTCGGAAATTTTCAAAATTCCCTTAGCAAAAATCCCGGTTTCAATCGGGTTTTTCCTACTGCTCACAACTCTAATTATATCACACACACACACTCTGGGTGTTATACGATAGCATTCTTAATATAAAAATCACTAGTAAACTGCATGTTTCACTTATCAAATATAATAAATATTTCTCGATAAATATTAAGTTTAACACTGCGATAAGTGGATATTACTTTGTGTCGTCCTCAGTTTACAAAACCTTTTCTGTCTCTTAAGAATTATCTTCCCATTTTGCTTAACAAAGCAGATTCTGAAAATCTTACCTAAATTGTTGAAATTCAAAATAGTTATTACTGATTATATGGAATTTATAAAACCGAATTCCAAAAGAAGAATTTAATTATATGTATTGGAATTTTATAACTCTTCAATTTAATTATACTGAAGGTATTAAAATTTTTTATAATAGAAAAAATAAGAAATCTTCTATAACTCATTTTCTTACATTTTCTACTAAAATGTTTGCTTAACAAAATTAGATCACCTCCGTCTAAAGATCTAATTTTTATTATAGGGCCAAATTTGTAAACAAAAGCTAGATTTTTTTAAAATATTTCTTATAGTATCAAAAACACTGAAATTTAAAAAAAAAAAAAAATGGTAATTATATCTGAGCCCATTTTTTAATTTTGCTTTAAAATGTCTGAATTTAGTAGCATTTTAATACTTAGTTTATATCTACATTAATAACGGTAGTAAAATGTGTTTTGAAACTGTAATCGCGTGCATTCCACTAAAATTGCTAGATTTAAATCGCTGAAATAGAGGGCTCGGCTCATAAAATCCAGTTGCCCCATCACCTTGAAGACTTCAAAAAAGATCTTGCTTAATTTCTGAAGTGAAGATTTTTAGAAGTAAACAGCAGTCTTTTAAAAGTGCATAACTCATCGAAATTCGGATAAGTTGTAGAAGCAATTTGTAGAGGAATAGACATATCTGAAACATTGGCATACAGACTACGTGAGGAGGGGGTGGGTTGGAATTTTTGCATGTGATGTTAGCACTTTTATATTTCTTAGCCAATGGTATGCTGATATTTGTGCAAGATCGTAAACAGAAAATTTCTAAAGTAGGCCACCGTTTAAGAATTATCGGTGGCTAACCAGACATTTTGCCAACTAAATACCATCCTTTTATTTCCCTTTTTCAACGTTTACCCAGCCAATGGCCAACAGCCAACTTGTAGCCAACGAAAATCCAACGCTTCTGTAAAGGTATATTTAATTGAGAATTAATCATTAGCTGTAGATATTTTTGTAAATTATTTTCTGCTTGTAAAAGCTTTCTTTTTTGTATTTTGGCAACACATATCAGTGTTGTTAGATTTTTGAAAAACTAGAGTACGGTTAGCGAGAGTGAAAATAAAACACGTAAGAAAGATTTTATGAGCGTATTCTATTTTTTATCAGAGTATTTTTAACCGAGTTGTACTATATCCTCTCCTGAATGAGTTAAAAACCAACACTTCCATTCTAGCTGGGATTTTGTCAAATGATTTATGTTGGGAAACATTAATCTTCTCCTCCTATATGCCACTTTCTGAAAAAAACGTGATTAGTTTTTTCAATGTCTCCAATTTATAAAAATTTCAATAAATTCGTTGAAGCAATGAATTTTTTAAATTAAATACTTTGTGTGCTGTACTTAAGGCGAACGAGAATATGTATTTTAACAGTGCAAGGTTTTAGGTTATTTTTGGGGAAAAAAAAGTATAGTAAAGTACAAAACAATCATTTATATATATATTTTTTTTACCTCTAAGAAATCAGTATGCTATAAAATGCTCAATTCCATATCATAAAATAAGTTAGATTATTGCACACATTCATCAAATAGGAGTTTTAACTTCTTTAAAAATTATTCAATACATTGCAAAACCATTCTTTTCCTAAATAATATATGTGAACTATTATTCCTTGATAAGAAATATATAAAAGTTTTTCTCGCTATATGTTTTCAGTAAAATCGCAGTAATGACTATCAAACAAGTTCTGTTGAATACACAAAGTCTAATTTACCCTAATACTTAATAACAGAATAAATTAACAGCCATATTTTATTCATCACTAATTTTAGAGTAATGTCTACAAAGAACTGAGATTTAAGAAAAAAATGGCTTTATATCAGTATTTCATTAAAGTTTCCAATCGTTAATAAAAAAAAACCTATAAAAGAAAACGCCTAGTAATAACTTTTGAAAAAAAAATAGAAGATAAGTTTCAAATTTTGCATGCATATGTAGAAAGGTTAAAACACTTCTTAAAGCGAATATAGATTCGATATTTTGGCTATATTTAAGGCACCATAACCCCTTAAAAAACAAATCGAAGCTAAGGACAATTGAACTCAAAGCTTTGAAGCAGAATCTACTCAATTCCTTAAAATACATGTAATACATTCACAAATGTATTACACGTAAGACATCAAAAATTAAAAAAAAAATTAATTTTAATATGTCACTAATCACTTGATTTATAAATTGCAATTTGAAAACAATCATATATATACATATATATTATCTCTAAGAAATTAGTATGCAATAGAATGTTCAATTCCATATCATAAAGTAACTAAGATTCTTGGTCACATTCATTAGTTAGGAATTTTAATTTCTTTTAAAATGATTCAATACGTTGCAAACCAATCTCTTCCTAAATAATATATGTGAAGAAATATTCACTAAAATCTAACCAACTTTCTGACAAGTATTATTGCTTGATAAGAATAGAAAATTTTTTTTCTCTATATTTTCAGTAAAATTCTTTCTAAAAAGAAAAAGCTTCAGATAGCAAATTTCCATCTGCTTTCCTTGAGGCTTGGATGCCTATATGCATCACCCTGCACAACTACTATACCCGGACCTGGATAGTTTAGTGTATAACACGACTATTAAAAAACCTGAAGTCAGTAATGACTATCAAACAAGTTCTGTTGAATAAAAGTCAATTTTTTCCTAATTCTTAATAACAGAATAAGTTAATAGCTACATTTTATTCATTGTTAATTTTATAGTGATGTCTACAATACTGAGATTAAAGAAAAAATGGTTTTATATCAGTAACTGTTTAAAGTTTTCATTCATTGATTAAAAAAAAAGTCCTTATAAAAGAAAACGCGAATAACTTACGGGGAAAAAAATGGAAGACAGGTTTGCATTCGTATATAGAAAGGTTAATACACTTATTTAAACGAATAGATATTAGATATTTTGACTATATTTGAGGCACCTTATACCCTTAAATAATACAATTCGAAGCCCATATGCACCACTCTGCACACCTTAGACCTGACCTGGATAGTTTAGGGTACAGCACTACTATTAAAAACCCTGTAGTCAGTAATGACTATCATATAAGTTCTGTAAGAATTGACAAAGTCAAATTTATCCTGAATCTTAATAACAGAATAAATTAATAGCTATATTTTATTCATCTTTAAATTTATAGTGATGTCTACAAATACCGAGATTAAAGAAAAAAATGTTTTTATATCACTATTTAAAATTTCCAATCGTTAATTAACCTGTAAAAGAAAATGCATATTAACTAGTTTTAGCGAAAAAAAAAATGGAAGATACAGGTTTCAAATTTTGCATGCATATCAAGAAAAGTTAATACACTTCTTTAAGCGAATAGAGATTCGTTATTTTGACTATATTTACGGCACCTTAATCCCTTAAACAATACAATTCGAAGCTACCGGCAATTAAATTCAAAGCTTTGAAGCGGAATCTACTCAATTCTTTAAATACATTCACAAATGTATTGCACTTAAGACATCAAAAATTAGGAAAAAAAAAACTAGCGTTTTTTAAATCCTAAAATGCTCAAACACAGTTTAAGAAGTTTCCTACTTACCCCTAGATAACTAGACAAATCAATTTTAGTATCTCCCTAACCATTTGATTCATACATTACAATTTGAAAACAATCCTATATATACATATATATTATCTCTAAGAAATTAGTATGCAATAGAATGTTCAATTCCATATCATAAAATAACGAAGTTTCTTGGTCATATTCATTAGTTAGGAATTTTAATTTCTTTTAAAATGATTCAATACTTCACAAACCAATCTCTTTCTAAATAATATATGTGAAGAAACATTGATTAAAATATAACCCAAGTTTCTGACAAGTATTATTCCTTGATAAGAATATAGAAAGAAAAGTTTTTCTCGCTATATATTTTCAGTAAAAAATTCTTCCTAAAATGAAAAGGCTTCAGATAACAAATTTCCATCTGCTTTCCTAGAGGCTTGGACGCCTATATGCACCACTCTGCACAACTACTAGACCCGGACTTTGAATGTTTAGTGTATAACACGACTATTAAAAACCCTGTAGTCAGTAATGACTATCGTTCAAGTTCTGTTTAATAAACAAAGTCAAATTTATCCTGATTCTTAATAACAGAATAAATTAATTGCTATATTTTATTCATTGTTAATTTTATAGTGATGTCTACAATATTGAGATTAAAGAAAAAATGGCTTTATATCAAAATTTAATTAAAGTTTCCAATATTTAATAAAAAACCCTATAAAAGAAAACCCATAGTAATAACTTTTGAAATAAGAAAAAAAATGCAAGATACATGTTTCAAATTTTGCATCCATATGTATAAAGGCTAATATACTTTAAGCGAATAGAGATTCGATATTTTGACTATATTTACAGCACCTTATGCCCTTAAATAATACAATTCGAAGCCTAAATGAACCACTCTGCACACCTTTTAGACCCTGACCTGGATAGTTTAGGGTACAGCACTACTATTAAAAATCCTGTAGTCAGTAATGACTATCGCACAAGTTCTGTAAGAATTGACTAGTAAAAATTTTATGGTGATGTCTACAATACTGAGATTAAAGAAAAAATGGGTTTATATCAGTACTTAAAATTTCCAATCGTTAATTAAAAACCTGTAAAAAAATGCATATTAACTAGTTTTAGCGAAAAAAAAAATGGAAGATACAAGTTTCAAATTTTGCATGTATATCTAGAAAAGTTAATACACTTCTTTAAGCGAATAGAGATTCGCTATTTTGAATAAATTTACGGCACCTTAATCCCTTAAACAATACAATTCGAAGCTACCGGCAATTAAATTCAAAACTTTGAAGTGGAATCTACTCAATTCCTTAAATACACTAACAAATATGACACGCAAAGCATTAAGAATTTAAATCAGTAATAATAATACTAAAAGAACTATCGCTTATCAAATCCTACTTGCTCAGACACAGCCCTAAAAAGACAAGATCCATCCTTAGCTACATCGCTTCTATAAAGACCTAAGAAATCTAAAAACGCATCCATTTTAAACGAGGTTAAAACAGAATTTCATCAAACTCTCTCTACAGTCAAGACCGACGAAGTTACAACAATTTTTTTTTCCTTTTTCGCATTTTCGCTCACCTCAGCTGGCGTTTCGTCTAATTTGCATATTACTTGAATTCGTGCGAAGTCCGAGCGATCTCATTGGTCATATTAAATATGCTACGAACTCGGCGTGGGTAAGTGGGCTTGTAAATTGTAGTTTTGGCAGCGCGCCAGAAATGTTTTGAACGTACTTTTTACGGAGGGATGTGAATGAATGTCTAAAAATCACACAAGCAGCCCAGCGTAAGCACAAGATAGCGATTAAAAACGTAAAAATCGATTTTTTAATTAAAATTATTTTTCTTTTATTTATTTATTTATTTTTTTTTTTTTGTGGCGGTTGCTTTAAAAAAATTTATAGAAACTTAAAGTACATTTTACACTTTGCCTGTCTTGTAAATTGCATATGATATACACATCTAATACTTTATACGCATGTGTATCATATGTCATTCACAATGAACTATATTTTATATATAAGCTTTTATATATTTTATGCCGCGTATCACATGGGATATACAAGCATATAAAACATTATATATATATATATATATATATATATATATATATATATATATATATATGTATATATATATATATATATATATATATATATAATATATTTAGCCCTATATTTATATATATATATTGCATATATATAAACATCTAATGCTATTATATGTGTATCATATATATATGATACACAATGAACTATATTTTATATATAAGTTTTTATATATTTTATGTCGCGTATCACATATATACAAGCATGTAAAACATATATATATATATATATATATATATATATATATATATATATATATATATATATATATATATATATATATATATATATATATATATATATATATATATATATATATATATATATATATATATGTGTGTGTATATATATATATATATATATATATATATATATATATATATATATATATATATATATATATATAATAGTACATTTAACCCTTTGCCCGTCTTGTAAATTGCATATGATATACACATTTAATGCTTTATACGCATGTGTATCATATGTTATACACAATGAACTATATTTTATATATAAGCTTTAATATATTTTATATCGCGTATCACACGGGATATACAAGCGTATAAAGCATTATATATATAATATATGTTATATCATATATATCCTATATATAATACTAATAGCCTAAGTTATCTGTCCGTCTGTCCTTGACTTTATGAAGCGGTTGGACCTGGAATGGATAGAGGCATCCATATTGGATTTTTGATAAGTTAGGGCTAGAAAAATTCAAAGCGAATACAGTTTATCCTCTCCTAAACTATCGATCCTATTCTAAAATAAATTGGTATAAATATGCTTCATATCACAGAGAACAAAATCTATCGTCTTTAAAATGTTCGAAATCCAACCTTTTCCAGCGTCTAATGTCATTATTTCCAACCCTATTTTCGCCGGTTAAGAGCAGGCGATTAACTTTATCAATTTATCACATTATAAGTAGATGAAAATAACATCTTTTTCTATCATTATGACGTCATTTCTTTCAACATCTCATTTAATTATTTCTTATTTTAAATTATTTATATATCGTCTGCGCTATTTTCATATGTTTTATCATTGAACTTAGATATTACGTAAATAATTTTCTTTTATATTTCGCTTAAATAACAGATGACATGTGATAGTTTTAAATTTAATCATCGATTATTTTTTGTTGCAATGAAAATTTTATCACCGGTATTAACAACAAATTCTTTTCATAAAAGTCCAGGAGTCTATTTCACGGACTAATAAATACCTATCGTTTAAGTACTAGTTCGTGTCCCACGCTGAAGTATCAAACATTAGAAAACGTACTAGTACGTGGCCCGCGTACAATGTGTTAATAGCGTAATGCCACTTGATTCCATACTGTTTTTTATTTATTAAAGTTTGAGTTTTTAAAATACAGTAAAACTTCGAAATAACAATAGTTAAAGAACCCAATAAAATTATTGTTACAGAGAGATATATCGATAAATTAAAGAATGATATAACGATAAACAAAAATAAAAGATATCAATATAAGATTTCAATTTAAAAGACTTAATTTATGGCTGGTTTGATATATTTATGATACAGTAAAAAAATTTATAAACATAGCATCAAACTGTTAAATATTCTCAAAGTCTACAAACATTTAAAACAAAAATACAAACATTCTATAAAATTCACATATCTGCAAAACTCACTGCAAAAAATCATTTGTATTTGTTTCATTTTCTTTTCGCTTTTAAATCAACTATCAAAGAAGTATGCATAGTTTAAAGCACAATTTTTTTTTCTCTTTCCGAAATATTTGGAAACTGGAATATCATTGCAGAAGGATAGGTAGTAACGATCAGACGTGAGAAAATATCGTTTTACAATAATTTATTTTTATAAGGAATATCGTTTTGAAATAATTTATTTTTATAAGGAATATCGTTTTACAATAATTTATTTCTATAAGGATTATCGTTTTACAATAATTTATTTCTATAAGGATTATCGTTTTACACTAATTTATTTCTATAAGGAATATCGTTTTACAATAATTTAATTCTATAAGGATTATCGTTTTACACTAATTTATTTCTATAAGGAATATCGTTTTACAATAATTTATTTCTATAAGGAATATCGTTTTACAATAATTTATTTCTATAAGGAATATCGTTTTACAATAATTTATTTCTATAAGGAATATCGTTTTACAATAATTTATTTCTATAAGGAATATCGTTTTACAATAATTTAATTCTATAAGGATTATCGTTTTACACTAATTTATTTCTATAAGGAATATTGTTTTACAATAATTTATTTCTACTAGGAATATCGTTTTACAACAATTTATTTCTACAAGGAATATCGTCTTACACTAATTTATTTCTATAAGGAATATCGTTTTTAAATAATTAATTTCTATAAGGAATATTGCTTTAAAATAATTTAATTCTACAAGGAATATCGTTAAATCGAGGGGACAATAACGTTATAGTGTATGAAATTTCAACGGAACAGATAGATATTATCGTTATTGAAGGATTTATCGTTGAATTGGGGAATTGCATTAGCAACGTTTTACTGTATTTTTATGCTGTTCGCAGCATGAGAGAGTGAAAAAAAAATCTTTGGCTATCAGATAAACTAAATTTTGAAAAATCGATTTTTCGAAGGTTTAAAGGAATATATATAAGGACCAGAAACCAGAAAAATTAAGTTTAGACCTAAACTGCAAAAATAAACATATTAAATTTTTAAGGAATGTTAAATAAATTTTAACCCTTAAAAATAAAGAGCTCTTCACCGAAGATTCTAAAGACAGCAAGATGTGTTTCCTTAAAAGAAGAATGTAAGGGCTAGGAACCATTAGAATTAAATATAGACATAAACTGTAAAAGTAAACACAATATTGAATTTTTAAGGCTTGTTAAATATAATTTAGAAAATCTTTAAAAGAGCTTTTCAAAGAAGATTCTAAAGACCGCAAGATTATGTGTCCCCTTAAAGAATAATGTAAGGACTAGAAATCAGAAGAAAGTATAGACCTTAACTGAAAAATTAAACACTGATTAAATACATTTGAATAACCCTTAAAAGTAAAGAGCTCTTCACGGAAAAATTCTAAAGACCACAAGATTATGTGTCCCCTTAAAGGAAAAATGTAAGGGCTAGGAACCATTAGAATTAAATATAGACTTAAACTGCAAAAATAAATAATATTGAATTTTTAAGGATTGTTACATATAACTTTTAACAATTTCTAAAAGAGCTTTTCACGGAAGATTCTAAAGACCGCAAGATTATGTGTCCCCTTAAAGGAAGAATGTAAGGGCTAGAAACCATTAGAATTAAATATAGACATAAACTGCAAAAATAAACACAATATTGAATTTTTAAGGATTGTTAAATATAATTTAGCAATCGTTAAAATAGATTTTCACGGAAGATTCTGAAGACCACAAGATTATCTGTCCCCTTAAAGGAAGAATGCAAGAACTAGAAATCAGAAGAAAATATAGACCTTAACTGAAAAAATAAACACCGATTAAAGACATTTAAATAACCCTTAAAAGTAAAGAGCTCTTCACGGAAAAATTCTAAAGACCACAAAATTATATGTGTCCTCAAAAGAAAAATGTAAGGGCCAGGAACCATTAGAATTAAATATATACATAAACTGCAAAAGTAAACATAATATTGAATTTTTAAGGATTGTTAAATTTAATTTAACAACCTCTAAAAGAGCTTTTCACGGAAGATTCTAAAGACCGTAAGATGTGTCCCCTTAAAGGAAGAATGCAAGAACTAGAAATCAGAAGAAAATATAAACCTTAACTGAAAAAAATAAACACCGATTAAATCCATTTAAATAACCGTTAAAAGTAAAGAGCTCTTCAAGGAAAAATTCTAAAGACAAGATTATGTATTTCCTTAAAGGAAGAATGTAAGAGCTAGAAACCATTAGAATTAAATATAGACAGTCTTAAGAGCTTTTCACGGCAGATTCTAAAGACCGCAAGATTATGTGCCCACTTAAAGGAAGAATGTAAGGGCTAAGAACCATTAGAATTAAATATAGACATAAAATGCAAAAATAATATTGAATTTTTAGGAGTTATTAAATATGATTTAACAATTGAAACAATTTCTTTTCACGGAAGATTCTAAAAACCGTACGATTATTTGTCCCTTTAAAAGAAAAATGTAAGGGTCTAGGAACCATTAGAATTAAATATAGACATAAACTGCAAAAATAAACACAATATTGAATTCGTAAGGGTTGTTAAATATAACTTAACAATCTCTAAAAGAGCTTTTCACGGAAGATTCTAAAGACTGCAAGATTATGTATCCCCTTAAAGGAAGAATGCAAGAACTAGAAATCAAAAGAAAATATAGACCTTAACTGAAAAAATAAACACTGATTAAATACATTTGAATAACCCTTAAAAGTAAAGAGCTCTTCACGGAAAAATTCTAAAGACCACAAGATTATGTGTCCCCTTAAAGGAAAAATGTAAGGGCTAGGAACCATTAGAATTAAATATAGACAAAAAGTGCAAAAGTAAACACAATATTGAATTTTTAAGAATTGTTAAATTTAATTTAACAATCTCTAAAAGAGCTTTTCACGGAAGATTCTAAAGACCGCAAGATTATGTGTCCACTTAAAGGAAGAATGTAAGGGCTAGAAACCATTAGAATTAAATATAGACATAAACTGCAAAGATAAACAGAATATTGAATTTTTAAGGAATATTAAATATAATTTAACAATCTCTAAAAGAGATTTTCACCGAAGATTCTAAAGAGCGCAAGATTATGTGTCCCCTTAAAGGAAGAATGCAAGAACTAGAAATCAGAAGAAAATATAAACCTTAACTGAAAAAAATAAACACTGATTAAATACATTCCCGGGAAAATTCTAAAGACCACAAGATTATGTATTTCCTTAAAGGAAGAATGTAAGAGCTAGAAACCATTAGAATTAAATATAGACAAAAAGTGTAAAAATAAAAGCATTATTGAATTTTTAAGATTTGTTAAATAAAATTTAACAGTCTTAAGAGCTTTTCACGCAGATTCTAAAGACCGCAAGATTATGTGTCCACTTAAAGGAAGAATGTAAGGGCTAGAAACCATTAGAATTAAATATAGACATAAACTGCAAAAATAAACAAAATATTGAATTTTTAAGGGTTGTTAAATATAATTAACCATTAGAATTATATATAGACATAAACTGTAAAAATAAAAACAATGTTGAATTTTTAAAGATTGTTAAATATAATTTAACAATCTCTAAAAGAGCTTTTCACGGAAGATTCTAAAGACCTCAAAATTATGTGTCCCCTTAAAGAAAGAATTCAAAAAACTAGAAATCAGAAGAAAATATAGACCTTAACTGAAAAAAAAATAAACATTGTTAAATAAATTTTAACAACCCTTAAAAATAAAGAGCTCTTCACGGAAGATTCTAAAGACCTCAAAATTATGTGTCTACTTAAATTAAGAATGTAAGGGCTAGAAGCCATTAGAATTAAATGTAGGCGTAAACTGCAAAAATAAACAATATTGAATTTTTAAGTATTGTTAAATATAATTTAACAATCTCTAAAAGAGCTTTTCACGGAAGATTCTAAAGACCTCAAGATTATGTGTGCCCTTAAAGGAAGAAAACAAGGACTAGAAATCAGGTGAAGAAAATATAGACCTTAACTGAAAAAAATAAATATTGGTTAAAACATTTAAATAATCCTTAAAAGTAAAGAGCTCTTCACGGAATATTATAAAGACCGCAAGATGTAAACACTATTTACAGACGATTTAACAGACTCGTTGGTAATTATATTTCAATATTTTTCTCCCTAATATAATGATAAAGAACAAATGGTTATAATTTACTAATAAAGTCATATTTTAAAAAATAACTAACAAACTATTACTAACTTCTAAAGAAACTGCTCTAAACAGAGAGTTGTCTTCGGGCAATTGGAATATCCAGGTATGCAACGGAAGATTATAGCATTCGACGTCCATGTTAATCCGATGGCCTCAGAATTTATGAACCTGTTTAACTCTTCAAAAACTATACGTTAAAGAGAGCGAGGGAAGGATGCAAATGGTATTCATATTAAATTTGAATTTTTCACTGCTTATTTATTTATTTATATTTAAGCAAATCACAGAAAACCATTGGCCACCAACGATTTCTTCAAGCTTAGAGCCAATAAGCTTGTCTTGAGCCCTAAGACCAATAGATTTGAATGCATGTAAAGTTCTGGAAAAAGTCCGTTCAAAATTCCAGTAACAGGGCATTAACAGCCCTGAGGAGATACATCTGCCAACGGTCAAGACTTGCCGGTATATCTTTCATGGTAACTGCAGCGAGTTGTCACCTGCTGGTGCACCTGCCGTTTGCAGAATTTTCAATCTTATTCAAACCATTTTCAATCTTTTTCAATCCTCCGGAAACATTAAATGCTATTCTTAGCTAGTTTAATTAAAAATTTTTCTTGGATTAGTAAGATATAATTTGTTATCTATTATTTCTTTAACAGATTAGGGAAAGTTTGTTATTAATCTGAAATCCACAAACAATAAAAGGGATTTTTGCTTTAAAAACTTTAGTAAGAAACGATCCTGTTAATTGTAAATAAGTCCAAATCTGTGTGTGTTTCTGAGATAAGGTACAACTATAGAAACTTGTGTTATAAGTAGAGTTGCGAGCAGTGGGAAAAACTCGGTTTAAACCCGGGAAAAAACCGGAAAGGGAATTTTGAAAGGGAAGAATTTTTTTTTTTGGAAAGGGAATTTTGAAAATTTCCAAAACATAGGAATTTAAGTATTTTGAAGTCGTTAATTCTTATGATTCCATTACAAAGAAATTAGAAGTTTCTCTCCTTTTTGTGTCGGATTTGCTCAATGCTTATGGGGTCCCACAAAAGTTTCGTAAATACTATAGGGTCCCCAAGCCAAAAAGTTTAGAAATCTTGCTATAACAAATCCTCTACTTCAGAAGTCTACAACCATTTTCGCAAAAACCTGACGTTCCTTACAGTGGCGTGCGGTAGGTTTTCATGCAGGGTGTGCAGAGAACATGGATTTTCCAATAAATCTTTAATTATTGAGACATCTGAGTTCTCCATTCTGAAACGGGTTAATTATTATGTTTATAAATTTCAAGATTACAATAAATAAAATATTAACCTACGAATACTCGAGTTATAATTATAAAAACAGCTAAACTTATGAAAATTCTACTAGCACTGAAGCAAAAATCATGTCTTTTGTTGTATGGTATCATATCGGCGTCAAAAAAGCAAAGCTTCTGGCTTCCATTAAAAACTTATATGTTCAGCAAACGTAGCACCACACGGCGCCCGCCGCTGCGGTGTCTCATCCGGATGCTCATTGGTGCCGACAAATCGAACGTCTCTTCCACGTGCAGAGGATTTCACTGCACGCTGGCACAATAGAGCGAACTGTTTCTTGTTCGGTCAGTGGATTAAATTATATTTATTAATTGTTTTTAACATTTGGAAATCATATAGTCTGCGAAAAACATCTTGATAATTTTTAAAAACAAAACCAGGGATACGGTGTTACAGATATAACTTGTATACTGTCTGTAAGACACAATAAATGGTAAAATTTGGACTGTTCTATTAAAACAAAATGTTACAATATATAAATTTAAACATTAACCGTCTGCAAAACCGTATGGCCAGTTAATCAGTTAAAAAACCAAAAGCGCTTCCGCACGTAAGGCCTCGCTTTAATACAACGCTTAATAAACCGTACCTTCGGATGATTCTGAGTGCCAAGTGCAGGAAAAATAGCTGCACTTGCCTCAGTGCCATACTATGCTGTTCTTCTCTAGTAGCCTATACATATAAAGCGTGATTATCAATTTAGTGTGCAGTGCGTACACATCAGAACTTCCTATGTTCGTTTGCGCGCTACGTGATGCAGCACCTAGTACCGCACGCACTGCGGGAATACAAGCAAAAAAATCAACATAATATTTGAATATATTATAAATTATATTTATTATATACCATATAAAAATAGGTAGACATGGGTGCATAAAATTATTGTCCCTCATAATTTTGCCAGGGTGTGCACTGCACACATGGACCGCGCTCCACTGGTTCCTTGGTACTTTGAAAGGGGTCTCACAAAAGATCTCTATTTACTCAAGCAAAACTCCAGAATTTTTTCACTCACATTACGAGACTATAGCATTATAGTTTCTCAAGCTGTCACAGTCTGTCATTCATGATAATATACATAACCAATAAAATTTGAAAATGCAATAAGTAAATCCAAAATTTAAGTTGTGTATTGTCCAAAAATGTTATAGAATACAAACAATATGGAATGTAATAACTATATCCAGTCTGCTAAGTTCTGTAAGTAGGTGCTTTTTGTTAACCCTAGTTCTTTCTTTGTCTTTCAGGGCTGGAACCAGGGTATGGCAAAGGAAGCATTTGCTACAGGCGAATCAGCTGCAGGGGCGCTACACTATGCACTAAACTCTTACTAAAAGCGCTACGAAAGCGGAATTTAAACTAGGATTACTTACTCCAAACCAGAAAAGGCGCACTCGAAGGACTAACCGCGATTAACCCATGGCGCCAAACAATGGTGGGACGCAATTCTCCGTTTAATCAGAGATTAATCGCAGTTAGCCGTTAAACGACTTTGACCGGCTCTAAAACTTGAATAATCTTGGGATGTTCGGCAAAGAAGCCTTTTTCCATGAATCCTCGTTTTTCTAATCAACACTTGATAGGTGAACACTTTCTGCTGTTTTAAATGTTACTGGCGAAGTCTTGGCGTAGTGACATCACAGCGCGGAAACTACCAATCACCATCTAAAGAACGATTAATACTCGGTTTCTCGGGCGAACTAATGTCTAACGCTATTTGCAGCCTAAAATTTAGAGAAGATCTCACCAAAGTCGTTTAAAGGCTAACCGTGATTAATCTCTGTTTAAACGGAGAATTGTGTCCACCATTGGTTGTCGCCATGGGTTAATCGCCATTATTCGCTAAACGACTTTGGAGAGACCGGCCCTAAAACTCGAATGATTTAGTGATGTTCGGAAAAGAAACCTTCTTCCAGGAATCTCTATATTTGTAATCAACATCTGCTGGATAAACATTTTCTGCAGTTTTAATTGTTATTGGCTAAGTCTTGGCGTAGTGACGTCACAGCGCGGGAACTACAGATCACCATCTGCTCTTAAGAATGTTACATACTCGGTCTTTCGTTCGAACTGATGTCTAATGCCTTAGCAGCTATCCATGTAACAGAAAATTTAGAGCTGGTCTCACCAAAGTCTTTTATGGCTAACCGCGATTTATCTCTGTTTAAACGGAGAATAGCGTCTCACCATTGGTTGCCACCATGGGTTAATCGTGGTTATCGTTAAACGACTTTGGAGAGACCGGCCCTAAAACTCGAATATTTTCATCATTTTCGGAAAAGAAGCCTTCTTCCAGGAATCCCCATATTTGTAATCAACACCTGCTGGATAAACATTTTCTGCAGTTTTAATTGTTATTGGCTAAGTCTTGGCGCAGTGACGTCACAGCGCGGGAACTACAGATCACCATCTGCTCTTAAGAATGTTACATACTCGGTCTCTTGTTCAAACTAATGTATAATGCCTTAGTAGCTATCCATGTAACAGAAAATTTAGAGCTGGTCTCACCAAAGTCTTTTATGGCTAACCGCGATTTATCTCTGTTTAAACGGAGAATAGCGTCTCACCATTGGTTGCCACCATGGGTTAATCGTGGTTATCCGTTAAACGACTTTGGTGATACCGGTCCTAAAACTCGAACGGTTTCGTGTTGTTCGGAAAAGAAACCTTCTTCCAGGAATCCCCGTAATTGTAATCAACACCTGCTAGATAAACATTTTCTGCAGTTTTAATTGTTATTGGCTAAGTCTTGGCCTAGTGACGTCACAACGCGGGAACTACAAATCACCCTCTGCTCTTAAGAATGTTACATACTCGGTCTCTTGTTCAAACTAATGTTTAATGCCTTAGTAGCTATCCATTTAACAAAAAATTCAGAGCCGGTCTCACCAAAGTCTTTTAACGGCTAACCGTGATTAATCTCTGTTTAAACGGAGAATAGCGTCTCACCATTGGTTGGCGCAATGGGTTAATCGTGGTTAGCCGTTAAACGACTTTGGAGAGACCGGCCCTAAAACTCGAATGGTTTCGTGATGTCCGGAAAACCTTCTTCCAGGAATCCCCGTATTTGTAATCAACACCTGCTAGATAAACATTTTCTGTAGTTTTAATTGTTATTGGCCACGTCTTGGCCTAGTGACGTCACAGCGTGGGAACTACAAATCACCATCTGCTCTTAAGAATGTTACATACTCTGTCTCTCGTTCGAACTAATGTTTAATGTCTTAGCAGCTATCCAATTAACAGAAAATTTAGAGCTGGTCTCATCAAAGTCGTTTAAAGGCTAACCCCGATTAATCTCTGTTTAAACGGAGAATAGCGTCTCACCATTGGTTGGCGCAATGGGTTAATCGTGGTTAGCCGTTAAACGACTTTGGTGATACCGGCCCTAAAACTCGAATGGTTTCGTGATGTCCGGAAAACCGTCTTCCAGGAATCCCCGTATTTGTAATCAACACCTGCTAGATAAACATTTCCTGCAGTTTTAATTGTTATTGACTAAGTCTTGGCCTAGTGACGTCACAACGCGGGAACTACAAATCACCCTCTGCTCTTAAGAATGTTACATACTCGGTCTCTTGTTCAAACTAATGTTTAATGCCTTAGTAGCTATCCATTTAACAAAAAATTCAGAGCCGGTCTCACCAAAGTCTTTTAACGGCTAACCGTGATTAATCTCTGTTTAAACGGAGAATAGCGTCTCACCATTGGTTGCCACCATGGGTTAATCGTGGTTATCCGTTAAACGACTTTGGTGATACCGGTCCTAAAACTCGAACGGTTTCGTGTTGTTCGGAAAAGAAACCTTCTTCCAGGAATCCCCGTAATTGTAATCAACACCTGCTAGATAAACATTTTCTGTAGTTTTAATTGTTATTGGCTAAGTCCTGGCGACGTGACGTCACAACGCGGGAACTACAAATCCCCCTCTGCTCTTAAGAATGTTACATACTCGGTCTCTTGTTCAAACTAATGTTTAATGCCTTAGTAGCTATCCATTTAACAAAAAATTCAGAGCCGGTCTCACCAAAGTCTTTTAACGGCTAACCGTGATTAATCTCTGTTTAAACGGAGAATAGCGTCTCACCATTGGTTGGCGCAATGGGTTAATCGTGGTTAGCCGTTAAACGACTTTGGTGATACCGGCCCTAAATAATCATCAAAATTACTAATCATTGTAATCAACACCTAGAAAAACATTTTCTGTATTTTAATTTACTATTTAGTGACGTCAAAACTACAAATCACATTTTCTTAAGAATGTTAAACTTTCTTGTTAAAAAATTTAATTTTTAGCAGCTATCCATAACAAAATTTAGAGTGTCTCACAAGTCTTTAAAAGGCTAACCGCGATTAATCTCTGTTTAAACGGAGAATAGCATTCCACCATTGGTTGATGTCATGAGTTAATCGCGGTTAGCCGTTAAACGACTTTTATAGCCCTAATCGAGAACATAACACAAAATCTCAAAATTTGCATATACCTCAAATAATAATCTTCAAGATTTTAAAAGTTGAAATCTAACATGACAATTTAAAAAGCAAAAGAAAATCACAACTTAAAGAGGAATGAAGAAATTGAAACGGAGCAGAAGTCTGTAAAGTAGTTTTTCTATCAAGGCTGTAGGAGATCACTTCTTTGACTTGCGTATTTACATTATCACTTCCCATTTTCCTGAGTGTATATTATTTGCCCCTGGCATAGTAATAACGAAATGGCGAAAATTATTTCCAAAATTCCATAATTCCAGTTAAAAGGTAGGGTTAAAAGACAAAAATTTAGAAATATTAAAAGAAACTAGTTGTGAAAATTATCATTTATGTAAATTGAAATAGGTTTCAATAATCTCAAAAGTTGAAAGGTTTATAGAGAAGTTTTAGAATGAATTGATTAGTTAGAAATAAAGAATATGTATCCAAATTTAGTGACTGCATTAAGTGTCATGTTCACGGAGGTAAAGATTAATTGGTGCAAATCTCCTATATAATAATAGCCTAAGTTATCTGTCCGTCTGCCCTCGGAATTTATGAAGCGGTTGGACCTGGAATGGATAGAGGCATCCATATTGGATTCTGGATGAGTTAAGGTTAGCAAAATTCAAAGCGACTAAAGTTTATTTTCTCCTAAACCGTCGATCCGATTCTAAAATAAATTGGTATAAATATGCTTCATATACACAGCGAAAAATACTGTCTCTTAAAACGTTCGAAATCCACCTCTTCACCCCTTTTCGAGCTTTTAATGCCATTATTTTTATGCTTATTTCCCCGGTTAAGAGCAGGTGATTAAATTTATCGATTTATCACACAATAAATAGGTAAAAATAAAAAATTTTTAGCAGTATGACGTCATTCCTTTAACCATCTCATTTCATCACTTCTTGTTTTAAATTATTTAAATATCGTCTGCATTATTTTCATGCGTTTTATCACTGAACTTAGATATTACGTAAATAATTTTCTTTTATATTTGGTTTAAATAATAGATTAGATTAAATTTAATCATCGATTTTTTTTTGTTGCAATGAAAATTTTATCACCGATGTTAACAACAAATTCTTTTCTAGGGGCAGGTCTCACCAAAGTCGTTTAACGGCTAACCGTTTTTTATCTCTGTTTAAATGGAGAATTGTTTCCCGGCATCGGTCGGTGCCATAGGTTAATCGCGGTTAGCTGTTAAATGGCTTTGGTGAGACCCGCCCTAGGTATATAAAGAAGGCATCTGTTTAATTTTTTATGAATACAAATATTTATCCCCTATATAATAATAGCCTAAGTTACCTGTCCGTCTGTCCTCCAATTTATGAAGCGGTTGGACCTGGAATGGATAGAGGCATACATTCAAAGCGAATACAGTTTATCTTCTCCTAAACTATAGATCCGGTTCAAAAATAAATAGGTTTAAATATGCTTCATATCACAGCAAAAAATACTGTCGTCTTTAAACAGTTCGAAATCCTCTCCTTTCCCCCCTTTTTCGAGCGTTTAATGCCATTATTTCAAGCCCTATTTTCCCCGGTTAAGAGCAGGCGATTAAATTTATCAATTTATCACAATAAATAGGTAAAAATAACATTTTTTTTCTAGCATTGGGTGGGATCGGCCCTTAATCATTTCATATTTTAAACTATTTAAATATCGTCTACACTATTTTAATATCTTTTATCACTGAACTTAGTTATTACGTAAATGATTTTCTTTTATATTTGGCTTAAATAATAGATTAGGTGCATACGTGATATTTTAAATTTAATCGTCGATTATTTGTTGCAGTGAAACTTTTACCACCGGTATTAACAATAAATTATTTTCATATAAGTGTAGGAGTCTATTTCACGGACTAATAAATATCTAACTTTTAATTTATATATATTTGGAAATTAAGAAGTTTGTTCTTTTGTGTGTTTGTTTATTATACATAACCACACGGTTTGACTAAATGAATTCAATGTGATTCTAAACTTCATTCACAGGATCGGGAGACTCTAGAGGAGTTGAGATAAATAAATCATTAAGAGTGAACCAGATAATTATCAGCCAAAAAAAAAAAAGAAACCAGTTTTTACCTGCCTCATAGGGTACTCAAAAGTTCTGGAATATTAAAAAATTTACTAATCCCGTCATATGATGGGCTATATGCTAGTACAAATAAATATTTTCTAATATACAAATATTCTATTAATACACTTTTTTACCTGCCTCACAGGGTACTTTACAATTCTGTAAAATTAAAAATTTTACTGATCCCGTCATATGACGGGCTCTAAGTTAGTTTTTTAAGAAGAGTTCTCGGAAACGATTTTTTATCTTAGGAAGAAATGGCCACTGTTTCATTTGACACGGAGTCTGTTATAAATTCTAGACCGCTTGGTTATGAGTTAGAAAAAGATTTTGAACTGATACGTTTATCACCCAATTCATTTTTTCAAGATTTCCATGAAATTGGTGTTTCTGATTTAGATGAAGTAGATGAAGTTGTTCTCAATAAAAGAATAAAATATAGACTACAGTTTTTTGGCTGATATCCTTAAAAGATTTAGGTCAGAATATTTAGGACTTTTGATTCGAAGAAACGATCATAAGAAGAGAAATTAAAATTAAAGAAATTGTGTTCATTGGGAGGTATAATGCTGGATAACGGAATATTGAAAATTTTTCTACGTCCGCTTCTAACCACAGCTTCGTATGAACGTTTTTTCAGCAAACTTAAAATGATAAAATCATAACGTTCCAAATACCTTTCCTTTTTATGTAATACATAAGTATAAAGTTTTTAGTTTCTTAATTTAGAAATCGTGAGTTAGTTCTGAATATATTAAAGAGAAAACATATTTATATATTTTCTCCTCTATATTTGATTGTAAGAACGCAAGCCATTTTTTTTTTTGCCAGCGGCGTAAAGGGACCTTTTTCTGGCCCTGCTGTCTTTATTTTAACTTTTATCGTGTATTATCGCATATCATACGAACGTATATAAGGAAGTAGTGGAATTTACCCTATATATAAAAGAGCACATTGTGTTTTTGTTCTAAGTTTTAGGAAAACAACTAAAATATAATAAAGTATTACAAGTTCATTCATGTGCTGCCATCTGTCGTCTACTGGCAAAGGTAATGCAAGACTGGTGGTCACAGTACCATAGTATAAAGTTAACTTTTTAAGAGAAGGAATTCGTATTGGAGGAACTTTATAATACTGTATTTTTCCTTAAGGTGTGTCTGTACTTGCTATATTGGATTTTTTTCTCCCAATGTTAACCTATAAGATAAATAAAATTCCCTCTAACCGTCTCAAATTTTAAAAATTCTTAAAAAATAAAGAAAAAGTATACTTTCTGATAAAACAGCTAATTATTTAGAATGTTATCTTTCCCCTTGTTTTTTTTAATTTTATGTCCGTAAATGTTCTTATTTGCTTTTAAAAAAGAATATACCGAAATTTCTCACAAATAATTAAAAATTAAATAAATTTTTCTTGATGTGTTTTAAGAAATGGAAAATAATATCCAGGAAAATTTACCTCTCTATCAAGTGATATAACATATTTAAAAAATTCTTAAAATGCAATCCAGACAGAGGGAATTTCATTTTCCCCATAGGCTAATATGAAACGAGAAGGAACCGATATGGGAGGTACAGATAAACCATAAGTGAAATGCAATAAATATGGATTTTGCAATTTTCCTCTTTGTAGGATCATAATTAACATAGATATTTATTAAAACTCACCCAAACTTCTAATTCCTTTAGTTCAACTTTTTGTTTCCCTGAGAAAACAATCGCAAGAAATAGCTGTTTGTGACGTCATAGATGAATTGTTTTTAAAGGTAAATATTACCAGATTTATTTGGCTGTGAATATGGGGTCAAAATAAGTATGTACAAATGTGAAAAACTCAGAGGAACTAACTCGTCTTAGCAAGTTTCCTTTTCGTAAGACAATAACTACCCAAAATGCGAATTCTTTTAGTCTAAATTTGTGATTCTCTGAATAAACGATAGCAAG
>CM063507.1:56545831-56560831 GCA_032207245.1 Pardosa pseudoannulata | reverse complement strand
TTTAAAGCTTTTAGGTCACTAACTAGTAAATATTCTCAAAAGCATTTGTAATAATTTGCAACAAAATATTTTAAGAACTTTTTGAGAAATCATATTTTAAATTTCAACATTTTATTAAAAATACCGTTCTGAGAAAAACGCATTTGAAGTTTATGAAAGCCACTTTAACTGTTAAAAAATTAAAATACATGTTTAAAATTCCCCACACTTTCTTGTTTCAAAACTTTCTAATTGCCAAGTTGCTAATTATTAAAAATACTAGAAAAATGTTTAAACTAATCTTCATGAAAATTTAAAAAGTTTTATCCAAAAAATGCTCTTTAAAAGGCTTTAAATTCACAACTTCCGGTTCCGTAGTCGCTACTTCCGTTTTGTTTAGACGCCTGTCACTGATGTTTAAACAAATGTAACTTTTCTTTAAAATGCCGTAGAGACAAAACAAAAACAGATTTAGAAGCCTAAAAGTTGAAATTTTACAATAGAGAAATAAAAAAAGAAATATGATTTTTGGCAAAAAATGACGATTTTAATGTAGACGGATACATTAAATACATTAAAAACTCAAATTTAAATTTGTATTCATCTTGACAAAATTTCAAACCACTTTTTTGTTCAAAATATTCTTTGAAATTGGGTATAAACTTAATACAAAACGAAGCACAAATTGTAAACATCACCTGGCGACAATTTGGCGATCATTTGAGCAAAAATAGAGCCAAAAACATGGCGCCTGGCCCCCGGAACTGGGATTCTACCATGTACTTATTTTGTTATAAGTGAAACAGAGGAATTAAAAAAAATATATAATTAATCTGCTATTGTATTTAATGAAAATTGTCTTGTGTTCTTTTTATTTTAATGTTAAACTTGAGTTAGCAACACTATTTTCATATGGCGACATACTTTAAATATTCAACCTGTATATAGAGCTTTTATCTGCAAGGTGCCACGTATCCTTATACGTCTACATCTGTCTAATAAAATGCAAGCAATGATTTATCTATCCTTTTTTCAACTAGGAAAATGAATTGTATGAAGGAGCTCTGCATCTTGCTGTTAGCAGCTGTAGCTTACAGCTCAGCTACATCTACTGGAAGTAAGTTGAAGCACTTATAAAAAAAATCTCAATTAATAATTTAAAGCATTTGGAACAGATGCGCCGAGCACGGTATTCCCTGTCGCCATTTTTTTCCGATTATAATAACAAAATGGCGGAAATTGCGTGTTCTTCGTAAACTAAAAGTCGAAAATGGCGAAAATGTGTCTTTCATAAATTTAAAGAAATCTAACAATTTTTTAAGCTGGAAATGTCAAGAAATATCACAATTAATTCTATTAAAAATATATAATGTAAAAAAATAGAATATTAAATTAATTTTGAACACAAAGAAACACTTTTTTAGTAATAATTGCAGATTAAATCATAATTTATGTAAGAACGACAAACTATCTTGGCCCAACTATTGCTACTTGTCAAGTTAACAAAATCGTCAAATTTGACGAGAAAAAACGCGGCGTATCTGTACTGTGCTTTATTATAAAAGTTGTATTTTAAGTTGTTTATCAACTTCCATCCTTAACGCTTATTTTACTATGTTTTCAAGTTTATTTGTAATTTTGGTTTACTTCTTTTGGCTCTTACGAGAATATTTTAGCCATTTTTCGCAAGGTTTCAATTAGTATATACTTGACATCCGAACATGGTAATTTCACCAACTTGGCAAGCTTTGAGCATTGTAGCCTAACTTTTTCTCCTGATCTTGCCACGTCCAAATAATCTATATTTATATTTTAATTTATATTATATTTGTATACAGCTCCCCTTTTGCAACCCTTTTCTTATATATTAAATGCACTTAATGCTTTAAAAAAATTAGATATTGTGAACCATTACTGATGCACTGTGGCTAATTTTTAATAATTTGGTGCTGTTGGCTTTTTAAATTACTGAGGGATTCATTGCCTATAAATATAATTCACTAGTTTCTAAGTGGTTTTGATTAATTACGTAAAAGTATATAATTCTATTCCAATGGCGCACTCTGCCTCCATTAAAGTCGCCAAAAGAAAGCAAGGAATACAATGTTTGAATGAAATACTTTTGTTTTTTATCAAACATCGTCAATAATTTCGCCAAATTTGCCAAGGGGCCCTATTCTTAAGTACAGCAACTTATTCCCTATTCTCAACCTATTCTTAAGTACTCGCACCCTATTCTTAAGTATTCTCCAACGATTTTACAGAAAATCCGTACCGGCTAAACTCGTCTTCTGTCATCGTTTGGATGTCATTTCTTACTGGTTTTCTGTTCCATTCTCCATCACTAAGCCTAATTGTTTTTAATAATATTAATGTGTTTAAAGCATACAATTGCCAAAAATAGTCATAAAATAATAGAAATCTTGAAAAAGAATTTGAGGAAAGAGACCATTAATGATGCATTATGGCTAATTTTTAATAATTTGTAGCAGTTGGCATTTTAAATTGTTGACTGATTCATTGCCTATAAATATAATTCCCCGGTTTCTAAGTGGTTTTGATTAATTACTTAAAAGTATATAATTCTATTCCAATGGCGCACTTTGCCTCCATTAAAGTCGCCAAAAAAAAAGCAAGAAATTCAATGTTCGGATGTAATACTTTTGTGTTTTAGCAAACATCGCCAATAATTTCGCGAAATTTGCCAAGGTACACCCATTCTTATGTATTATCCAACGATTTTACAGAAAATCTGTACCGGCTAAACTCGTCTTCTGTCTTTATCGTTTGGATGCCATTTCTTACAGGTTTGCTGTTCCATTCTCCATATTTAAGACTAATTATTTTAAATAATATTAATGTGTTTTAAACCATACAAATGCCAAAAATAGTCATACAGTAATAGAAATCTTGAATTTGAGGAAAGAGACCATTAATGATGCATTATGGCTAATTTTTAATAATTTGTAGCAGTTGGCATTTTAAATTGTTGACTGATTCATTGCCTATAAATATAATTCCCCGGTTTCTAAGTGGTTTTGATTAATTTCTTAAAAGTATATAATTCTATTCCAATGGCGCACTTTGCCTCCATTAAAGTCGCCAAAAAAAAAGCAAGGGATACAATGTTCGGATGGAATACTTTTGTGTTTTAGCAAACATCGCCAATAATTTCGCGAAATTTGCCAAGGTACACCCATTCTTATGTATTATCCAACGATTTTACAGAAAATCTGTACCGGCTAAACTCGTCTCCTGCCATTATCGTTTGGATATCATTTCTTACTGGTCTTCTGTTCTATTCTCCATCACTAAGACTAATTTTTTTGTAATAATTCGAAACTATCGGACTTGTAAGATGTTGAGAAATTAATTGGGTACTTACTTACAATCGCAACTATGCCAATGTTAAAGATAACGTGCCAAATTAGCAACCCAAAAGACACCTAAGTAGCAACCATAAGCTTCGCTTTTCCAAACCGTTTGCCGCCTTTCTAAACTTTCGTTGATACTGATTTACATTTTCCACCAAAATGTAACTGAGATTGCGTCAAATAAAGGAAACATTTATCCAGATAGGAGTCGTTTTATTATTTTCCTAGAACAATTTGTTTATTATAATTATTATTTAGAATTGTATTATTAATTATTAAGGTAGCTAGACGTGATAACTCGATGACGTGGGGCTGTTTTTGCGCTATTGGTGATTCTTACTCAATATTGCCAATTTGTTTGCAATAGTACGTAGGTACCCTTAATTGCTTATAAATATGAATGCTTTGTTTATGAGTGGTTTCGATTAATTAAGTAAGCTTATATAATTATATTATATTGGCCCAATAAAAGTTGCCAAAATTTCTAAGGGATACGCCATTTTGTTGTAATACCAAAAACATCTCCTCATTTTCGTTATTTCTGTACCTCGCTTGGCAGGCTAAACTAAAAGTGAAGTTAGTTTAAGTATTTTTCTTTAGAAAACAGTGCCAGCAATTTCACCAAAGTCACCAAAGGTATTTGAGTACTAGAGTTACTATTCTGAAGTAACCCTAGTATGCAATATAAAGCTTCTTTTGTGTCTTGATAGTAATATCACTTTGTAATTTGGCAGACTACAAAGTAGTATGTTACCTCGGAAGCTGGGCCAACTACCGAACTGGAGACGGCAAGTTCCTGATCGAGCACATCGATCCCAACCTGTGCACGCACGCCATCTATGGATTCGCCAAGCTCGCCAACAACCAGATTGCCGTCTATGATCCTTACCTCGACCTCAAGGAAAACTGGGGATTGGGTGAGTACATCGCCTACTAATGTTAAACAGAAAAGCCAACTGAATACAATGTTCAACTGAAGAGTGAATGCACATCATTGCATTATCTAGATCTTATTAGATTCTAAAATTATCCTGCCAGGATTATCTCTAAGAGGGAGGAATTGTTTCTACTTAAAATTTAGTTCCTTAGCTTTTAATGCTGACGTTAAGTTATTCGCTGTATCATAGAACAGGGATCAGTGACATCAACCTCTATCAGATCTGAGCATACCTGAGAAAGGAAAGCATTAAAAAAAGAAAGAAGTTTATTTCCCATATTGAGTTAGTTTATAAAATAATCGGAGTCCCGGGATTTTTCGGGGTATGTAATGTTTAATAACCATTTCACTCCAAAACTCAGTTTCATTACTAATAGATATTAAAAATGAAAACGTACACATAAAACAAATATGCAATCCAGAGACCATTCTATAGAAGACAGGGTAGGAGCGATTCGAATCTCTCCAGTTCTGTATCCCTCTACAGTAAAAATGGAATGTCCTTAGCACTCGTCCAACCGAGGCTGGTGTAGAGTTTTTCGACTTTGGTCGGACTCTATTTTCCGTTTTAGTTCACTCTGATTTTTGTTAATCAATGGAGGACGAATTTCTACCCATTAAGTTAATAAACTAGGTGCCTGAATCCTTTGTAGAATCCTTTCACTTATTACCCGTTAGTTGGTGTTGCATTCAATGTAATATGCATACAAACATCTTGAAATCCATTATATTTACTGCTCAAAACTGTGGGATTCTCCTTTAATATTCTCATCACTTCGGAATTTGTGAAAGCGTGGTATTTTAGTTGTCTTTAACTGCCATTGTTCTGTAACCATTGTAAACAATAGATTAGGCTTGGCCAAGCTCATTAATAGTCCGAGCCATTTTTCAAAATTTGAAATTTTTCGCTAGCCGCAATTAAATACGTATTTAAAAGGTATGCAAAAAAGGTATTAAAATATTTTTTACAGAAATTATATTTAATGAATGTCAAGTTCTTCGTCCTTTAATTGTTCACGGAAATTTTTGAATTGTCGATTTAATTTCTCTAAGCCTCTATCGATGGGAATTTTATACTCTACCGTAATTAATTGGATGTTCCCCCAGGATCACTGAAATCTCTGAAAATACCTTTATAATACGCAAATCCAAGAGGTCTAATATGCCGTTCATTCCACTTCAGGTGCTTTTAGTCGCTTCAACAACCTGAAGAAGCTCAACCCCAAACTCAAAACTCTGATTGCCATCGGAGGATGGAACGAAGGATCCACCAAGTATTCCGCCATGGCAGCCGACGCCGGTGCCAGGGCAACCTTCGTCAAGAGCGCAATAGACTTCTGCCAGAAGTACGGATTCGACGGTCTGGACATGGATTGGGAATACCCAGCCAATCGTGGTGGAGCACCCCAGGACAAGGAAAACTTCGTCACTCTCCTCAAGGTACACACGCCCATAGATCTCATAATTCGATACACATACAGATCAAACTGTATATTTTGTATTTTTTTGCTCGGGCTGTACCGACATCCCTGCATAGGCTTTGATCCCTCCCCAGCTGTGAATAATTTTGGTAAAATTTTCAAATCCCTTAAAGTAGGTTTGGTTTGATTTGGAGCGCTACGGTCTACTTTTTGCAACACGAGGGCTAATGAGACCGGGACCTATTGCTTAAAGCCGATTCCGAACGGCTACGAACATCCATGCCATAGTGGGATTCGAACCCACGAACTCTGGTACCGAAGACCAGCACTCTAACCAATCGGCCATCGTTCGGCCCCTTAAAGCAGGAGTGGGAAAATACTTTTAAGAGCGGGCCAAAATGAAATTTTCAAAATGTCTCCGAGCCCCATGATTTTTTTTTTTGACAAAAACACTATAAGTATCATTTTAAAGCATTTAGACAGAGAAATGTGACAGATAATAAACGATAATAGTAATAATAAATTGTCTTACTTAGGTGTATATGCGAACAAATAAAACCAATGTCTTAAATTTTTACCTACAAAAGCCCACTTTTTCAATTTATTATTATTATATTTGCAAAATAACAAACATTAGTCTCAAAAGAAATGACGAGTAAGCGACTAGTGCTAAATGAAAATAAACAGTACGCGTGCTGCGGTCTACCGTCCCTCGAAGAGTGCACGTTCAATTCTATGTAGTAAGAATTCTATGTAGAAATTTAAAAAAATTGCATGCAGGATTTTTCAACGGGCCGGATAAAGTAAGCAAAAAGGCCGGATCCGGTTTTTGCCCACCTCTGCCTTAAAGTAACTCTTAGAGTTTACAAATCATTTTCTGTGTGCGAACACAATAACTCGAGTGCTTTTTGACTGAGAGAAACAAAATTTTGAAAATTAAATCAAATCTAGGTTATCGTTTTCAATTAACTTTTAATGTGCTGGTGGCAACTGGAAATAGCAGTTTACCTGCTACTTCCATGGACTAAATAGCTACTTCCGATACCCAATGCGTTTATTTAAGTTCATAAAATAACGTGTTATAACAGCTGAAAGATAGGTATTATTTATGTGATAATGGTCATTTATTTTGTAAAAGTATAAACAAAATATGACTAGCAAGTATATATATATATATATATAGGTGTGTGTGTGTGTGTAGACATAATAACTCGAGTACGTTTTAACTTAGAGAAAGCAAATTTTGAAAACATACATCATACCAAGATTGTAGTTTTTGATTAACCCATATTGGACCGCTGTCCTATAAATAGGACAGCAAATAGAACTCAATTTAATAATAAAGTTATAAATATTTTTGAGTGTATTTTATTTTAACACCTATAAAATAAACTCACTTTAGTATAGAAACAAAAAAAAATGAGAAATCAAATTATACTGTATTGTAAAATTTATTTTCAGCAACCCTTTAAAAAATGTCATTTTATAATCTTTAATTTCATATTTATTATTATTATCTTTTTTAAACATTGTGGAGGTTACTTGTAGTTTAAATATAGAGCTAATAATGTAGCTCAAAATTTTTGTCCAAAATAATACTTTCAAGTGTATTTTGTAAGTATAAGTTGTCCTAAAATTAGGACAAACTTAATGAAATGTAAGTGATATTTGTTAAATTTTAGTAGTGAATTGAACCGTTGTCCTTTTTATAGGACAGCTAATTTCTTTAACAATAAAAAATATTTTTTCCAAGTTTTGGTTTAATATGCTTAGTTACTCCATATTAATGATAGGGATAAAGTTTTAAAAGCTTTCAGAAATATTTAGTTGATATGGTCCAATATGGGTTAACTTTCAGGTTACTTCCGGTAAATATAGCAGTGTACCTGCTACTTTCGTGTACTGAGTAGCTACTTACTGTTTCAGACGCTTTTATTTATAAAGTAGCAATTAGTATGTGTAAAATATAGATATTATTTATGTGATAGCTTTGTAAAAGTATAAACAAAAACATAACTAACAAAAATAGTTTTTCTATTTTTATTTGACGTGTTTTCTCCCTCCACTATATCCGGGGTGGGGACTACTTAAGAATTGGGTACAGCCTGCTATTTTTGGCGATTTTTTTGGCGCCAATCGCGCCAACTCCTTCGCGCGGAGTTAACGGAAGGCTGACGTTTTTAACGGGAGCGGATTTTCGGCTTGACTAAATTAACTGACTTATTGTATTGTAGAAAAATGCACTAATTTTGCAATTAATGACAAAAATGTTGAAAATTGCGTAAAATGCTATTTATATTAATACAAATTTAGTTTTTTTCTGTTACTTTTTTAATATTAATTGGATTGTTAATTTTAAAACATTAAAAATTGATTATTTTTGTTTTTTAATGTTCTTAACATACTTCCGTATTTTAAACACACAAAATAATTAAAAATTTCATTTTAAAAGATAAAAAAAAAAACTAAATAAAACATCGCATACATTAGTTTTTAATTTAAAAAAAACTTGAAAAAGTTAATACTTTGTAATTTTATAAATACATTTTTGAGTTATGAAATAAATTTTTTTTAACCAAGGGGGGCTCTGCCCCCCCGTTAATTTTATTAAAAATAGTGTAAAAATTTATTACAAATTTAAAATTTTTTTTTCACATACTTATAAAAAAAAATAAATACACACAAACTGCATCTCGAAAAATAATGCTTAAATCCGCAACCGTTAAAAAAAATACACATCAAAAACCTAAATTGAACATAAGCGAAAAAATATCACGGCGAGGAGAGGAGAAAGCAGTCTGGGTTACCAGATTTGGCGCTTTATCGCCACCAGATTTGGCGCGTATCAGCGTGTACCCAATTCTTAAGTGAACCCCCGGGGTGGCTCGTACCCCTCGATCCACCTATGTTATGCCTATGATTAACACATTGTATGCGGGACACGTACTAGTACTTTTTCTGACGATTGATACTTGAGCGGAGGGTCACGTACTAGTACGGGTTAGTGTAACAACAGAGTTTGTTTGTAGGTACGAAAATAACGGTATATACAGGAAAACGAAGCCGAATGTTCTTGTCTATTACATAGATTCTGGAAAAATTTAGACAAATGAAAACTAGTTTTTACATTATTAGTTTTATAATTTCTCTTTTCATTTTTTATAATGTAAAAATGTTTATACATAACATAATTCGAAAAAATTAAAACTATATACTACTATTTCTATTTGATTTTTCATACTATTATAAATTTGTCAATAAAAAAAATATTTTTTATTTACAAAAATCTTATGGTTGTTATTTATATATTTCTATTTATATATTTGTTTATATATTTCAATATAAAATACGAAAAGTTGGTTAAAAAATTAAATAGTTTTCGATCTATTGAGATTTAACTGAATAACTAAACTGACGCGCAAAACGCCCGCTCGCGGTACAGTTCCGCTGCAAAATGTACCAGCACACAATGTGTTAAGAAGTTCCTATAATATTCCTACCTAGAAAATATGAAATCCTTATGATTTTTTCTGTCTAACCATCTTACTCAATACTTTTTGCCTTGACATATAAACTATCTCCCGAAGTGATCTATATTTGTGTTTAACTGCATATAAGCAAGTATGGGAAGCCATTCAGTGTTAATTTCTCCGACCTTGTATTTACGTGCAGGAAATTTTCTTACTTTAGCCTGTGAGCTTCCTTTTATGCTTAGGAAGCCTTTCAATCTTATTAACTAACCCTTTGAAGATATTTCAAGGTTCTTCAAAATACCTAAAAGAAGCTCATCTCGGAAAGTTGTGAAACTGTTGCTAACTAGCATAAGGCCCGTCATATGACGGGATCAGTAAAATTTTTAATTTTCCAGAATTGTAAAGTACCCTATGAGGCAGATAAAAAAATGGTTTGGTTTTTGGCTGAGAATTATCTTGCAACAAAAAATAATCGATGATTAATTTTAAAATCACCACATATGTACCTAATCCAGTATTTAAGCCAAAAATAAAAGAAAATTATTTACGTGATATCTAAGTTCAGTGATAAAACGTATGAAAATAATTCAGACGATATTTAAATAATTTAAAATAAGAAATGATTAAATGAGATGGTTATCTGGTACACGCTCAATAATTTGTTAATCTTCATACTGCCCTAAAGTCTCCCGATACTGTGAATGCAGTTTAGAATCACGTTGAATTCATTTAGAAAGATAATTCAATGTTTTCTTAGCTACGTCAAAATTATCGTTAAGTTCTTTTTGTCACAGTAATTAATGGAAGTAAAGGAATGAAACTATCATTTTCACTACACCCTGGAGGTAGATAGAATTTGTTGTTAATACCGGTGATAAAATTTTCATTGCAACAAAAAGTAATCGATGATTAAATTTAAAATTATCACATATGTACCTAATCTATTATTTAAGCCAAATATAAAAGAAAATTATTTACGTAATATCTAAGCTCAGTGATAAAATGTATAAAAAATAATGCAAACGATATTTAAATAATTTAAAATAAGAAATGATTAAAGGAGGTAGTTATCTGGTAACGCTCAATAATTTATTTATCTTCATACTCCTCTAAAGTCTCCCGATACTGTGAATGCAGTTTAGAATCACGTTGAATTCATTTAGAAAGATAATTCAAAGTTTTCTTAGCTAAGTCAAAATTATCGTTAAGTTCTTTTTGCCACAGTAATTAATGGAAGTAAAGGAATGAAACTATCATTTCTACTACACCCTGGAGGTAGATAGAATTTGTTGTTAATACCGGTGATAAAATTTTCATTGCAACAAAAAGTAATCGATGATTAAATTTAAAATTATCACATATGTACCTAACCTATTATTTAAGCCAAATATAAAAGAAAATTATTTACGTAATATCTAAGTTCAGTGACCAAACGTATGAAAATAATGCAGACGATATTTAAATAATTTAAAATTAGAAATGATTAAAGGATAGTTATCTGGTACACGCTTAATTATTTGTTTATCTTCATATTCCTCTAAAGTCTTTCCTTCATGTGAATGCAGTTTAGAATCGCGTTGAATTCATTTAGAAAATAATTCAAAGTTTTCTTAGCTAAGTCAAAATCATCGTTAAGTTCTTTGGAATTTTTTTTTGGCCACAAAAATTAATGGAAGTAAAGGAATGAAACTATCATTTCTACTACACCCTGGAGGTAGATAGAATTTGTTGTTAATACCGGTGATAAAATTTTCATTGCAACAAAAAGTAAGTTCAGTGATAAAACGTACGAAAATAATGCAGACGATATTTAAATAATTTAAAAAAGGAGTGAAAAATGATGTCATAATGCTAGGAAAAAATATTTTTTTTACTTTTTATTATGTGATATTTTTTAAATTTAATCGCCTGTTCTTAACCTGGGGAAAAATATTGAAATAATGGCAGTAAACGCTCGAAAAGAGAATGGATTTCGAAAGTTTTAAAGATTTTTTTTTCAGCTATGATTAAGCATATTTATACTAATTTATTTTAGAATCGGATCGATAGTTTAGGAGAAGATAAACTTCACTCGCTTTGAATTTTGCTATCATTAATTCATCAAGAATCCAATATGGATGCCTCTATCCATTCCAGGTCCAACCCCTTCATAAATTCGAGGACAGACGGACAGATAACTTATGCTATTATTATATAGGGGATGGAAAATATAATTAATATATAAATAAAGTATAAAAAGCTAAAAAATAGTATTTAGTTAAGTTATAAAATAACCAAGAATAATTTCAGGCAAAAGTAAGAATATTGCAACTGAAACTACTACTGACTGATAACTCAACCTTGCTCAAGCTAAAAGACAAATTATTAGTTACCACCTAAACTAGTATTTTCTGAAAAATATTGTGAATATTAATTTATATTTGTTATTATTTTTTTATTTCATTTTATTTTACTAACTTATTTTGTTAAAATTTTTATTTTATTTTCTTAATTTTGTTAATTTTTTATTTTTATTTTATTTTATTAATTTTGTTTTATTTTTTTTTTTCTAAATTTTTATTTTATTTTATTTTTTGTTCATTTTGTTAAATTTTTTAGTTAAATTTTTATTTACAGTGCTCACAGTGTTCTGTAGCGTGATGTATTTGCGAGAATGACGCCACATTTTGTAGGAAGGTTAAATGACGGGGGAAGAAGGATTCCGCCAAAAAACAAATTAGTTCCAAAACTTACCGCTAGAGGAATATTTGGCGCTGTGTTAGAGAAAATAGAGTGTTAGCAAATGCAAATTAATACGGAATAAAATTACCTTTTATTATGCACGTTTCCTGATTTAGTTAAAGAGCAATATGACAACACTTTTAAAAAAGGGCACAGTTAAGAAATTCATTCCGTATTGATTTGCATTTGTTAACACTCTATTTACTATTACACAGCGCCAGTAGTCCCCTAGCTGTGAGTTTTGGAACTAATTTTTTTTTCGCGGAATTCTTCTACCTCCGTCTTGTTAATCTTCCTACAAAATGTGGCGTCATTCTCAAATAGATCGCTCTGCAGAACACTGTGAATACTATCAGTTTAATTATGGCCTAAAAATTTTACTTATTAATTGCTCATATAATGGTCGAAAATTTCTGATATGTAATCTCTTCATTTGTACTAATGCGTATGTAATCTTCCTGTGTGTAGGAACTGAAGGAAGCTTTCGCCCCTCACGGATACCTGTTGACCGCTGCAGTGTCTGCTGGACAGAACACCATTGATACCGCCTACGATATCCCCAACGTTGCCAAGTATGTTTAAATAATTCTCGTATAAAATTAAGAGTACAAGTGGCCATAAATCTAGGTTTCTTAATCTCAGCTTTTTGTCCTCTAAATCATATTTATTCAAAGTGTTTGTCCAGTTTGCTGAGCCTATCAATTTTCGGAAATGGAGGTGATGTTTTTAATCTCATAAAATAGAACAAATCATATACAAATGGGAAACAAATCAAGTTTTGAAAAAACGGACAAAGTACGCTTTCTTTTGATGGGTCCTAAAACAGAACAAAATTTAATTAAAACAAAACATTTCCTCAAAAATTAGTCGTTTGATAACATTCATTAAAAATCTTCTTAGTAAATCAGTTAATTGTAACTGTCTTCAGTTAATTCTACAATCTGGAAAATTCTTCCTTGGAGAATACCATTTACAGATTATCCATGGGTGAAACCTAGACAACCGCTCATCTTCGACTTTCGTAATCATGATCTGCCTGTTACCCAATTTTATGTGTGTTCAACATAATTATTCTCAACATCAATGCTCTTCTTGACTGCAAATTTACTGCAAAATACAAAACATTTTCTTAAAAGTTAGTCATTTGATAACATTCACTAAAAAATAATCTTCATAGTGTACCAGTTAGATGTAACTGTCTTCTGTTAATTCTAGAAGTATAAAATCCTTCTTTGGAGAATAACTTAGGGAAGATCCTGGGTTAAACGTCGATTGGAGGTTATCTTCAAGTTACTAATCGTGATCCATGTGTTACCAAATTTTATGAAAGTTTAATGTAGTCAATGCACTTTTTATTAGTTCGTAAAGCTTCAAGCCATCCACTTCTTAGAATCGATGCAAAATATGCTCATATAGCTTTATCAATGTTATATTTGGAACGAAAACGTCAGCCACGTATTATTTTCTTAGGTAAAAAAGTAACCAAACCTTTGTGACCTTTGATGTGTTTTTATTCCAGAAATTCGACTGTCAATCTTGTCGTAAGAGAAGTTACATTGTTATGGAGAAACACGTGTCCCCTTACATAAACATCTTGAAAAATTTCTGATAGGCATTTAAGGATGTACCAGTTAGCTGTAACTGTCTCCTGTCCCTCTTACTGGATTTGACCAGCTATGTACTTCTGAAGAAAAGGGCATATATTGATTTTTCCATTGTTCGCCATCTTTTCACCATTATTGGTCCGGGCTTATCTTCGAAAACCCATGTTCCCACAAGGGATCTTTGGCGTTTAAAGGTTTAAAATCATAGAAAATCAAAGCGCGATAATGCTCTCCTGTCATCTCTATTTTCCTTTAATTCAAATTTATTTTACGATATCTAAATTGAAACTGTTGCCCCAAATTCCTGTATGCAGTTCTAAAAGAGTTCAGTTTTAAGGCCCTTCCATACTATGGTCCACTGCTACCCATTAACACTGTGTGGAGGAGGTATGTCTTATCAAGGTAGACGATGGTAGACATAAAATGGACTTGGCAGAGGATGGCTTCAGAAGCGATTTTTCTCTAAACATAAAGGCAGCTACTAAAGTGAGTAATAGACTCTATGGATGTATTCACGAGCTCGATTCATTTAGTGGACCAGCTTGTGGATGCAATCCTTGAACCCTTGTCCAAAATCGCCACCTAGGTCAGTAATACAGTGGTAAACAATTGGCAATATTGTAAAAAAGGAATTACATTTTAAATGGAGTTTTATCTATTACCTATCGTCTACCACTGTCTCGAAAATTATTCTACGACAGCTAAATTGTAATTTTTCCTGAAACGTTTTCGTATAAAGGCCCCTCCACACTATGGTCCACTGCAAGCCATTACCACCGTCTGGAGGAGGTATGGCTTATCGTGGTCGATGGTGGCAGACTATGACTTCGGAGGCGGTTTTCTTCCAAAGATAAAAGGCAACCAGATGCGCAACTAAATTGCGCAGTAAACCCTATGAACGAAACCACGTGTTTGGCTCATTTAGTGGCCCAGCGTGTGGATGCAGCCGGTGAACCATTGTTTAAGGTTACCATCAGGAAGTGGTGAATGATTGGCCATAGTGTGGAGGCTACATAAGATTTCATATCTACATTTTTAACGAAATTCTTTCATCATCTATGATCTGTCACTGTCTCAATTTCAGAGTAACCTGCGCACTAAAATCGAACTTTTCCGACAGGTACCTTGACTTCATCAACGTCATGGCTTACGATCTCCACGGCTCCTGGGAGAAACAGACCGGTCACAACGCTCCCCTCTACCCCAGGGACGGTGAACCCGCATCAGACAAGATTCTCAACGTGGTAAGTAACCGTTATTGCTGCAAATCAAATATCTGTTTTTTTAATTTTTGTTCAAAATAAAGGTGGTATTGTATTACCAAAAACGTTTAGTCTTCAAATTTGAATAGAAATACTCATTTTAACCCTATGAGTGTTCTTATCTGAACGAAATTTTCAGTCGAAAATGGCCCCTACTGTTTACAACCTTGTAACAACTCCTCTTTTTTTCAAGATATTTTTTCTCCTCTTAACCGACGGGGAAGGAGGA
>CM063507.1:56523331-56540831 GCA_032207245.1 Pardosa pseudoannulata | reverse complement strand
GGATATGGTGTTACAGATATAACTTATATACTGTCTGTAAAACACAATGAATGGTAAAATTTGGACTGTTCTGTTAGAATTCGTTTCTTTTTTGTCTAACAAAACAAAATTGTTTTTCAGCTAATTATTTCTATAAATATAATACATCACCGAAATTACTTTACCACACTAAAACATTTCCCTTTATATTGATGAAATACTTCTTTTATATTTCCATGAAAACAAAATCTTACAATGTATAAATTTAAACATTAACCGTCTGCAAAATCGTATGGCCAGTTAATCAGTTAAAAAACCAAAATCGCTTCAGCACGTAAGTCTCCGCTCTAATACAACGCTTAATAAACCGTACGGATGATTCTGAATGCCAAGTGCAGGAAAAATAGCTGCACTTGCCTCAGTGTCATAGTATGCTGTGCTTCTCCAGTAGCCCATACCTATAAATCGTGATTATCTATTAATGCGTACACATAACAATTTCTTATGTTTGTTTGCTTTTGAACGCGCTACGTGGTTTGGTTTGGTTTGGAGTGCTAAGGTCTACTTTTTGCAACACGAGGGCTAATGAGACCGGGACCTACAGCTTAAAACCGATTCCGAACGGCTACGAATATACATGCCACTGTGGGATTCGAACCCACGAACTCCGGTACCGAAGGCCAGCACGAACACGCTACGTGGTGCGTGCTACGTGGTGCAGCACCTAGTACCGCACGCACTGCGGAAATACAAGTAAGCATATCTACATATTTGAATATATTATAAATAATATTTATGATATACCATATAAAGATAGACATAGGTGCAGAAAATTATTGTCCCTCATAATTTTGCTAGGGTGTGCAGTGCACACCCTGCACATATGGACCGAACGCCACTGATATATATATATATATATATATATATATATATATATATATATATATATATATATATATATATATATATATATATATATATATATGTATAATAGCAGTTACAAAGCCCCATTACAAAGGAAAGAGAAACCACAATGACTTGGGTGCAGTCATAAGTAAACCCTAGCCTAAATAGAAGAAAAAATTTCGGAAGACAAAAATGCAGTTTATTCTAGTATCATCTCCTGACGGCTTCTGTAGGGAAAACATATACATGACAATTTATAGATGTATGAGCCAGCTAATCAGGGTTTTCGTATTTAGTCATGGGATAACGCTGGAAGAAGCTTCACTAATTATATAAAGAGTTGTGTAATTAGTGCTGATTAATGCAGGAATTAATTGTGGTTTTTCCGGACTTACCAACTCGGTAGAAAGAACAACAGATAGTCACCAAATTTGCCATAAAAAATAGAATCACCCAAAAATTATTTTAGGATAGACTTATAGTTAAATCTATTAGTTTTTTTGGTTAAAAAATGTCATTGCATATATATATATATATATATATATATATATATATATATATATATATATATATATATATATATATCGGCCATTTCGGAGAAACTTGTGTGACACATTGAACTACATTTTATAACTTTTTCTATAAAAAATATAACATTTCAAATATGTATTTTTGTGAAACAATTGTAACACATAAGGAAGAATTTTTCCACCAATAAAGAATTTCCATTTCTTTTGTACGTGTTTAAAAAGTTATAAATATTCTGCTACGGGTGTGATAGTTATGACTGTCACACTCGTAACAGCATATTTATATTTTTTTAAACACTTACAGAAAAGGAAATGCTTAATTTTTGGCACCATTTTACTTAGAGAAGTACCATTCATTTATGTTAGAGTTCTTTGTCGAGAAAATATAGCAGGACTTTGTAGTCCTTTGCCAATTACGAATTCTGACAGAATATTTTTTGGTTTACAGGTTGATTACATCATCAAGAAGGGACTCGGCGGCGGCATGATCTGGTCCTTGGAAACAGACGACTTCAGGGGTAAGTGCGGAGAAGGAAAGTACCCCCTGTTGTCTACCATCGCCTCCAAGCTCAATGGCCCCATTGTTCGTAACACCCTGCCTCCCGAGGAGATCGGAACCGAAGGTACCACCGTACCCCCAGGCCAGATGTTCAAGTGCACCAAGGAAGGATACTTTAGAGATCCCTCGGACTGCACCAAATTCTTCTTCTGTGTTTCCCAACCACAGGGAGAATTCGCCAGGCACTCCTACACCTGCGGAGAAGGACAGGCTTTCGACGAGAGGTATGGAACCTGCAACTTCAGGGACCAGGTGCCCGGATGCTAGACTGTTACATTGAACATGTAATGAATAAATGATCTACGTCATTGTTTAAACAGAGTTCTCCTTTTTTCTTGTGTTGTTCTCTTTATACAGAGTGCATAGTCAAGTCCTTAACTGGTGTAACGTACTAGAGATATGGTAGGCGAAGCCGTCAATGAAACAGGCTAGAAAACTATTTAATCTAGACTAAATATTTTATTCAGGTGAATAACTTATGTATAGCTATGTACAAATTCAGTAGGATGTTAAATATTCCGGGATCTCGTGCTGAGATGAAAATCACACAATAAGGATGCGTGGGATACCGGATACAGTATGGGTAGGGCTTCTAATCACTGGAATTGTTCGCTAATTAGTGCCGGTAATAAACGCTGACACTATCACCTCCGGGCTGATGATTAGCACAGTCGGCTTTTACACCAAGGTTCGAAAGTTCAGAGTGCGTTGGGGTTCGGGAAGGAAAACTCGGGATGCAAGACGATACAAATTGAGAGCAAAGGTCACTCTCGGCTACCTACTTCTATGCACGAAGTAAAAAAAAAATTAGTAAAATAACGGAAATGGAATTCCCAAGTCGAAGGTCGACTTCTTAGCAAACAGAGATGTTGGCGGTCTCTAATCAAGCAAACTCCAGAATCGGAGATACTAGCGGTTCTTCTCGAGCTACGAAGGCTCTATCAGGAAGAAGCCTCAAGAAGAAAAAGCTTCGTTTTGGCCCTGTCACTCTTCTTTTATAGCAGCCCCCAGTTCCCCTTACGCGATTCTTCGGGAAATTTCCAGAACCAGGATGATGCAATCTTGTGGTCACCTCCCGCCTGGGTCAGCTGTTTCGTTTCCATATGTGGCTGAAAAGCCATCTTCCGATCAGCCGACCCAAACAACTTAATTACCTTTTTTGCTACCGCTAATGAGCAACAATGTACATTGTAATTGTTTACAATCTTTTCACATTTCAGAGTCTTTCCATTCAGCAGTCTCACAAAGCCCCAGACACGTTGGCTCCAGCACACGGACCGTTTTCAATTAAGCATCCACGTGTATCTTAGACCACCCGTTTCTACCTGCCGCTAATCGTAAGTGTCCGCGGCGAAAGGTCACCTTCGGGCTTCTCGTTCTTTAGGGTCATGTAACAGATCGTTACACTGGTCTTTTATTTCGCAACCGTCGGCATATACTTCCAATTACAAAAACATTTCAAATGCGATAAGCATTCATTTTAGGGTATTTTTAAATTTGAAAAATCAATTTTGCAAAATTTACAAAATCTAAATTTTTATACATATTTCCGTCTCTCATTATTATTTAGTAAAAACTGAAACTCGTCCTAAGAAAAATAAGACTGTCGACGCGAACCAAAAACAAATACACAAATGTAGACAAGAATAACATTTGTCTTTTAAAATTATTTAAATGATCAGAACGCTACCAGCCAATTGCGGCCATCACTCACATAAGTTGTTCTCGTTCTAACAACTCAAAAAACGTTTCCACAAAAATGCAACCAAATTAATCTACAAAACAAACCCCAGCACACTGAGCATGAAATATAATAGCACAAAATGTAAAACATGGAGTTCGAGTTTAAACAACAAAATAAAAGATAAAACATTAATAAATGATGCAAAGACAAAAAGCTCCACTTCTTCATGATAAAAATTGGCCGAGAGATTTAAATTCAAAGTTTGTGAAATTTTCTAGATTTTTTTTCTCCTTTTTTGGAGGATAGATTAAAAGATTAATCACAGTAATTCGAAGTAGAAATCATCAGGTTGCAATGTGGGAGTATTGAACAGCAGAAATGCGGGAGAATTCTCTAATTATTCTTTTTGGTTGTTGGTTCTAATGCTACTTAAACTAGCAAACCACGTGCGTTAGAGATTACTGGTTTTAAGACCAAGGGATGAGTCTTTCGATTGAAGAGCATTGTTAGGAAGAAAGAACAACTTTGCTCACGTGAGTTCTCGTAATTTAGAATCAGGGACCAAGCAGAAAATTCTCCAGGCTTGGCCTGAGGTATCATTTGGGATCGCTGAGAACATTGTGGCCACAAAACTGTTTTACATACCTCAGCTGTTATTAATGAGCACGGCGGGTCTTGACCAGCTAAAGCATATATTTCTCTCGTAATGTTCTGGTGAAAGATCCGGGGACCTTCCTCACTTAACTATTTATTATAAAAGATTAATTTTATTTAAACCCGGATTATAAACGAATGGTATATCCTGTAACGTATCCGGTCCCTGTTTTAGGTGACACATTGAAGAAACAGGTGTTTCTTGAATAAATGATTTATTTACATCTCACAGCTATATACACATTTCTAGATACACAATACAAATACAGTTCGCAAGCACGTGAAACACTAGACGTAGGCCTAAATAGAAATGTATGAAAAAGGTTCCCTGCCGAATGGTTTAGCAACCGACGGAAAATAACAATTCGGTAGCTTCGCGCAAAAATTCTAGGTAGTAATTATGTAGGCAGTACACTCATTTAGACAAGAGTTTGATGTAGCAATTGGTATCTTCGAAGAAGATAAAACAAAGTCAGAATTCCTAAGAAGAATACACGTTCAATCCTGAAGATGATTGAATTAAAAGAAAACCCAAGGCACAGGGTATCGTTATCAATCTCAGCAAGAGATATATCCCAAGGTGGGATTTTTGCTCAGAAAAACTCTCCGATGAAGAGACTGGTCAAGGCGACCTCCGAATTAGCTGGTTGCTAGCTAACTAACTACTTCTCTAAAAAAAATCTTCTCTTTCTAAGGGAGGGGCCTCTAAGAGAAGGGGCCTCACTAACAATTTCATTATTGGATCATCTAGCGATGACTTCACCTTCAACCAACTGGATTGGTCTGGGCTAGACAATCAGCGACCGCAAACCCGGGAGTCACTGGAATTTCGTGTCGGCGAAGATCCAATGTCGTAGCATTCCTTTGTAGTTCCGATGGTCATATTTCTGGCTGTCAGTCTAGGCACCCGATTGTCTGGTCTGTTGTTTGCTATTGTAGGACACAAAAGTCTAGATATCGGGGTGCTGGGGAAAACAACTCCTTTGTATCCACATAAGCGAAGTTCATTTCCCAAAGCAAAGTTCTTTGATGTAGACACGCCGTTACAATCCATAGTAAAATTAATATACTGTATTTGCCAGTAAAATTACCTCTAAACACCCTTTCGCCTAAAATATAAAGTCGCAATCTGATTTCGACCTCGAATTACGGAATCCTAATTAAGGATTTCACCATACAACCTGTGTATAGGGAAACCTTTTGAACCTAAGGCTAATTTTTAGGTTATGTCACATTTGTCTTCAAAAAGAAAAATATTTTTCATGCATTATTTTGATACTATAAGTAAAAAATGGCAAACGTTTGTAAAAAGTAGGTCAACTATTGTTCATTATTTTTTTAACGTTTCATCTTGGATCAGTGGGTGGTGTTCCTTTGACATGGGTTATGGACTATTTTATTAGTGGAGGTTTAATGGTGGGGGGAGTAATGATCCTGTACACGTTTATTTTCGTCTTCCCGATTCCATTCAGATCTAAATACTTTTAGAACATTATGGAACGTGATTGTTTCCTTTGTGGAGGTATGATGGTATGGAAGGAATAATGATCAATCGACGTTGTAGCGTTTTGGGCTCTAATTGAGCTTGGAAAAGGATAGCAGAGGCCTACGTACAGACTGAAGATCTTTATTAGAAACAGAATGTTGAAGTTATTATGAAGACAGATGAAAACGATGAATATCTACAAATGAAAATGATGACTGTTACAGGAATCGCCTTCCTAATCATTTGGAGAGAAAAGGGGGGGGGTGAGGACACTCTCAGTCGCTCACCTTGACGTTCTCCGCCGATGAGTTCACAGAAAACTCGATAGGTCTAAAATTCCTCTGGGCCATGAACTCTGGTCTTTTTATATTGTCGTCTGGCCGCAAATGTCCATCTTAGCTGATCGGACATCTGGGTGATGACGTGGTGAGGAAACCGCTTGTAGTCTTGCTCTAGCCGGACAGGTGTAAGTCCGGTTCCAAGGGAAGTTTGCAGTAATCGGGAGCAATCACACAGATCATTAATCGATGTCTTTGGACAAACCTTTGGAGAACAAGGTAGGGCAGTACTGCTGCTTCTCTTTCAATCTAGAGGATTTCTGTCGTGTGAGACTCTTTATTCGGGATGCCATTGAAACTAACACTGGGAACACTTCACCAGCATCCTAATGAATTTCTCAGATAGAATGATTGAAATGGTCCTCAGTGTTAACAATCCTCTATTCTGCGCGAAACAAAGTCCCTTCACTAGATGAAGATGAGCTTAGTTCAAGTGCTCACAAAAGGCACGTTTGCTATTTTCGCCTTATGCCGTTGTTTCTCACGATAGTAGATAAGTCTGTATCTGGAAATTTAATGTAACGAGAATTCGTTACAACGTACACTCATGCTCATTTTCACCAGTGGATTTGTACCCACCCAGAAATATTGAAATGAGGTCTTAGCCTCTTATGCAAAACTTTTTCATAAGTTTATATGAATCTGACTTGTTATTTATGAACGATAATCGAGCAAACTTCATTGAGAAATTCCTGAAAGTACTGATATTGGGAGAGTACCATGGTCAGCTAAGTCCCCCGATATGAACACTATATAAAATTTAAGAAACTGAAAAGCAATTTCGAGTAAATATCGTATTCCTAGAGACGTAAATGTTTTGACGACGTTATTCCTGGAAGAGGGGAGCTTGACTCCTTAACCTGTGGTTAACATCGTGTAACGGCGTGTCTACATCAAAGAACTTTGCTTTGAGAAATGAACTTCGCTTATGTGGATACAAAGGGATTGTTTTCCTCGGCACCACGATGTCTTTACTTATGGGTCCTATAGTAGCGAAACAACAGACCAGACAACCGGGCGTCAGACTGACAGCTAGAAATATGACCATCGGAACTACATAGGAATGCCCGACATTGGATCTAGCCGACACGAAAATGCAGATACTACCGGGTTTGCGACCGATGATTGCCTAACGATTGTAATATTGCTCCACGTTGGGCGCCACAATATTATGAATTGGGATATTAGGCTGTTAGTTTGGAGTAATCCAGTGCGAGCCAAATTTTCGGTTTTCTAAGTTTTTTAGTCAGCGTAACAGTTCAACAACGTAACAGGGGACTGACAACAGAACAATTACAGGTACAATTCTTCAACTCCTAAAACGCGCACACAGCGCCATCTGTTGAGATAAAATTATTAGATTACTTGGTTGGAAGATACAAGTACGCTAGGGATCGACGCCTGGCGGACCTTTACGAGACTCCTTAGCAATTTCACTGTTTAAGAATCCTTGTTTATTTTTATTTTTTGTGTGCTTCTTTAGTGTGTGTTGGTAAAATAAATGTTTGTCCTTGTTAAGACTGAAGTCAATTTCGATACCAACTTACACCAGAAAACACAGACACTCCGACATCCAGATGACACTTGAGCGCTTTTCCACTTACCGACACGATAACGTGTATCAGTCGGTAAATAACGTAACGACAAAACGGTATCGTGTCGTCTAGAAGCCAGTTTTTCCACCGATATCGTTTCATTTAAAGATGGCGGTAAGCTCGCACAAGTTTTATTTGCCTAGTTCTTATGTTTTCCCTCCCCTACTCATAGCGCCGAACGATGGCCGAATGATTAGGGTGCTGGCCTTCGGAACCGGAGTTCGTGGGTTCGAATCCCACTATGGCATGGATGTTCGTAACCGTTCATAGTCGGCTTTAAGCAGTAGTCCCCGGTCTCATTAGCCCTCGTGTTGCAAAAAGTAGACTGTAGCGCTCCAAAACCAAACCAAAACCCCTACTCATAGCCAATACAATTCTCATAGTTGTTTGCCCAAATCTTTCGTACCACAGAACTAGAGAGCTAGGCCCAGGCAGTTCTGTGCCAAACCTATTTTGTGATGTAGTAGTAACTTTTATTGACTTAGTACAACAATTATTGTTAGAAAAGTAAATTTTAACTCTGTTTCATTGCACAAATCTTAAAAACATTGGATGCTAATACTGAATAGGCACCAATTTCTTATATTCTTTCCACCGGTGGTATGCTAGTCAAGCTTTGGCTCCGCTTCGTTTTTTGTGAAAAAGACAATTTAACACTCATCGTGTGTGCCTTTTTGTCGTAGTGTTAGAGCATTGCGCTAGCATTTTTCAGCCTCGGGTTCGATTCCTAGAATTTTTTTTTTTTTTTTTTTTTTTTTTTTTTTTTACTATTTAATTTTAAAAATTTAATTTTTTTTCTGTAACTCTCTTAAATCTGCTAAAATTCTGGCATCTCTTCTCATAATTAAAATGATTTTTGTTTAACCCTCTAAGCGGTTCGAACGTACAATTCCGCCAAACCGATGATGTCTTCAAAGCGGTTTCACGTACAATTTTCGACCTCCAAAAACGTTCCGAAAATGGATGTAATGTACATTTCTGCCAGTGTTTTCCCCCATGGAGTTTTGAGATAGGAGGGTCAGGTCGATTGTTTAGGAACTGCACCCCTCTTTGACTGACATTTATTGAGAGATGCACCCCTACTCCCTGAGGCACAAAGACGCTAATAGCTTTTCATGGCTTTGTAAATCTATATGTATCTCTAATTGCACCACTTAAATATCTTGGATGACTTTCGTAAAAAAATATAAATAATTCTCTTAAAGAATATTTTTATTTGTACTTTTAGAATCCATTATTTCTTATGGGATGATCTTCGAGACTTGACGAGCTTTATGTGTATTAAAAATTAATAATCTATAATATCTATTTAAATATCTATTTATAACCGGAAGTAAAGGGACAGTAACGAGGGTGGATTTCCCGTCTTCTAGTGGACAAAGAGTGAAGTAAAAATTCATAGAACGCTTTGGCCACTGACACAATAAATCTTTAGCGTATTTTTTGGAGACGTTTTTTTCCTCGGTGTGTTCCACTCGGAGGGTTAAAACAATAACATATTAAAACAATACGAATAAAAATGTTTTCAATTTTAATTGCTCTTTTTTAATTTAATTTAATTAATTTTGTCCTTTTCATTTTCCTTTTTAAATCTATTTAATTTTAACTATTAACACATTTACCAGATCATTTTTTCTTTAGTAACTTTACCTGTTCAAATTTATTAAACAATCTTAAATCCAAATTTGATACACTCAGTCATTTGCTTTCAAAAGCAACAGTATGTGATAAATGAATTTATTAACCCCTTCCGGTACGATTTAATAATGAAAAACTGTGCGTGAAGTAACCATTTATTTTTTATTTAAAAAACTTGTTTCATTTTACAATTCTCACATATTCCTAATTAAAATCCACTTTTTACATAGTGTTAAATAATATCAGAAAAGGTATAATTAAGAAAATATCAAAGCAAAACATTAATAAGGTATACAGATAATAGTCTTCAAGATAGTGGTACTTTTCAAAACAAAGTGCAAAGGAATACTGAATTGTTTACACCGCCAAGTAGTCTCACTTTTAATTTGATTCTTGTAACACACACGGAATTTCTTAGTAGGTTTTCTTTTATTCTGACTCATTAATTTGGCAGTGACTTGTACCAAGAAATTCTAAATAAACAATATGTAATAGTGACCTGGTATTTCCACAAGTAACAAAAGTCTTGCTAAATTCAGTATACTAGAAATTATAAACTAAATTAATTATCATATTTAACATTAACTTTAGTCGCATGACGAGTGTAGTTCGTCATTGTGCGGTATGGAATGAAAAACCAATGACGAGCTAGACTCGTCATTTTACCGGAAGGGGTTAATTATTGCAGATGAGAACTTAATATAACATATGTGAAATTCAAACAGTAATAATAGCAAATCTACGATACAATTGCATTTTACGATCAAGCAAGTGAGAATAACATAACATTAAAATCTGAGCAGAATGTGTCAATTTAATGCGTAAGAAATCTAAATATTTAAATATTATATTAATAATGAATTTAAAAATGAAGTCATGTAACAACTGTATTACAAAAAAATATAATTTATTAATCCAAAGCAAACAACGTGAGTAGCGACAGCTCTCAAAATGTCGGACCGATTCAAAAGGAATAGCGCTTGCGGAACGACAAAACTGCCCGATAAACGATATCGGTCTTTCGAAAACGACAAAATCGTCATTGAATCGGTTGGTGGGAAAGTGAGTGCATTTTACGTCGGAGAACGACAGTCGTCTAAGATTTATCGCTGTCGTGTAAGTGGGAAATCACTCTTACTGAATTCGTAACACTACTTTTCTTTTCATTTTTTTTTTTTGGTAATTAAAAAAAAAAATGTAAACCATTTTTATTTTTTCACGCTCCGATAATCTTTCGTATACAGTGCTCATACATTTTCAGCTTTGTATTTATGTGTATATGTATACATCATTCCAGATAAACACATAAGATTAAAGTACAGGGAAACCTCTCTCAGCGGCCACCCCACCGTTCCGAGAATATTTGGCCGCTCTGAGGGGGTGGCCGAGCTGAAAGGTTTTATTATAAGATAATTGCTATAATGCGTAATATAAACAAGTCTAGCATATATTCCTTATTTAAAATGAAATTGAAAACTGATCTAAAGAAAAAATAGTACTTTATTTCATGCTCTCTTACATTTTTTTAAAGGCTACAATTTGTGCGTTTTAAGTTTTTACTTTTCTGTATAACAACCATTTTTAAGTACATTTTTTACTTTAAAAGCAAAAGATTGAAGGCTTCGTATTCCTTCAAAATCAATTTTTTTTTCTCTAATGACTTCGTGGATTTGCGTTCTTCCGCAGTTAGATAATTCAACTAACTTTCTTGCCGATTTGCCATTTTCCTATTCAAGCAGAACTTCAATGCGCTGCTCGAGATTTAGGAAAACGCGTTTCGACATCGTTGCAACTCAGATCACTGACAATCTAATGAAATGAAACTGGCGTGGATGACATTTTTGCTGACAGAGGTGCAATTCTTCATTTGCTGTACCTATCCGAATTCCAAACAAAGGCCCTAGGATACCTTCAACGCCTGATTGTCCAGTTCCTCCCTCAGTTTCTATGCGTGGTGAAATAGGGATTCCCTATCTGAAGGGTGTGGGGTGAATACAAAAGAGAAAACAGATTTAATGTTTCTACGAAAGGGGGGGGACTGCGAGAATGGACTTCTCAAGTTATTCCTTTATCTTGTATCCGACCATAAAGCTAACCTTGATTTTTTTCGTTCCAAATTAAAGCATTGAGTGAGTAGAATTTCCCGAAAAATGAACTGGGCAATCGCACTCGGTGGCCGTTTAGAGGGGGTCGGGTGGCCGCTGATACAGGTTACTTTACCATTAGGTCTATTAGTCGAAACATCTGTGCCATGGAATATTGGACTTTTAGAAGAGTGGCCGCTATACAGGGGTGGCCGCTTGGAGAACTTTCACTGTATATAGTTTCTGAAAATCCGGAAATTTCTCCGTGGAAAGATAATTTTAGGCATGAGTGTTCATACCTGCATGTAATCACGTAGTGGTTGTGAAGAGATTAATGAAATAAATATTGAGAAAGAATTAGTCTAAAATATTTTATTCATTAATAAGGGGGCAGTCAAAACTGGAAGAACGGTCTGTTGAATAGAGCGCAAAAAGATATCTGCAGATATGTAGATGTAGATTAAGTTGCACAACCTGGAGCGTCTACGTGTACCACGAAATCTTCACCAGATTGCAATCCACGTTTTCAGGGAACAGACTGACGAACAAGTTGCCACTAAAAAACAAAATGAGAAAATACTGGTTATGTACTCTGTACTAAGGGAAAAAAAGAACAAGAGCAACGCACAGCATATTCGTGAATTTCACTTTCAACGAAGAAGCCTGGAGGCTTCGAACTGCGAAATGCATGATTCGAGCAAACCACTGAAGACACACTCGAAGGTTAAAGCCCGGAGGATCTCGGACTGTTCGGCAAGGATACCTTCTTATGTAGCCTACTTACTATGGCCAGTTGTTCATAACTTCCTGATGGTGACCTCGGACGATGATTCACGGGTCGCATCCACACGCTGTGCCACTGAATGAGCTGAGCGTATTGATTCGTCCATAGGGTCTACTGCGCACTTAAGTTGCGCATCTGGCTGCCTTTGATCTTTGGAGAAAAACCGAATCCGAAGCCATCGTCCGCCAAGGCTATTTTATCGTCTGTCGCCATCGGCCACGATAAGCCAAACCCCCTCCAGACGGTGGTGATGGCTTGTGGTGGACCATAGTGTGGAGGCGCCTTTACAGGAGTCTCCGTTTGTGTATTCAACACCTGGTGCTATTGTAATTGTTATTGGCTAAGTCTTGCCATCGTGACGTCACAGCGCGGAAACTACAAATCCCCACCCCGAACCAAATGTTGTCAAAGTTATTAAGGCGAGCAGCATTAGATGGCTGGGACACATTTTTAGATATGAAGATTCTAACCCAACTAAACTAGTGACCTTTTCAAAAATTGAAGGCAAGCGAAAAAGAGGAAGACCTCCCCCCACCAGGTGGATAGATTCAGTAGATAGGGAATTAAGAGAACTGGGAGTCCATCATTGGCGATCTATTGTCTTTGATGGAGTCAGGTGGTGAAAGCTCATGGAGACGGCCTTGGACTGTAACAGGCTGTAGTGCTGACGAAGAAGAACAAGAAAGCGTACCATATTTAGTGGGTGAGTACCTGAGAACCCGTCATATATAGGCATCTTCGCACGAGATACTCCTGAACCTTCCAGAATAGGTCCTGACGAAAGACGAATCGTCGTCGAAGAAGGAATCGGTGGAGCGTAGGGTGATCCTCGGTTGGACGTTCTTCTGGAACTCCCCAGGGTAGTTGGAGTTCCCGCCGGGAAAGTACCGGACCACCACCATCAGGCGAGGTTGTCCAGGAACCGGCGCGATGCCGATGCCGATGTGCTTCGAGTTTTTCCACACCATCTGAGTGAAGTGAATGGCATCTGAAATGAAAGACATACTTGTAGACTAAATGAAAACCTCTTTCACTAGTCTATCTCTGTGTATGTGTGTGTGTGTGTGTATATATATATATATATATATATATATATATATATATATATATATATATGTATATATATATATATATATATATATATATATATATATATATATACATATATATACATATATATATAATATATATATATATGTATATGTATATATGTATATATATGTATATGTATATATATATATATATATATATATATATATATATATATATATATATAATGTATATATATATATGTATATATGTGTATATATATATATAATATATCAGAATTATTTCACTTTAATATGTCTTTAAAAACCTTCTCTCTTCATGTCTTAACCAAAGGAGTATCCTCGACTTAAAATTCTTAAAACACCTTTTCCAAAGTTTTCTGTGCAATAGATGTCAATTTTCTGTCCAATCAACACAATTTCGTAGAAAAAATCAGTAGTAAAAATTATTTAAGTTTTCATTTGCTAAGAAAAACTTATATGCACAAAGTTTAATACGGAAAAAAAACTTTTGGGTTTTTAAAAATATACATTTAAAATGTTGCTTGCATATTTAGAAAAGTTAGAATGATGAAGTCAATTAAAATTTTAAAAAATCAATGTTTTGACTATAATTGGAGTTCTTAGACTCTTTGGAAATGTGGTTATCTTATATATATGTATGCCTTGTGCAGAAATCAAGGAGCAAAAATCAAGTCTAACCTCTCCGCCATCTTGGATAGGCGAACGTGTAATTCTTTATTTCTCTGTACCATTTGCGAACCAAATCTTTGGCGCTGGGCACTGACGCCAGCTGAAGATCGATCATGCATAAACTCTCGCCAACATCTAGAATTTAAAAAAAGATTAAATGCTTTATTAAACAACTCATATAACGATAAATACAGATTTTCACACATTTTTTTTGTAATGATTTTGACTTCCTCCATGAATTTAAATTTAAATGCTTAAATAAAAACGTGCCATCAAATTAGAATAGGGCTTAAATATAGTCTTCAAAATATTAGGTACTACTGAAGAATAAGGTGCCCCTTGGCAAACTTGGTGAAATTATTGGCGATGTTTACTAAACACAACAAGGTATTTCATCCGAACAACATTGTATCCCTTGATATTTGGGTGACTTTAATTGATGTAGATTGCGCCATTGTAATAGAATTGTATGCATTTCTTAATAAGGCGATTTCACGTAGCATGGCACTTCTCAACTTATGGCAAATCTGGTTTTAGTTTCAAACGGAACGGCAGTTTATTGTTTTTCTATTGGCTGTTGCAAACATGAAAATGAATGGGAAGGGCATTATAGTGCTTCGTGACGCTGCGACAAATAAGGCGATTTCACGCAGTAGGGCAAATTCTCAACTTATGACAATTCTGGTTTTAGTTTCAAACGGAAGGGCAGTTTATTGTTTGTCTATTGGCTGTTGTAAATATGAAAATGAATGGGAAGGGCATTATAGTGGTTCGTGACGTTGCGACAAATAAGGCGATTTCACGCAGTAGGGCAAATTCTCAACTTATGGCAATTCTGGTTTTAGTTTCAAACGGAAGGGCAGTTTATTGTTTGTCTATTGGCTGTTGTAAACATGAAAATGAATGGGAAGGGCATTATAGTAGTTCGTGACGTCGCGGTAAATTGCTCTATTAACCAAAACCAGTGAGAAAGCCTGCATTTACATTTATTGGCAATTAATCCCTCAACAGTTTACAAAGATAAGATCTCCAAATTATTAAAAATGAGCCATAGTGAACATTTAATGTTTCATTATATCTAATATTTTAAGCATTACGTGTATTTAATATATCAGAAATGGGTTCCACAAGAACAACTGAATACAAATATAATATAAATTAAAGAATAGATACAGATTGTTTGGACACGGCGAAATCAGGAGAAAATGTCAGGCTACCATGCTTAGAGCTTTATCGCCAAGTTGGCGAGGGTACCCTGTCAAGCCGTTTGTTTAGTTTACCATTTTTTTCAGTAAACATCGCCAATAAATTCGCCACATTTGTTAAGGGATACTCTATTTTTAAATATTACTACCCGAATTTTCGTAAAGTGGGCTCTTAATAGAATTTTAGACGTTCGTGACAGCCCTAAAGAAGGGCTTGACTAAAGAACTGGGTTCCCCCTCCAACTTGGCGATATTGGTTTAAATATGGTGGCCTAACATTTTCTCCTGATCTCACCGTGTCAAAAGAATCTGTATCTATATTATAATTTATATGATATTTGCATCCAACTCTCTTTGTGTAACTATTTTCTTATATGTTAAAAAAGCACAATGCTTAAAAAAATTAGATATTACAAATCATTAATGGTTAATTATGGCTGATTTTTAATAATTTGGAGCTGTTGCTTTTGTAAACTGTTAAGGGATTAATTGCCCATAAATATAAATGTCCGGTTTTCAAGTCGTTTTCTTTAATTAAGTAAGAGTATATAATTCTATTACGATGGAGCACTGTGCATTTATTAAAGTCACCAGAAAACGCCAGAAATGCAATGTTTGGATGGATTAATTACCTTTAGTAAATATCGCCAATATTTTCACCAAATTGGCAAAGGGAGAACCTAATTGTGTTAAGGGATTAATTGCCCATAAATATAAATGTCCGGTTTTCAAGCTGTTTTCTTTAATTAAGTAAGAATATATAATTCTATTACGATGGCTAACTGTGCATTTATTAAAGTCGCCAGAAAAAGCAAAAAATACAATGACTGGATCAGTGGCGTGCAGTCCATATGTGCAGGGTGTGCATTGCACACCCTGACAAAATTATGAGGGACAATAATTTTCTGCACCTATGTCTACCTATCTTTATATGGTATATAATAAATATTATTTATAATATATTCAAATATTATGTTGATTTGCTTCCTTGTATTCCCCCAGTGCGAGCGGTACTAGGTGCTGCACCACGTAGCGAGCAAACGAACATAGGAAGTTCTGATGTGTACGTACTGCTCACTAAATTGAAAATCACGCTTTATATGTATGGGCTACTGGAGAAGAACAGCATACTATGGTACTGAGGCAAGTGCAACTATTTTTCCTGCACTTGGCATTCAGAATCATCCGAAGGTACGGTTTATTAAGCGTTGTATTAGAGCGGGGACTTACGTGCTGAAGCGATTTTGGTTTTTTTAACTGATTAACTGGTCATACGATTTTGCAGACGGTTGATGTTTAAATTTATATATTGTAAGATTTTGTTTTCATGGAAATATAAAAGAAGTATTTCATCAATATAACGTGAAATGTTTTAGTGTGTTAAATTAATTTTGGTGATGTATTCTATTTATTGAAATAATTAGCTGAAAAACAATGTTGTCTTCTTTTAAAGAAACGAATTTTAACAGAATAGTCCAAATTTTACCATGCATTGTGTCTTACAGACAGTAGATAAGTTATACCTGTAACACCATATCCCTGGTTTTGTTTTTAAAAATTGTCAAGATGTTTTTCTCAGAATATATGATTTCCAAATGTTAAAAACAATTAATAAATATAATTTAATCCACTGACCGAACGAGAAACAGTTCGCTCTATTGTGCCAGCGTGCAGTGAAATCCTCTGCACGTGGAATAGACGTTCGGTTTGTCGGCACCCATGAGCATCCGGATGAGGCACCGCAGCGGCGGGCGCCATGTGGTGCTACGTTTGCTGAACATGTAAGTTTTTCGTGGAAGCCCGAAGCGTTGCTTTTTCGCCGCCGATATGACACCATACAACAAAAGACATGATTTTTGCTTCAGTGCTAGTAGAATTCTCATAAGTTTAGCTGTTTTTATAGTTATAACTCGACTACTCGTAGGTAAATATTTTATTTATTGTATTCTTTAAATTTATATTCATAATAAATAACCCGTTTCAGAATGGAGAACTCAGATGTCTCAATAATTAAAGATTTATTGGAAAATCCATGTTCTCTGCACACCCTGCATGAAAACCTACCGCACACCACTGGATGGATTACCTTTAGTAAATATCGCCAATATTTTCACCAAATTGGCCAAGGGGAACCCAATTCTTAAGTAGTCCCTAAAGATGTTACACTTCTCTGTGACAAAAGTTAATCGAGACATTTAAAACTATTGTAATTAATCCTATTTACTACTCAATCAACTCAACTTGGCTTACTTTTGAGCTTCTCGCAGTAGTAGAGGTGTCCCTTGGCGGCGATGGTATCTGCCCAGTCCTGCGCTT
>CM063507.1:56503331-56515831 GCA_032207245.1 Pardosa pseudoannulata | reverse complement strand
GGAAAGGAGGACGGATGAACTCAGATGGTTGGACTCTATTGAGAAAGATTTAAAGCCTTTAAAAATTATTCATCGGAAGTCCAAAGCAGAAGATACGACTGCTGGTATCGAACCAGGGAGAAGATCATACATAACTACAGATTCACAAAAACAGTTTTCTTGGATAAACCAATAGTCACCTGAAAAGAGAACGGAAAAACTCAGATGGTTGGACTCTATTGAGAAAGATTTAAGCCTTGAAAAATTATTAATCGGAAGTCCAAGGCCGAAGATACGACTGCTTGGTATGGAAGTCAGAAAAAGACCATATATGACTACAGATCCACAAAGAGTTTTCATGGGTAAACCAATAAGTACCTGGAAAAGTGGACGTAGAAACTCAGATGGTTGGATTCTATTGAGAAAGATTTAAAGCCTTTAGAAATTATTAATCGAAAGTTCAAGCCCGAAGATACGACTACCTGGTATGGAATTCAGGAGAAAACCATACATGACTACAGATTCACAAAGAATTTTCATGGCTAAACCAATAGGCACCTCGGAAAAAAAAGAGTGGAGGAACTCAGATGGTTGGACTCTATTGAGAAAGATTTAAAGCCTTTAAAAATTATTAATCGGATGTCTAAGCCTGAAGATACGACTGCCTGGTATGGAATTCAAGAGAAGACCATACATGGCTACAGATCCACAAAAACAGTTTTCATGGCTAAACCAATAGGCACCTGGAAAAGAGGACGAAGGAACTCTATCTGTTGGATTCTATTGAGAAAGATTTAAAGCCTTTAAAAATTATTCATCCGAAGTCCAAGGCCGAAGATACGACTGATTAATATGGAATTTAGGAGAAGACCATACATGACTACAGATCAACAAAAAGGGTTATCACGGCTAAACTAATAGGCACCTGAAAAGAGAACGGGAAAACGCAGGTGGTTGGACTCTATTGAGAAAGATCTAAAAACCTTTAAATATTATTGATTATAAGTTCAAGGTTGAAGATACGACTGGGACAAGACCATACATTACTACAGATCCACAAACAGAGTTTTCAAAGCTAAACCAAAAGCACCTGGAAAAGTGGACGGAGAAACTCAGATGATTTGACTCTATTGAGAAAGATTTAAAGCTTTTAAAAATTATTAATTGGAAGTCCAAGGTTACAGATACGACTAATTGGCATGGAATTCAGGAGAAGTCCATACTTGACTACAGATCCACAAAAAGAGTTTTCATGGCTAAACCAATAAGCATCTGGAAAGGAGGATGGATAAACTCAGATGGTTGGACTCTATTGAGACAGATTTGAAGCCTTTAAAATTATTAATTGGAAGTCCAAAGCAGAAGATACGACTGCCTGGTATTGAACCTGGGAGAAGATCATACATAACTACAGATCCACAAAAACAGTTTTCACGGCTATACCAATAGGTACCTCGAAAAAAAAGGTGGAGGAACTCAGATGGTTGGACTCTATTGAGAAAGATTTAAGCCTTGAAAAATTATTAATCGGAAGTCTAAGACCGAAGATAGGACTGTCTGGTATGGCATTCAGGAGAAGACTATACATGACTACAGCTCCACAAAGAGTTTTCATGGCTATACCAATAGCACCTGGAAAAGAGGATGGAGAAACTCAGGTGGTTGGACTCGGTGGTTGGATTGATAAAGATCTAAAGCCTTTAAAAATTATTAATCGGAAGTCCAAGGTTGAAGATACAACTGCCTGGAATTCAGGAGAAGGCCATAAATAACTACAGATCCCCAAAAAGAGTTTTCATGGCAATTAATTATGGCCCATCCAGGTCTGTCATACCACAGAAGAATTTATTTTTGCAAGCAAACTTACTTTAAAAATTCAATCTTTTATAAAAATTAAAATTTTACTAAAATGTTGGCGCTTTGACGAAGCAAATAGTGATCACTTGCGGAACTCCTGTCAAAGTACCAGGGATCCCAAAGGTTCCGCGGATTCCAAGTTGGAGACCTCTGACTTAACCCTTTGCCTTAAAATAACGTATTGGAGACGGGATAGTACTGCTGTGCCTAAAATGAGAACCTCGTATCACACACGTGATGATTCTGCTTGGCCAAAAGTGAAAAGCTCGTGTCAGACATGTTATTGTTTTTAGGCGATAGTTTTTGTTTTTTCATTATTGTTTGTTACAGTTTCAATATAAGAGTTGGTCGTTTATTCTTAGGCGTAATTGCAATAGAGTATTATATTATATGCAATAAATAATTAACTGTTAATGCTTAAAAAAAATTCTTAATAAAATCTAAAAAATGAACCTAGTGGGGGAAAAGGAAAATTGATACTAATAACGGTGCCAGAAAGTGTCCTGATGACACCTGAGAAACTGAAACAGATACCGATTTGGATACATCTGAAGATAGCATTGTAGTTTGTCCTGTAAAAAAAAAGTGTGCAAAATTTAGCCCTTGATGAAACAGCTTCTGGTCACGACGCATGAGAAAAACTTTCATCGAAAGTGGTACACACAATCGTCGCTCGATTCATAAGGAAAGAGGTTAAAACGAAAGTTTCCATATGAAGAACCCTTTTATACCCAAAAGTTGATCGCACTGTCCCAGAACAAAAATCACCTTGATTACATCGAGATTATTCTTGATTATTACTTAGTTATCTATTATCTAAAGGAACTATTCAATCACAGAAAAGATTTCAGGACTGATAAATCAGATTCCCACGATAGATTAATCGAACTTATTTTAAGTATTTTATCTATCTGTCATCTCCTTCTTATCTGAATTATTACAAAAGCTCCCATTGTTCTGTGAATGAATGTCATTCAATCCTATAAAAAGCTAAATCAGTGTTTCTGCCCAGCATATGCTTATCATGAGATTTCAAAAATAGCCTTATCAGGTGACTGAGTAACCCGGATGTTTCAGATACCAGCATTCTTCGAAGGCATTTTGCTATTATCGGTTTGAAATCGATACTAAGGTTCACCACTAAATGCAAAGCTGCCAAGTTCACTACAAAAAACTGACGCCTAACGTTAAGCACAACACTTACATTCGTATCCCCTGGTCGGTCGGGTTAAGGCAAAAACCGCTTCAGGAGACAGGGGGTTTAGAGAGCTACATTATACTGTTACGAACTTCAAAAGCAGGGTTCGGGGATTGACTGGACTTTAAGCAAGACTACAGCACGAATACAAATACTTTATTCGCAATCAGTTGGAAAAGATACAATGTCATCGCGGAACAACTTGAGCAAAATGCCGCGGGCTCACGTACCTCTTTTCGCATCAAACAACAAGCACGGGTGAAACTCAACACACCGTGAGTACTTCTTGCACCGAGAGATCCACTTAACGACTTTTCCGTTTTCAAGATCTTCAAGATGATGGGTCACCTGGATTACCTGGGACAAGCCCTCAAATCCAGAGATTTCTTACAATAAGCAGATAAATTGACAACGAGCAGAGAGACTACCTATCTGGGACTCTGATGGCCTTATATATGCCTGAAGAAACTGTTGGAATATTTGAGAAACCGGAAGTTGTCACGTGACGCTTCACTTGGCAACAATTGGCGACGAACTTGGCGACGAAAATAGGTTGCCAAAACTGTCGCCAACGAGCCGATATCTCGCCAATTTGGCGAGATACCATAGAGTCCCATGCTGAACTTACGGTTCACTAAACAAATTCGTAACAATACGTTATTGCAACACTAAGGCTAATGAGACCGGTACCTACTGCTTAAAACCTATTCATAACAGCTAAAAACGATCATGCCAACGTGGGAATCGAGCCCACGAACTCCGGTACCGAAGATCAGCGTCCTAACCTTTCATCCAGAGTTCCGAAGGAGACAAGAATAAATGAAGAACTAAATTGAAGGCTTTATATTCCTCGTATCATGAAAAGACATGGCGATGATGAAATTATCCCCTATAAAATAATAGCCCCAGTTATCTGCCCGTCTATCCTCGAATTTTGAAAGCGGTTGGACCTGGAATGGATACAGGATCCATATTGAATTCTTCATGAGTTAGGGTTAGCAAAATTCAAATCAAGTAAAGTTAAAACGAACAACTTTTCGTCAGCATAATTATAAAATGGAACAATATTTATTAAATAAAAAAAGGGAAAATCGTTCCCCATACGGTCATTCCAATAGTTGGGGACTGAGCATGTTCATTTCAATCGCTTTCGTATCTTATGTTTGAAACAGTCTTTTAGCAATGAACCGGAATGACTTGTAATCTGGATCTTCAATCTCAAAGATTTCTTTGATTCAATCAACGTAAAATTGAACTATCGGGGGTATTACAGCAACCCCATCGCTGAATCACTCTTCACTCATCTAGCTCGCTCGCTATTTGGGATTTAACTGTATCCCACGCTATTTGACATCGCTTTTCCGAGTACAGCTGTGAAACTTTGGTAAACTTCGGAAGATTTTCCCCAAACACACATCTTTGAGCCAATCACGTTCCTCGGTGGTTAACAATCTTTCTAAATGAATTCAACGTGATTCTAAACTGCATTCATAGTATCGGCAGACTTTAGAGGAATATGAAGACAAACAAATTATTGATTGTGTACCAGATAATGCTCAGCCAAAAAAGAAACCAATTTTTTTAACAATTTAAAATTAAAAGATTAATATTCACAAACCCATTAAGAGTTCAAACTAGAGTTTAATATTACAGAATAGATAATACAGTTAGGTAGCAAGTATATATATATATATATATATATATATATATATATATATATATATATATATATATATTTATATATAATATATATATATTATATATATATATATACATATATATATATATTTCCCAATAAAATTAGAATTAAAAGGAGATAGCAGAGCTACAGGATCAATAATGCAGATTCTCTCAAAGCAGAACTTTGCGAGGAGATTAAGACAAGATCCAAATGGGATAGCTCATAGCCAATAGAATTTAAGAGTATCAACCAATGGCAATCTTAGAAGTTGACCCACCAAAGTGTGGCCGTAGCACTAGCTGCAGTAGGGGAAAAGTAAGCCCTGAGTCGCAAAATTGTAGGTTTTTAATAGAGAAAGTGCATGTTTGTAAACAAATACGAATGTTGACTACAACTCAACTTTTCGTTTGCAAAACATTGTTTGTTTTCATTGTACCTTATGAACTTCGATATAGATCACGTATACAATAAAACTAATTTTTATTTAAGGGAAGATGAAGGAAACATCAGAAACTGGCCAAGTCATTCAAAATAGATTTTTTTAGAACTTACAGAATTATATATTTAAAAATTAAACACTTTACACAGTACTATTAAGTATCATAATCAGAGTATAACTACTTTGATTGTGTTAACAGGAACAATAAACTATTACATAAATGAGAATCTAATAAAAAATGTGCAAAACCTGATTATTTTGAGGACAAAATTTAATGACATTTATAGGTACAGTACTTCTCGCAAAAGCACAGAAAATACATTAGAAATATGAAAAAAAACAACTTAATAATAAAAAAAATCTTAGCGCATAATAATTTTATATAATCTATCACATCTATTATATTACAGTAAGGTTAACGTTTTATTACCATTCTGAAAATGTTTGTAGAAAGTTCTTGAAGAAGAACTTGGCGTCCAGTCTTGCATTTTCAAAGCTTTTATCCAAAGCATTCGCAATGTAGGATCTTTAAGAAAGCAAATAAAATCCAATATTCTCACCTTTTTTTGAAACGCTCAGTGCAGCCATGCGCACAACAGCTTGTTATCATTTTCATAACAATTTTATATAATCTACTAGCAAGTTTGCCCGTGCTTCGCTACGGTGAACTTAATATATTACTTTTAAACAAAGATTTATTTTTCGTGAATGACTCTCTAAATTCGTTACAGTTCAGTTCGAGTCATTGGCATATTTATATATTTCTATCATAAGCGTATTATAACATTATTCAGTTTTTATAATCGAATTTGTGTCTTATATTAAATTTGCTCAAACTTTTTTTATGATAAAATATAAGTTTAACCCTAAATTACATTACTGTATTACTACTGTACGTTGATTAGCAAAGTTATCAGTGCCATATTACGTGGTAGAATAGGAAGCAGAGGTTTTGACAGAAACAGTGCAATTTTGGTGGTATAAATAAATGTCTAAAATTAAGGAAATTTATGACAAACCACATGGTTTTGTACGAAACAGAAACACACATTCATATTGACAACCATAGGAATATGAAGATAACTATATAAATGATAGGTTTATATTTGCCCAAAAGAGTCACTGAAATTTGTACTTTTTGTTCTTAGAATATTGTTAATAAGCATTTCATTATCCTATACTATAATACGAGGAATGGTTGTCAAGTCGAAAATCGCCCCAGAATTAATAAACTGTAGTAAACTTGGGGATCTGGGGTTTTTGGTCACGAGGAATCGATTGGCATCGGTTTTGACGAGCTAAGGTCACGTAGTTCGGCGCTACAGATAGGGCCGGGTTCGAACCCCGGTCCGGGCAAACTTTTTTCTCATGTGTCCAAACCAAGTGAAAATTGGTACCCGGGGGTTTTCGACCACGAGGAATCGATTGGCTGTAGTTCTGACGAATTAATAATAATAACAATAAAAGTCTTTATTGATTTGTCTTTATTCCTTGATATCGGTTTCCATTTTTATTTTCTATCAACTCTAAATATTAAATTAATGTAGTAAAGTATATATAACACATAAACGATATAGTAAAAAAAAATAATGCAAACAAAAATTTTGAAAACCAACCACAAAAAATTAAAAAATAATGCTTCACTAACGTGTCGAAACAAACTCGCCGTTCAATTTCCAAAGCCACACTAAACACAGAGCATATAACTTATCAAAGTCCGTCGCCGCGTTAGTGCGTCATCGGCATACCAGGAGGTGTCGCTCTGACGCGCCAGTGCGTCGGTGGCAGCGAACGTGTTAAGGAACTGATTTCGATTTCAAATCACCGTCAACAAAGTTCGACATTTCAACATTCATCAGATTTCAAGCTACATTTTCAACATGCAGAACGCACCTCTACATGAAATGCTTCAAGGAGCCGGAATTTTGGAACAACAAGCGATCAACTCAATTATACCCGCAAATGGACAACTAGAAGATACCGTCATTGTCAGAATGCTTCTCCATTCAACACACTTCAATCTTTACACTGCTCACTTTGTACCATTTCTTTAATTGTATAATTTTTTGTTATCAATTACATTTTATTTCCTATGACTTTTCAAACTTTAATTTTGTATAGAATAGTTCCCTTTCCAAACAACTTTGTTTAGAATAGTTTACAATGGTGCACTTTAACCGGTTATCTTTTCACTAATGGTTTCACAAATTTTCTTACGGCATGTATTGTTTTGATAAATCACAATTGAAAATTTAAATCTTCGAGTTAGCTTCGATACCTGTTTTCTCCGAGCGGAGCTCGGTCACCCGGTACTAACGTAAAAACAAACTAAGATTTAAATTTAAAATTAGTTCTTATATAAAAATGCTATAATTTGCGTCACATAGAAATGAGTGCTAGTCACTTTATATCTAAATTTTCAGGTCAAATCGAATTGATACTACGCAGACGATGTTTAAATAATATAAAATAAGAAATGAATAAATGAAATATTTAAAGGAATGACGTCATAATGATAGAAAAATATCATTTTCGCCTATTTATTATGTGATAAATTGAAAATTTTAATCTCCTGATTTTAACCGAGGAAAACTGCGTTTAAAACAATTACTTGGGATGACGTCACATTGCTAGAAATATTGCTTCTTTCACTTAGTTATGATGCGATAAATTAAAAAATTAATCATTTGCGTTTAACCGGGGAAAATAATGCTTGAAATAATGACATAAAATGCTCGAAAAAAGGAGAAGGAATGGATTTCGAACGTTAAAAATTTGCAAAAACCTTCCCAGGGATATACCTAAACATTTTTCAAATTTTCATGTCAATTGGATGCATGGTTTTAAGTCTATAGAGAACACAGAGACAGACAGACACAAATTCCTTTTTATATATATAGATTACATTTCAGTAAGGTTAACTTTTATTACCATTCTGATAATTTTTTGGCGCAAATTTTCGAAGAAGAAGAACTTGGAGTTTACTCTTGCCTTTTTCAAAGCTCTTATCCAAATCATTCTCAATGTAGGATCTTTAGGAAAGAAATAAAATCCAATATTTTTACCTTTTTTGAAACTCTTAGTACAGCCAGCTCTACGTACAACAGCTTGTTACCATTTTCAGATAACTGACAAATTAAAACCCCAATAATAAGAATAATCCGTAGGAAATTCAAATGTTTTGCTAACGAGTGGAAGTGGAGCTGCAGATTTTGCTGCAACCTGACGTCATGCGCATATTCTCTATACCTGAGGGTCAGTTACGGTTCCGCCAGCTGTTTTAATTGCCTCAGAGTACTTTACAATTCTGGAAAATTAAAAATTTTACTGATCCCGTCGTGTGACGGGCTACATCCTAGTAGCTCTAAGAAAAATAATTATGTAATTATGGAGTTAAATTAAAACGATTCGATTTCTTTAAAAAATGAATTAGCTATAATGTAAGCTATTATAAATACCAAAATAGCAAAAGGTTTTTTTTTTCTATCTCAGTGTGCCGTGACCACACTTTTTAGATTATTGTCCGCACTATAGGCTCTTCTACCCCCAAAAACACTTAACTTCTAAAAATTGCAAAAGATATGGAACAAAAAACGATAGGTCAACGATAAGTCTTCTCCTGCCTTAAACATTAGAAATTTCAGAATGCATTGTAGTTTACAAATAAATTGTAAATTTTTATAAAATAACCAAATTAATTTTAAAAGATAAACGTACCAACATTCTCTACAGCAATAAAATATGCATAACATCTGAGAAAGCAATGTAAAGAGTAATTAAACATCTCTTTGGCTAGTTCACAGACCATAAAAAATAGATAAAATTGCAACAGAATTCTAAAATAAATAGTATTAGTCAAACAGTAATAAAAGAGTAATGTATTTGATAGCTTCTATCTTACATTTTTGTATGCATATACCAATGATTTTGAAAGCGTAATGTCATATAATATATAAAGCGTAAAATACACAATTGATTCCATATAATTTGCTATGCAATCTATTTTCTATGAAATACATAACATACGAAACGAGATTGTTTATTTGTCATTTGTAAACTTTTTATAACGTTTTTAAGTCTTATCATATATCCAGAGTTCGCGGGTTCGAATCCCGCTGCGGGCTTGGGTATTTGTAGCCTTTAGGAATTGGCTTAAACTTGTAGGTCCCGGTCTCATTAGCCCTCGTGTGCAAAACAGTAGACCGTAGCGCTCCAAACCAAAACCAAAAACCTTATCATATATATATATATATATATATATATATATATATATATATATATATATAGATATATATATATATATATATATATAATATATATATATATATATATATATATAATATATATATATAAGATATATATATATATGTAATGAGACTGACTTCTCGATGGGGTGTTGCAGTCATGGCCATAAAAATGATACCGTTTCAGCTATAGACCTTTATTAAGACAACTTTGAAGGACGGGTTCCCACTTCATCATAGGGACAAACTGAAGGGTCAGCTAGCATAAAGTTCTATTTACAAGACCATTAACACCTGGGTCAACATCTGTGGGAAAATATCTCTAGGAAAAATCTGTCTCCGCTAGCGTGTATCTCCTTTTTATTTGGAAATTTCCTAAATTGTCCGCTAGGGCCATGTAGGTTTATAATTGGCCAGGCCCCTTCTCTGAGGGCGTAACCTGTAGCCCCAGTGGTCAATTTAGGTTAGGGGTTAAAAAGGGGAATGGAAAAAGACGCGGGAATTTTTACCCTTGATTTAAGTTTTGAAAACCCCTGAGAATTTTCCTTACAATATCCTCCCCGGGCAAAATGAAAGGGGGGAACGAAGTGAGAACCTTTCCATTAACATAAAATTTTACAAAAATTTTAAGTAACAAAATAAGTAACTGATGATTTCAAACATAATTATACACAAAATAAAAATACATAGTATAAGTTTTGCAACAATAAAGACAGATTACAAAGACATAATACATGTGATAATAAATAAAAAAAATTGGCAAGTTATTTACATTAATACGCTGGAAAATTATTGAAACTGCAATATGTATTACTCAGTTTAATTTAATGGTTAAATAGCAAACGATTGATAATACTTATATTAGTTAATAATTTTAATAATATTTCGCACTCTTTAATATAATAGAGAGTCCCTACGTCATTGTGGTGAAATGTTTTCTCATCCTTATTCTCAAGTAGTTATCCCTTTACGAGCTAAAATCCTCAATCATTATATACTCATTATTCCCTTCACATGTCCGACATTTACACATTTTGACATTCTTCTATTTCCTATCTTCTTCTCATCGCTTTTGTATCAGTGATTTACGCAAGGCTCTTGCCCTAACCTCTAAGACAGATTCATGTTTCACAGCATGAATGATCTTGGGAGGGGTTTTACAGCAGTGGGGAACTAACGCAATTCCCTAACAAAGGGGGTGAAAGTTGCCCACTCGGTTTCTGCTCTTCGCTAAAGGGCTTTAACGTTAACTCCTTATCTTTTCAATCTTAAACGTTTGGGTTAACTAAGCTGTTAAGAGTGGGATGAAAAAAAGGTCGCTATGAACTAGCTGGAATTTGCCAGTTGAATTCGTGCATATTTCTCTACTTGTCGTAGGGTACTTTAGAGTGCGACAACTAAAATTACTAATGTTATCAAAGTTATCATACAATTATATACAATACAACAAACACAAAATACAAAATCAAACACAAGAACTATTTCCCTTAAAACAAAAATAATTCACCAATTATATCCTAGGTCAGTAATTATAACAAATGCACAAAGGTAATGCAAATGAAAATAAACTTGATTATTATGATGAAAATTTCAATCAATAAACAATAAATAAGGTGATATACATAGAGTATTCATCGGTACAGTATACAAAATTATATTCTTAGCATTATCTAACAGCAATAGGAATCCTACTTTTTCTACCACTCAATTTAAAGTTTTCAGAAGGGTTAAATGGACGTAGGCGGGTTGAGTGAACTATCTCAGACGATTTCTTGGTGAGAGGATTAGGCTTGTTAATTTCAAAAGTTACATTTGAGAGTTGCTTTAGAATTACATATGGGCCAGAGTATGTCGCACTGAGCTTACGAGTATTGGGATAACTGAATTCCTCATACATAACTACGTCCCCAATTTTAAATTTAGCTGGTTTGAAACGAGTATCATATCGGGCTTTATTAATATTATGATATTTATCTTCTTGTTACTGCAAGTTTTCTAGCCTCTTTTATTGGAGGGTATATATTTTGATTAGGAATTAAATTATTATAAGGCAATTTACCATACATTAGATAAGCTGGAGGGAATTTAGTGACTGAGTGAGGGGTGTTATTATATTCTTCTGTTACTTGGGGCAATAGTTTAGTCCATGCGATGTTACCTGGGTGAGCATTTAATTTAATTTTAAGGCGGTTAATTATCGTTTGATTCACACGTTCAACAGTTCCATTAGTTTGAGGTCTATGGGCAGACGTCAGTAATTGCGTCACATTATGGTTTTTAAGAAAATGTTTAAATTTCGAAGATGTAAATGCAGCATTACGGTCACTTAATAATTTTTGAGGGAGCTGAATTTGAAAAATTTGCTTGAGGCAATTAATATAAGTTTCAGTGGTAACACTTTTAGAGGGAAAAGTCCAGATATAGCTTGTATTATGATCAATGACAATATGAATGTACTTCTTAGCAGAATTATAATAATTTAGTCCTCCAACAGTGTCTATGGAAATCATATCAAAAGGTTCATTAGCGGGTGGTAATTTTTCAAGATAGCCAAATTTCCTTTGTTTTGATTTTTTATTTAATTGACATATTTCACAATGCTTAACAAAATTTTTAATGTCAGTGGCAATACCCGACCAATAATACTGGGGTGAGAGTAAATTTAGCATGGATGACACTCCAATATGACCTTGGTTGACATGAGCCGTATTTAATAATTTTGATCTTAGGGAGTAAGGAACGCAAATTTTGAAAAATCCTTTTTTCTTAATCATCCATAAATCTTTTATTTTTTGAAAATTTTTGCCAGTAATGTTGTCTGAGTCTTGGTGGCTTTTAATTTCATCATGAGTCAAAAAATGAGACTTTAGTGATAAATGGTGAGCTATAGGGTTACGTGAAAGCATGTCAGCCTCTACATTTGTGGAACCTTTTTTATAAATTATATCAAAATTAAACATGGAAAGTTTAAGAGACCATCTAAACAAACGTCCGGTAGGGTGTTTAATGCTTTTAAGCCATACGAGGGAGGCATGATCAGTATGAATTGTGAAGTGAGATCCGTGTAAATAAGAATAAAATTTATCTATTGCATCTATTATT
>CM063507.1:56501556-56503231 GCA_032207245.1 Pardosa pseudoannulata | reverse complement strand
GGCAAGGATTGTTGCTTGGATGACATATCCATGATGATCAGAGTCGTAAAAGAGAATTAACTATTCTCACACGATGAGGAAGCTTTTACAGGGTGCAACAAGAACAGAATCTATCCCCCGTTCGGTGTCCGAGACCCTGCCGTTCCTTATATGAGTAGACCTTACGAGTCTCCCGAACGTAATTTCTAAAACGCGGGCTCCGATCAAAAGTCGCGGAAGCCTAAACGAGGTCAACGCACCTTCATAAAAAAAGATGTCAAAAAGCCTCGAGTCAGAAAATTCTAGGCTTTTTATACATGGGGGTCAGTTACGGTCCAGCCAACCGTTTTCTGCTCAGTTACGATTCCAGTTACCTAAAAACTCCAGCTAAAGTTACAGCTAGTTAATTAGTCGAATTCTCATTCGCTAGCTGTCCCGTTCCGGAATTCCCGAGGCAATGCTTCGAAATCATTACCACAACCGATCAGGTCATGACGCCTATTCAACCCAACTGTCAACATCCCAGACACTGCTTCGCAGCTCTATTATAGTCTGGTCAAGCAGGTGGGACCGATCTTGGTCGATTTCGGTCGTTAGTGTTCTGAACAAAAGAGGTCTTCACAGTGCTTTTATAGGCAAAAGAGCCTATGCCATCGATAATGAACTCTCACTTTTTAAGTGGGGTTAACAAAAATATTCACAAAATCAACACAACATTATGCACAAAAAATACCCACTTTTCAAGTGGGGTATTTTACACGGATCAGTAGGGAAAAAAGACTTCATTATTTCGGACTTTAATTCTAAAATTAAAATATACACGTGTCTAACATATTTTGCTTAAATTAATTAGCAACGCAAATTTTATTTTTTAAACAATCAAATAATTTTAATATACTTTTATATTTACATAATTTTTTCTTTAGAGCTGTATCCGTAATTCTCGAGGGAATGCTTCGGAATCATTGCCGCGACCGATCAGGGCGTGACTCTTATTCAATCGAACTGTCAACATTCCGGACACTTCGTCACCGCGCTATTGTAGTCTGGTCAAGCAGGTGGGACCCAGCTTGGCCGATTTCGGACATTAGTGCTCTGAACAAGGGGGGGGAGCTTCACAACATGTATATCAAGATGCACCTGGCATTTGCATTTCCCCCCTAAATTTATGGACTCGCCAAGTAGAAACTGTTGGGCCAAGATAGTCGTGCCTGTATAAATTCTGATAGTTTAATTTTTAAAATAATTTAATTTGCAAATATTATTTAAACTGTTTCTGTATGGCCGATTGGTAGAGCGCTGCTCTTCGGTATCACAGTTCACGTGTTTGAATTCCGCTGATGGCACGAATGTTCGTAGCCGTTCGGAGTCGGCTTTACGCAGTAGGTCCCGGCCTCCTTAGCCCTCGTGTAGCAAAACAGTAGACCATAGAGCTTAAAACCAAACCAAATCAAATTAGGGTTCGTAAGGTTCATTAAAAGGGCTTTTAAACGCACCCCCTTTATTTATGTCGAGAAAAGTCTAAAACTTTTTTATTCTTTAAGTAAAAAATGCTTTCTTACTTCCCTGTACAAAGTAAAGGATGCTTTGTAATTAAAGTAAATTTCAGGGCTCAAATTTCAAAGGAAATATTCATTTTGACTATGAATGATTGAGTTTTGACCAATTGTATGAAGTGACGGGTCTATGTGCGTAA
>CM063507.1:56484056-56486556 GCA_032207245.1 Pardosa pseudoannulata | reverse complement strand
TACATATATATATATATATATATACATATATACATATATACATATATACATATATACACATATATATATATACACATATATATATATATATACACATATATATATATATACACACATATATATATATATATACACATATATATATATATATATATATATATATATATATATATATATATATATATATTACGAAAGTCATCCAAGATATTTAAGTGGTGCAATTAGAGATACATCTGTTACCGCAAACGAAGTACTAGAGACGAAGAAATAGAGACTTGCAAATCCATGAAAAGCTGTTTGCGTCTTTGTGCCTCAGGGAGTAGGGATGCATCCCTCAATAAATGTCAGTCAAAGAGTGGTGCAGTTCCTAAACAATCGACCGGATCCTCCTACCTCAAAACTCCATGGGGAAAACACTGGCAGAAAGCTATATTACATCCATTTTCAGAACGTTTTTGAAGGTCCAAAATTGTACGTGACAACCGCTTTGAAGTTATCATCGGTTTGGCGGAATTGTACGTGCAAACCGCTTAGAGGGTTAAGTTAGACGAGACTTTAGAAAACTGACCATATAGCTGGTGCTGACTGTAATACGCTTATAATAGAAATATATAAATATGCCAATGACTCGAACTGCACTGTGACGAATTTAGAGAGTTATGCACGAAAAAAAAAATCTTTATTTAAAAGTAACACATTAAGTTGACCGTAGCAAAGCACGTACACACTTGCTAGTTAATGATAAAATTCAAAATCGTTTTGTAGGACCTTAAAGGCAAGTTTGCGTTTAATGCCGAAAGTGTCTATCCCGAATGCACAATTCCACTCTGTTTCTAATTTCTCATTCAGGTGTATCCCCAAGGCATTACAGTCAGTTCCGAATCTCATTTTGCTTTCCAGATAGGTATACAGGATGTCTTTCAAGCCACCATCCCTGTAAAAGTCTGCCAGTTCCAAGATTTCCGGGGCAATTCTGGCCGTGTATTCCACAGCTTCTGGGTGGTATGTCGTACGTAAAAAGGCCTTTATGAGCTGCCTGCAGAATTCGATCACCAACTGGATGTTGTATTTATCGGCTACGACGTACAGCTGGATGATATCATCAATTGATTTAAATTCCAACTGTTTGGTTTGCTTGAAGATGAGGGACATATAGTTGAAAGCACGCACCTCTTCTTTTGGGATTCGCACCTTCCTTGTCCGGCCTTCAATCATTGTGGTGTGAGAGGCGGTTCAGAAGTAGTCGGACACTCTACAAAGCTCACCACCGAAATCCGTATCCAAGGGGATGTAAAAGCGTTTCGCCTTCTGTTGATGAGACCCATTTGGATCTTTGTTGGTGGAACTCTTGGCAAATTTCTGCTCAAAATTCAGACGGTCATATAAGGTTCCAATTGGGCTGTTAGATATAAAATCGAGATCCAAGCTGAGGGTCAGGCAGTCACCTGGGAGCAGTTCATCGGGATCGTTGAGCAGGGTATCCCTCTTCACGTACCTCTCCAGGCGTAACTCGGAATGATTACCTCTATCGCGACAAAAGAAGACTAAGCTTTGCGTAAACCTTTTTGTTCCGGTGACGTCCACTACAGACACGTAACAGCGAATTTCCCCGGGGTCATAAATTTCATCTGGTATAGATTGGTAATGGTAACGATAACTAATAATGACAGACACATAACCTTCGTTATCTTTGCAGTTCCCGTTTGTATACAACATAGGCAGATCAATCATATATATCTCTTCGCCTTCAAAAGATATTTCCCATTCGGTATTTTCGTCGGGTTTGCTGAAACCGCAATAGACTGCGATTATAGTAGAGTGATGCATCTTTTATCACACTATTATTCGAAATAAGGAAAATAATTCTAAGGATGACAATAATTCCACTTTTCTTTGCCTTTTCCAACACGTAATAACTTTTAACACTAAAGTTGGCTCATAAATATTCTTAGATATCTTTCATGTTAGTACGAGGAATATTCTTTAATATTACTAGACACTACAGTCCTTTATTGTTCAAGCTAAAATCCTTTTCTATTCCTAAATTTCATTTTTTATCTTCCGTGCAAGAAGAAAAAGATTATATTCAGTTTGTGAATTTTAAACAAAACTTTTGATGGTTAGAAAATCGTTCGAAATAATTCACAGATACAAGGATGTAAGAATATTCAATATATTCAACTTTCACATCTGATTAAATAATATATGCTGGCATTAATCATGGTTAATTGAGAATAAATTTCAAGGATTAGTATTTAAAATTCAAGAAATAGTATTTAAAATTTAAGGATTAGTATTTATAAAATTCACTTATTGCAAATTTTACTATTATTATTATTATCAGTGGTTGATTACACTGAACAGAAAATGGTAATAACTTTATAACTGATGTTCTAAAAGCATTAATCAGTAATTAAGGTAACTCACTGTTCAAAGCTGTTCTTAAGATCTTCAATTTACTTGACTTGACAGGACTGCAGTGATTGAACCAACCTCCACA
>CM063507.1:56456556-56479056 GCA_032207245.1 Pardosa pseudoannulata | reverse complement strand
AGATATTTATTAGTCCGTGAAATAGACTCCTAGACTTTTATGAAAAGAATTTGCTGTTAATACCGATGATAAAATTTTCATGGCAACGAAAAATAATCGATGGTTAAATTTAAAATTATTACCTATGTACCTAATCTATTATTTAAGCCAAATATAAAAGAAAATTTTTTACGTCATATCTAAGTTCAGTGATAAAACAGATGAAAATAATGCAGACGATATTTAAATAATTTAAAATAAGAAAATATTCAATGAGATGGTTGAAGGAATGACGTCACAATGCTAGAAAAAAAATCTTATTTTTACCTATTTATTATGTAAAAATTTAATTGCCAGCTCTTAACCGGGAAAAACAGGACTTAAAATAATGGCATGAAATTTGTACTTTTTGTTGTTAGAATATTGTTGATAAACATTTCATTGTGATGTAAAAATTAATAAAGAATTAAATTTAAAATTAGTTCTTATATAAAAATGCTGTAATTTGCGTCGCATAGAAATGAAAGTTGATCACTTTATATTTCAATTTTCAGGGCAAATCGAATTGATACTACGCAGACGATGTTTAAATAATATAAAATAAGAAATGAATAAATCAGATGTTTAAAGGAATGACGTCATAATGATTAAAAAATATCGTTTTCACCTATTTATTATGTGATAAATTGAAAATTTTAATCTCCTGCTTTTAACCGAAGAAAACTGCGGTTAAAACAATTACTTGGGATTAACGGAATGACGTCACATTGCTAGAAATACTGCTTCTTTCACTTAGTTATGAGGCGATAAATTAAAAAGTTAATGACAACCATATGAATATGAAGATAACTATATAAAATGATAGGTTTTTATTTACACATGAGAGTCACTGAAATTTGTACTTTTTGTTGTTAGAATATTGCTGATAAACATTTCATTGTGACGTAAAAATTAACCAAGAATTAAATTTAAAATTAGTTCTTATATAAAAATGCTGTAATTTGCGTCGCATAGAAATGAAAGTTGATCACTTTATATTTCAATTTTCAGGGCAAATCGAATTGATACTACGCAGACGATGTTTAAATAATATAAAATAAGAAATGAATAAGTCAGATATTTAAAGTAATGACGTCATAACGATAGAAAAATATCATTTTCACCTATTTATTATGTGATAAATTGAAAATTTTAATCTCCTGCTTTTAACCGAAGAAAATTGCGCTTAAAACAATTACTTGGGATTAACGGAATGACGTCACATTGCTAGAAATACTGCTTCTTTCACTTGGTTATGAGGCGATAAATTTAAAAGTTAATGACAACCATATGAATATGAAGATAACTATATAAAAAGATAGGTTTTTATTTACCCATGAGAGTCACTGAAATTTGTACTTTTTGTTGTTAAAATATTGTTGATAAACATTTCATTGTAACTTAAAAATTAACTAAAAATTAAATTTAAAATAAGTTCTCATATAAAAATGCTATAATTTGTGTCACATAGAAATGAAAGTTAATCAATTTATAACTCAATTTCTAGATCAAATCAAATTGATACTACGCAGACGATGTTTAAATAATATAAAATAAGAAATGAATAAATCAGATATTTAAAATAATGACGTCATAAAGATAGAAAAATATCATTTTCACCTATTTATTATGTGATAAATTGAAAATTTTAATCTTCTGCTTTTAACCGAGGAAAACTGCGTTTAAAACAATTACTTGGAATGACGTCATATTGCTAGTAATATTGTTCTTTCACTTAGTTATGATGCGATAAATTAAAAATTTAATCGTTTGCGTTTAACCGGGGAAAATAATGCTTGGAATAATGACATGAAATGCTAGAAAAAGAGGGAAGAAATGGATTTCGAACGTTAAAAATTTTCAAAAACCTTCCTAGGGATATACCTAAGAATTTCCCAAATTTTCACGGCGATTGGATGTATGGTTTTTGAGTCTACCGAGTACAGATAGACACAAATTCATTTTTATATACAAAGATTAGCAGCTTAGTGTAAATAATCCTCCTTTTTTTGGCGGACCGTTTAAAATTTTTCATGGACTACCATTTGGCGACTGCTGTTTTAGTCAGAGGTTTTTACTGCATATGTAAATCACCAAGAAATACCATTAAATATTTTTATAAAAAGATCTTAACGTACCTTCCTTTTGATCCATGCTTTTCCAAATGGTTTGCCGAGTAAATGCTCTGTAAATTTCCTTTTATTTATTTGTTTATTTCTATTTACGTTATGTCCGGTGTTACACATACTGCTTCCTTTCTTAGCTTGCACAAAAATCGGTGTCATTATTTTTATGTGAGCGAATAAGAATATCGGAACTGAAGAATTAGATGATAAGCTCGTCTTGTCGGAACTAGAGAGTTTATAGATTCCAACTCAAACCGCCGTTATGGAATAACTGTGTGTGCATCGGTGAATTCTAATTCATAACTAGCATATATCCCATTATATGACGGGATCACTAAAATTTTTAATTTTACAGAACTGTAAAGTAATCTATGAAGCATTTAAAAAAAATGGTTTGTTTTTTGGATGGGAGTTATCTGGTACAAGCTCAGTAATTTGTTTATCTTCACACTCCTCTAAAATCTCCCAATACTGCGAATGCAGTTTAGAAATTATTTTAAAATTAAATGCAGTGTTTTATTGAAATTCAAACCAGTCATCTCAATCGTGGAAGAAATTACCATTTTGTTTAAATGTTTTATTTTAATCTCTTCCAGGTTAATTTTATTTCGGGATTATGGGTCAAAAAATGTCAATTTTTTATGCTTATTTTCATACATACATAGCTTTTTAAACATAATAGCATCATTCGCATACAAAATTTTCTAAATATTAATGTAAAATAATCAATTTAAATAAATGAGTAATTTTTTCTGTATAGTTGGCTTTCTGTACGGCAGCAATCATTAGAATTTGGAGTCAATTCACATTAACTATAAATATAAAGCTTAGAATACCTAGCTTTTATCTTGAAGTAAATTTTATTTATATCCTTTGCATTTACGTAAATGATTATGAAATTATTAATCAAAATTTGATCGTGTATGATACAATTGGAAACAAGGTACTGCACAGAGTCCAACATCGCAATCTGGACAGTAGAACCTTGTTTCTCTCCTTACCTTCTTCAATCTACTGTCTCTCTTTGAGCAGCAAATAATTTAGTATACAGAAAAGTAAACAAATGCATTCGAAACCATAAAAAGCACATGTGAAATAATTCGGGAAAGACTGATTGCACAGTGTAAAATTTCACAGTGCCCGAGCTACACTCGGGATGAGCCAGGATGGTACATTTCGCCTGCTCGAGTTCTGCTCGGGAAAAACTGGGAAGGGGTTAAAAATACAACTCGCTTTTTAAAATGTTGCTCAACAAAATGGGTTGTCTCCTGTCCAACTTTTTTTTGGTTCACTGTATATACAAGACATTTCTTTTATCCTTTTTAAATATTCTTCAGAAAGTCAACTCTTACCTAAAATGTAGAACACCGAAGGCCAACCGCCGTCGAATCCATTGTCACAAAGGTACCCGGCGAGCGGCATGGACAGCACAGTTCCGACTTGGTCACCTATGAAGCAAAGTGCCAACAGCGTACTGCGCTCTTCTATAGGTACCCAGTGGGCAAACATGGCGAATACAGTTGGCAAACATATACCTTGGATTTCAACGAAAACATACAGTCATATTAATATTGAGATACTAGCATATGGCCCGTCATAAGACGGGATCAGTAAAATTTTTAATTTTCCAGATTTGTAAAGTACCCTATGAGGCAGGTAAAAAAATGGTTTGTTTTTTGGCTGAGAATTATTTAGTACAAACTTAATATTTTGTTTATCTTCGTACTCCTCTAAAGTCTCCCGATACTGTGAATGCAGTTTAGAATCAAGTTGAATTCATTTAGAAAGATAATTCAAAGTTTTCTTAGATACGTCAAAATTATCGTTCAGTTCTTCCCCCTTTTTTTTTCTTTGTCGCAGTAATTAATGGAAGTAAAAGAATGAAACTATCATTTCCCTCACACCCTGGAGTTAGATGGAATTTGTTGTTAATACCAGTGATAGAATGTTCATTGCAACAAAAAATAATCTATGATTCAATTTAAAATTATCACATATGTTCTTAATCTTTTATTTAAGACAAATATAAAAAAAAAATATTGACGTCATATCTAAGTTCAGTGATAAAACGTATGAAAATAACGCAGACGATATTTAAATGATTTAAAACAAGAAATGATTAAGTGCGGTGGTTCAAGGAATGATATCATAATGCAAGAACAATATGTTATTTTCATCTACTTATAATGGGATAAATTGATAAATTTAATCGCCTGCTCTTAACCGGTGAAAATAGGGCTTGAAATAATGGCATTAAATATTAGAAAAGGGGGGAAGGGGGGATTTTATACGTTTCTAACCCTAAGTCATAAAGAATCCAATATGGAAGCCTATATACGTTCTTGGTCCAACCACTTCATAAATTCGAGGACAGATGGACAGATAACTTAGGCTATTATTATACTAGCATATAGCCCGTCATGTGACAGAATCAGTCAAATTTTTAATTTTCCAGAATTGTAAAGTACCCTGTGAGGCAGGTCAAAAAATGGTTTGTATTTTGGCTGAGAATTACCTGGTACACGCTCAATAATTTGTTTTTCTTTACTGACCGTATTTTAGTTGCCAACTTTAATTTAGCTTCTCATAATAGTCGATAGCATGGACAGCAGAGATTTTAATATTGACAGTGATTATTTAGCTGTATATGTGAATGATGTCCAAAATTGAGCGAATCGATTGTGTAAAAAACAAACATACAAACTTCTTTATTCTCAAAGATATATAAAAGATCTATAACTTAAACTCTAGATATTTATTAGTCAGTGAAATAGACTCCTAGACTTTTATGAAAAAAATTTGTTGTTAATACCAGTGATAAAAGTGTCATTGCAACAAAAATAATCGATGATTCAATTTAAAATTATCACATATGTACCTAATCTATTATTTAAGCCAAATATAAAAGAAAATTATTGACGTCATATCTAAGTTCAGTGATAAATAGTATGAAAATAATGCAGACGATATTTCAATAATTTAAAATAAGAAATGATTCAATGAGATGGTTAAAGGAATGACGTCATAAGGTTAGAAAAAAATGTTACTTTTACCTATTTATTATGAGTTAAATTTAATGTTCTTCTCTTAACCGGGAACAACAGAACTTGAAATAATGGCATTAAATGCTCGAAAAGGGGGGAAGGGGTGGATTTCGAACGTTTTCGAATTCGCTTTGAATTTTGCTAACCCTAACTCATCAAAAATACAATATGGATGTCTCTATCCATTCCAGGTCCAACCGCTTCAACAATTGGCGGACAAACGTACAGATGGATAGACAACTTAGGCTATTATTATATAGGGGATAGGTACTAGACGACCCGACAGACGTTGTCCTGTTTTAAAGCCGGAACTGGGATTCTAGTATTTGGCGACATCGCCCACGCTTGGCGTGCCCACTGAAACTGGGTCCCCCTAAACTGAGATTCTACCCTGCGCACAAATATAAGGGATTTTTCACAGACTGGATTTGTGGTTTTTAAAATATCCATGTAGAAGGGAGGTGTTATAAACATGTTGTAGCCTGCCCGAGTATTTAACTGGACGCGGTACGGTGGATTCTTTCATGTTGTGGAATGCTATCTGGAAATCTACCCGATTTCTTTAGCGTCAAAATTTACATTTAATTACATACATTTAATTTTTATGTGTGTTGGAATAAAGAGTTACTAGCAGAACCGAAAATACGACTCATTTATTCCAAAGATTTTACAAGTTAAACTCAAAACATTAAAGGCCAAGTTGCCATATACAGATAATAAACTTTATAAAGAAATATATGTCACATTTGACTTTAGAATCACTTTCGCTACATATCGTTTCCCTCACACATGTCATTGGGATGCAAAAGTAAGTCATCACTGACTTCCGCATTAGCAAGAAACACAAAAGATTTACTTACAACTAAAAGAAATTAAAAGAATAAGGCAATTTGTCGCAACTTTACGAACTACTATAATGCCCTTCCCATTCATTTGCATGTTTAAAACAGCCAATAGACAAAGAATAAACCGCCCTTCCATTTGAAACTAAAGCCAGAATTGTCATAATTTGAGAATTTGCCCTACTGCTTGAAATCGCCTTTTGAAAGCAATATTAACATCTGCGGTGACCACAAGTTGCACATATTTTATTTTTCAATTGTAAATAGCTGCGTTTTAATTTTTGTGATTTGCAAATATGATACGAACTCCTTGGCCAGCTGACAAAAAATTGCATGCGCTTGTGACTGGTGGCAATAAAAAACATTCTCTTAATTTTCTACTCTGCAGTACCGAGTACTGCAGTTTCTACTTCTCGAAGGTCACGGCAGTACCCGAGTCTCTGCGCATGCGGCACGAGACAGCATCGTCTTTCTAGAAAAAAAGGAGATTTTTTATTCCAGGTAGCTCTGAAAAATGCCACGTTGAAGTTTTTTTCTTGCATCGCATTTTTTCTTGTGGATTCAATGACTTGGAATCTTATTCCATAGTTAGCTACAGTTGGCCATTAAGTTCAATTTCGCCATGAACCACTTTTTCTTGATGAACTTATTAGTATAAGCATTAATTATCCAGTCGCTTATTTTTATAAAATAAAATTGTATCTTTGTAACTTTTTACTTTCATATTTTACCATGTGCACTGTAATATTTGTAGTGAGTTAACATTTGACATCGCTACACATCCGTATAGATTAGACTCAGAACCATATCAAGGGTCAATGTCAAGTCAAGGTCAAATCAATTTTTACGGAATACCTAGCAATGAAGAATTCACTGCTTTAACCTCCGAACGAAAAAGATCAGAACATAATTTAGAACATCAATACAGAGTAGCCAAACGTGAATGTGGAAGCTCACAGTAACTTTTGAATCGATAGATTAAAAGTTCTACAAGGTTTGGGGGATCGTTCTCAAATCAAAGTTATGGGTAAACAATGCGCTGTTTAATTAAAAAATTAATTAAATTGTACGTTCTTTAAAATATGCCAACAGCACGTATGTTTTCAGGTGGTCACCTTCCCATGTACTGACCGCTACCGATGCTGATTGACTTCGTACGAGAGGTGATCTATGAGAACCTGTATTTTCAGCATGTTATGGCCGTTGAATCAGATCCGGACCATTAAAAAAACTAATACAATCGAGCACTGTCGAAAAGAGGAAAACATTCGATGGAATTCAATACCAGGAAAAGTAACAACGTCTGATCTTTCCAAATATCACTCATTCTCTCATGGATACCGGAAGATGTTTGCAAGTCTTTCAAAAGTCTCTCTCTCCATTTTCACTTTTCACAGGGTCAAATAACCTCCACCCCCCTTTCCTTGAAAAAAAAAAAAAGCAAGTTTGAAAATGCTTTGTAACGATGAATTATAATGAGTCGTAATTTCTGTGTACAAATAAAGAAAAAGAAATGGAACAAAAAAAAAAAAAAAAAAAAAAAAAAAAAAAAACCTTCAGAACGTTTTCCGCTTTTATTACAGCTGAAAATTTGGACAGCTGTTAGTATTAGACTTCATGTCATCAGAACCTGTTAGAACTAATCGTAGATTAAATGCTGTACAATTGTGCCGTAGTTAATATCCGATTAGCTCAATCCAAAGATAAAACCTGACCTTAAGTAATAAAGACTAATCATGAGTATTGGTTACTTAATGTGACAGGGTAACAGCCATATTGAATTGAGTTCATTGTTTTGATGGACGGCTTGCATGTAAAGTTGCTTTTAAGAAACCTTAATCGCGAGACAGAGTAAATATTTTTGTGTTTAATAAAATATAGTAAATCAAAATTTTTCATAAATAATTTAAAATTAAATCTCTTTTTGAAAACTGAGCTGAATATAACTCTAAAGAATTTTTTGTTCTGTCACTTGGTAAAGTTTATTTAGAGAAATATTTCAATGCTAGCTGCCTATTAATAGAAATATTGTCGTCAAAGTTAAAGGACTCCAAAACGGCCAATACCTTGTCAACTTAAACTAAAATGAATCAATGAAATTAAGTCTAAAAGTTAATGCTGAAACACGTTCCAATAATATACTAAGTTAATGTTTAGTCGACTACATGAGGGGGGGGGGTCAAATGTTCATTACTTTATTTTTATACTGCCTTTCTACTTATATGGATATTTACAGTGTAAATACATATTTAAATATTCATACATACCGAAATACACATATTTATGTTTAGTATAATTTTATATGTTTGATATATTTTATCAAAACCAAATAGCAATAAAATAATGTAACAAGAATAAAAACTTCCCCTTTAAATGAAGAATGTGATATTCCTATACTTTACAATTCGCTTGAGTGTTGTGGAGGTGATAAAAGGACATCTTTGTTTAATTGTGTAACAAGCTTTTAAGCATTCCATAACGCATTAATTATTCGAATTCCATGTAAAAATAAAAAACGACTAACAAAACTTATCAAGAATGGAATTGCACTAATGAAATTAGATTCTTTGAAAATCATCTGCCAAGAATAACAGTTTGGTACTTGAAAAATCATTTGCCAAAAATTGCACACATTTTGGAGGCTCAAAAGGTATGGAGTGCAGTAGAAGTTCCGGGTGGCCAAACATTGTTATTTCTCGCACCTTTTTATTTGGCTATCTCTTACTTATTTCCTATTATTGTTAATGAAAAATAAAGTTAAAAATTCTAAACTAGTGGTTCCCAAAATGGGTCCTACACACCTCCAGGGGTCTGTGTGACCACTGAGGAAGTACATAGTAAATAAAAATTAATTTGGGAGTCCGTGTGTAAAGTTTTGGGCGTTCACGAAAAGTTTAATATAAAATAAAAAATTGTGACCCATTTTCCATTTAGTTAATATAAATAGCAATAAGTAATTGGTAACCATTTTTTTTTTATATTTCCTTAAAACGAGTGAAGATTTTACTTATTTGTAAATATTTAAATATTTTTTAATATTACTTATTAAGACAAAGATGTCAAGTTAGTCTTCAATTGTTTATCTCCGATTAGACTTTTTGGAAGTAAATAATTTAGCGTAGTTTTAAATCTAAAAAAATAAATAAATAAATAAAATGAAAATTAGGGCATATGCAGGCTTATTGCTAATGTTACTCACAAACATAGAGCCGGACATAAGTAAACTTATATCAACGAATCTTAGAAGTGTTAAAATGTTTTTTATAATGTAAAACACAAGGTAATATTCACATTTAAATCAACTTATTTTATTTATATTTTATTTTTACATTAATATAAAAAACTAAGGTTAAAATTGTATTTTGTTATTATGTGTATTTACAGAGTTATTTCCCTTTAGGGTCCATGGGAAAGTATTTTCTATAAGAAGGGATTTGAGATTAAAAAAATTTGTAAACCACAGTTCTAAACCATGTATATATTTCAAGTATATCATGTTACAAAAAAAATATGAATTAATTTTAAGAGAATGAAGATTAGTATAAAAGACATAATTAATCCCCGAAAACAGAATGAATGTTAAAACAACAAGACAGATCATTTTATCAAATCTGTATATCTAAAATATTGGACAAGGTTTTATCACTTTGCTGCGAAGATAAGATGAATGATAGAAATTGCACTTTTGAATGATTATTGCAAATATCATGATGTGAATGCACCTACTCTGTGAAACTGATATCAGTTCGCATCCTTGAGCAAAACTACCGTTTCCTAACTTGGCAACACTTACAACAATAACCCTTGTTTGTTATTGCGTAGTGAGAGCGTAATTCGCGCTATAACTTATTTATTTGCAAAATTCGAATATTATCCATGTTTTTGCGAAATTTAATGTATTGTAGTCATGTTGAGTGAAGCCTGTTACGATACAAGTTTGAATTTTTTATCCAATATTGGTGATTGTGGATCAGTTACTGGAGGGAAGAATACAAATCCTAACGGTAATTTGAATTTATTCGACTTCTCTTTTTCTGTTGAAAGTGCACCTAACAACAAATCGACGATAAGCATTGAAAATGACGATTTAGATGATGATTTGTCTGCATTGTTAGAATCAAGCCATGTAAAGAAGCAACAACCTTCGGGCATAACCTCGTTAGCTGCATTGGCCAATGACTACCTATCGAATAATTTAACTTCAGCACAGAAGCACGAAAAGATCTCATCGAGTTCCAATGGAATTTTGGAGGACATTCAGTTATTGGACTGCCTGGAGGATAAATGTGACGATCAAATACCAGGTTTGGGAAATCAATTAAATATACTTCACTGGGAGCAATCAAAAGGGATCGACTGTAAAATAAGTGAACTGAAAAATTTATTAGATACAAATAATGAAACTGTCGAGGATGAGATAATTCCTGACATTGATCTGAACTTTTGCATTAAAAAGAACACAAAAGATAAGTTTTCTCCTTTGTCAATAAGCCCCGAATCTTCGGACTCAGGGTTTGATGAAATCGATTTCTCCTCAGAGAAGTCTGATACTTATTCATCTGGTGACACTTCATCTCTGGAATCTGTATTTGGTAAATCTGATGTGATAAAGCCTACTTTAATCAGTTCCAAACAAACCTTACTATCAAGAGCTATTTCTTCTAAACCAAAAATTGGTAAATCACAAAAAGAAAAGCTGCAAAATATCAGGAAGGAATTATTGAAAAAATGTGTAACAGAATCTGTTTTTGAGCATAACCGAAATCAATATGGGGAGATGTTTGAAAACGTTATAGATCAGTCTGCTCAATGTGCTATTAAAAGCAGTTTCTTGACAATACCAAAACAGTAAAAGACTTTATGTACAGATGTATCATTTGCAAAATCCGTCCTGTATATCAGTGCATAAATACTCATTCATATTTTATCTATTAAGAAAAACAGATTAGTAATTTTATAAAATGCATTTATATAGGATTCTCATTTTATGTACCAAAGCATATAACTAAATGCAGTTTTGAGATACATTTATGTACTTTATATTGTGATCTTCAATACAGTAAAATGAAGTTCGAAAGAATATTTGAAGTTAATTATAGCAAATGAACTCAAGACAAAATTATAAGTTTTAATTTAATGAGTTGGCATTATTTTTAAGTTTTTGTTTAATTTTTTCATCAAGTTTTGCTCAACATTTCCCACCCCTGTGTACATCTCTTATTTTATACATTTGTTGTGACTATCGCCAAGAAATCTTATATTTTTATGTACAATATAATTTTTTTTCAATTTCAAAAATTTATTAGGAAATAGTAAATAATTTTTTTTTGTGTTATATGCTGTTATAAATATATATTCTACCAGAATATGTTAACTGAGTTTTCTTTTTAATATTAATTTATCTCGTAATTACAAATTTTTAATACATTTGTTCGACTTGATTATTCAAAATGCATAGAAAAACTGGGAAATCCCAAGTAAACTAATACAAAATTAAATTATTGGTACAACCAGGGTTCATTTTTGGTGGAATTTATGAGATTCTGTGCCTCGTTTGCCATTTGTTAAAAAAAAAAAAAAATTCTGCCCTGTGACTCTGGTTATATGCACCCAAAAAATGTGGAAATTTTCTTTATTGTTCAACAAGTATCCTGTTTCTTACGTCTAGAATGAACCTTGGGTAGATAAAAAGTTAAGTTACTACTAAATGAAATAAGACATTAATTTTTTCTTAATAATTTTTTTCCTGGCTTTTGCTTATTTTTGATGCTATTTTCAGTTTAGTTTTTACACAGCATTGTTTTGTCTTTTTTCTTTTTGACTTATTTCAGTTTATTGAGGTATAAAAAAATATTTCTATTAACATATTATATTATATGTTAATAGAAATTATTAACATTCTAATTAACAGTTCTAATTTGAGTTAAACATTTGGTAGACCTTAAATATATATTTGATTTAGAGATTGACAACAAAGCAGAACACCTCTGAAATTGTGGTCGGTATAAACACTGCAAAATATGTAATAACAGATTTTATTTTTCCCCTTTCCTGCCCCCCTCCCCCCCAAAAAAATTACAAATTTAGTCAGACATGAGCTCTATAGTTTTGTTTTACTTTGATAAATTTACTTTTTAAGAAAGGATGTTTTTTTTTATTAATGTTTTAAGGCTATATTATAGGCAGGGTTGCAAAAAACCCACCTACCCGGAAAAACCTGCCTGGGTTTTTCTGGGTAAAACCCAGTTTAAAAACCCCAATAAAACTCACTCTAAAGCGGGTTTTATTGAGTTTTTTTAAAACTGATGATATATTTTATTTATTTTCAGAAACTGTTATCTTAGTTTTTTACCGTCTTTCAATTTCAATGAATTAAACTGTGGAATTATATATATACAGTAAAACCCACTCTAAAGCGGATTTTATTGGGTTTTTTAAAAACTGATGATATTTTTATTTATTTTCAGAAACTGTTATCTTAGTTTTTTACCCTCTTTCAATTTCAATGAATTATTCTGTGGAATTATATATACAGTAAAACCCACTCTAAAGCGGGTTTTATTGGGTTTTTTAAAAATTGGTGATATTTTTATTTATTTTCAGAAACTGTTATCTTAGTTTTTAACCCTCTTTCAATTTCAATGAATTAAACTGTGGAATTATATATACAGTAAAACCCATTCTAAAGTGGGTTTTATTGGGTTTTTTAAAAACATGATATTTTTATTTATTTTCAGAAACTGTTATCTTAGTTTTTTACCCTCTTTCAGTTTTAAAGAAATATTCTGTGGAATTATATATACAGTCTATCAAAATTCAGAAAATATTTGTAAATCTGTGGTAAATCCAACATAATAATTTAGGAAATTTTCAATTCTTTTGTCAGCAAGAAAGGGATAGTGTGAAATTTCTCTTCTTTCATTGTGAAAAACAGGTTGTGTTGACTGTTGAGAAATGACCTTACCTTGTTCCTGGGACTTGACTTTTTTTGGCTACACACTGATTGTCTATTACATTTGCAAAAATTTTATGCAAAAAAGTTCCAAAAATGTTTTTTTAAGTAGAAAAAGAATAAAGATAAAAAGTAGTCCTTTGTTAAAATAACACTCAAAAATATGGTATATGTCAATATATAACATTTTATGTGTGATGTCAGAGTAAACTTTTTTATAGTCTTTACACTGATTTATTTGTATTAATTAAATTATAATTTCTTGAATATTAAGTTAATTAATAAAAATATAATCAGTTTTAGCAATTTAATCTTTTCTGAAATAAGGTACTTCCCCTGCCTCTTAAAACCAGACCCCAATAAAACCCAGAAAAACCCGGGTTTTTTGCAACTGATTAAAGGTTTTGTGGTATTAAAAAGATGTTTTAACTTTTGACATTCTAACTGCATCCCTTTTGAGTTCTATAACATATTCAGTGTCATAAATATTATATTTGATTTAAATATTAACAACAAAGGAAAAACATGTTTTAACCCTTTAAGATTCACTAGTGAAAATTCTTTGGGATTTAATAGAGATAGGTTATAAATGTTATCTATGAACCTTATATATGTGAAAAATATTAAAATGCTTTTTGATAGTTTGGTGGGTTTTAAATGTGAAACTCTCAACCCCCTTGTACAGTTTGAAAATAATACATTCTTAAAATTTAAATAATATTGAAAGAATACTGCATAATAATTACATGTAATAGATAAATAAATAACTAACTAAACAGTTTATAAGTGATATTTTGGATAGGTATATTTTTTTAAGGTCATAACAAAGGAAAATCGAATACCTTTTTTTTCAGGGAAAGATGGTTTAAACACTTATAATTTAAAGAAAAAAATGAACTGTGTTGTGCTACCATTTATTAATAGTTTGATGTATCAAAAACACCCCAAAAATCATTAATATACCTTAAAAAAGAAGAGAAAAAATATTTTAGTAGGTGGTTTCACCATGAAACCACTGTTCTTTAAAGGGTTAAATATTAATCCAGTTAAACAACTACAATCATGCAATATCAACTTGTATTATAGAGGTTTTATTTCCCTTCCCCCCAAAAAAAAATTACATATTTGGTCAGACATGAACTCATAATTTTGGTTTGCTTTGATAAAATTTATTATAAAGGCTTATTTTTATTAATTTTTTAACAGTTTTTTAAGGCTTCTTAGATATTCTAGAGTACTGTATCAAAATCTATTACACGTATACATGTAAATGTTAATATTCAATATGAAAAATATACTAGATTAAATAGCAGTATAAATAATTACAGCCATTTAAAATTATTTAAATTAGTTTGATATTTAAGCCTTTGAGATGACTTTGTATTTCAGTGACTTGAAAGAGTGTGATTTTAGCATTATTTCAAGCCGTCTCTTCTGTCATGCATTTTCATAGGTATTTTTAAACTAAATTTTTCTAATTGCAATCACTGTTATCTTTCAATAAATTTAAAATTTCGTCGATTTCTCTTATTCTTTTGTATTGTTGTCAATTGGGATAAAATTTTCATTTAGATATCTTTAAGTACTTTGAAAAGTTTATATTTCTGCTTTGACTTATAAAAATTAAATTATGTATAAGTAATGTAACACATGCTAAAAAAACTTTTCAGTGCTTTTATCCATGTGTTCATCTTTTATCCTTTTTCAGAAATTTGCAAGGTTGGAAAAAATCATGATCTTTGTATAAAAAAATATATAAAATCGGATTTTTTTTTATTTAAATCGGATTTCTTTGATTTTTTTTCTGAATACTAATTTTAATTGTTATTTTTATGGTTTTTGCAATATACATAAAATAGTTTGTTATAAGAAGTAACATCTTACCCATCTATACTCGGTGTAAACTCAATAGGCACTTCAAGGTCACTGATTTTTCCCCGATGACCAACTGTAACTATGGTAACAACAGTAGGGGAATGACTTTACTCTTTTTTCCCACTGTGTTAAGGGATGTCATGCATCATGTGGACTCTCCGTGCGTGCTGAAAGTATGTTTATTTAGACTATACTTTGAAGAATACTTAATACTTTACACAAAATTTTATGAGTAATTTCAGACCTGTTTCTAAGTTTATAAATTTAAGATATAATCCTATTTCATAAAATTACAATTCAAAAATTGTATGTTATATTCTACTCCGTAAGATTTAAAAAATTCTACTGAAAAAGTAAAATTTTTTTTTTTTTTTTTTCACACACAGTTGCATTATTTACAGAAATAATATCATTAAGATGATTGAATATTTCGCTAATTTTAATGAGTAATTAGCTATAATTTCTCACTATTTTTCTTTGTATTTGTATGATTCTTTTAATCTAAATATCAAAAGTATTTCTTAATAATTAATTTATTTAATAGAATGTAGTTTTGAAATTCCTTAAATTTAAGTTGTATGTTAATAAGTATATTATGAAGTTATGTGGACCATAGTAAAGTTTCTATTCCAAAATTGTACTGTATTAATCATTTTATGATTTTACAAGAATTGAAAGAGGTCTTAATGCAATAACAATATTTTGTATAATTTTATTATGTCTTTAAAGATTTATGGTCTGTTGACACATTTTTAGAAAGTGAAAATTTCTTTAGAAGGTAGATACCTAATGTTTTAGTAAGAATTCTAAATTAAAATGAATTTTTGTATTTTTACAGAAATATCTGTGATTTATTATAACCATTTTATACATATTGTTAAACTTTTCTTTATGTAAATAGTTAACGCATTTATACAGAACTGAAAATTTTGACTTTGCTTATAATAATAAAGCAAGTCGTCTGAACGTATTGGAATCAAATCCTCAACTGAAGTGCTGAAAATAAGTGTGAATGCACAGGCTTCTTGATCGCTACCATAGTTAACCGATGATTGGGGAAACGAGAAAGTGTGACCTTGAAGCGCCAATAGATTTTACATGGACTATAGTATATTCACTCCTAACTGGTTATGAAGGCTAGAATGAACAATATCAAAAGAAGAAAACTGTCTTTCCATTCCAGCAGATGAAGCCATGGCTGTTGTTATTTGGTAGACAAACTGGATTTCCAGTTCTGTAATACTCTCTTTACCTCCCATTACATAAAATGAATTCCACCATTCATAATCAATCATTGTACTACCCCTACTATATACTTTCTGATAAGAAGCCCTAAATTCTTGGAAAGCACATGCTATCTATTGACACTTATTTACTTATTAGTATTACTGTGCTGACTGATTCTCAATTCTCCTGTCTTTGAAATATAGGTTTTAAAAAAAGTGAAAAAATGATTTATATTCAACGATTTTTTCAAAAAAATCACCTGATTTAAATCATGCCAACCCTGTTTTTAACTACTTTGAAAAGTTTATATTTGCTTTGACTAATAAAAATTAATTTAAATTATGCATAAATAATGTAACACATGATAAAAAACTTTTCAGTGCTTTTATCCATGTGTTCATCTTTTATCCTTTTTCAGAAATTTGCAGGGTTGGAAAAAAAATCATGATTTTTTTTTTTTAAAGAATAAAAAAAATCAGATTTTTTATTATTTAAATCTGATTTCTTTGATTTTTTTTCTGAATACTAATTTTAATTGTTGTTTTTATGGTTTTTTCAATATACATGGAATAGTTTGTTATAAGAAGTAACATCTTATCTAATGTAGTATATTCTACACACTGATTACCTAAAATTAAATATATAAATTTTAATCTAAATACATTCCATTATTTTGTAATTGGATAGTGCAAACTGAATAGGATATATATTTAAAGAAAGAATTAAATATTCTTTTAATGCCAACTATTTATTTAAAAAAACATCACGATTATTTCAATATTTTTAAGCACCGAATGATGGATTTAATTGTTTCAATAAAAACACTAGCTTTGATGCTTTATCTGCTCCTAATTGGTTATGAAGGCTAGAGGCTAGAATGAACAATACCAAAAGAAGAAAACTGTCTTTCTATTCCAGCAGATGAAGCCATGGCTGTTGTTATTTGGTAAACAAACTGGATTTCAAGTTCTGTAATACTCTCTTTACCTCCCATTACATAAAATGAATTCCACCAGTCCTAATCAAGCATTGTACTATCCCTACTGTATAGTACCCCATAAGCCGGACTTGGCAATCTGTTTTACTCAAATTGATTAAATTAATTGAACCCCTGTGATTTTGATTTTATTAGCTTGTTACTTTATTTACTTGCTTTTCTTTTAGTGTAATTTAGCTTTGAAGAGAAAAGAATTGAATTTTGTGCATTATCTACTGCTGACTATTTATGATCATCAATAATCTCCGCAGTTAGAAATTAATAGTGAATGTGCACATGACGTCAAGTGCAGCTCAACTTCCTCATTGGCAAAACATTTGAATTTCTTACAGTTTGTGCTTTTTATTGGGGTTTTAATTTTGTCAATTATCTGAAAATGGTATTAAGCTGTTGTGCGTATGGCTGCACTAAGCTTTTCAAAAAAGGTGAAAATATTGGATTTTATTGCTTTCCTAAAGATCCTATATTGCGAATGCTTTGGATGAAAGCTTTGAAAAGGCAAGACTACTCCAAGTTCTTCGAGAATTTACGGCAAATATTTTCAGAATGGTAATAAAATGTTAACCTTACTGTAATGTAATAGGTTATATAAAATTATGCTCTAGGAATTTTTTTATTACTAAGTTTTTTTTTCAAATTTCTAATGTATTTTCTTTTGTGAGAAATACTGTACCTATAAATGTAATTAATTTTTGTTCTTAAAATGATCAGGTTTTGTACTTTTTATTAGATTCTTATTTGTGAAATAGTTTATTGTGCCTATTAACATAATCAAAGTATAGTTAGACATTGATTATAATACTTAATAGTAGTGTAAAGCTTTTAATTTAAAATATATATATATATAATTTTGTAAGTGCTAAAAAAAATCAATTTTGAATTACTTGGCAAGTTTCTGATGTTTCCTTCCTCTTCCCTTAAATAAAATTTAGTTTTATTGTATACGGGATCCATATCGAAGCTCATAAGATACAATGAAAACAAGTAATGTTTTGCCAACGAAAAGTTGAGTTGTAGTCAGCACTCTTATTTGTTTACAAACATGCGCTTTCTCTATAGATAAAGGCTAGCAGCTTTGCTTTTCTAGTAATTTTTTGGGTTATGATTCCTTATGCTTCTAATAATAGTGTCTTTTGTTTTGTGATACATATTTTGCTGAAAAGAGAACAAAAGTATTCTGCCTACTTAGAATTTTGTATATAGTGTTGACATGAAGCTTTAACTTTTCTAGAATAAAATTGGTATTTTACTATAAATCTTGTATATCTAATTGAAACCAATGGTTTGGTTTTACTCTTTTTAACCAAGGGAACTTGGTAAACTTGTAGTACAATACTCATGGATAGTATTAAACATTTTAATGTGTATATTAATACCTATTTTATATCAACATTATTTATCCATTTCTTTTCTGAGTAATTTCAATTTTATATTGCAAGAGAAATATGTAAATTACTTGCCAAAATAGTTAATTTTTATTTCACGTGTAATTCAAAGCCCAATCCAGTAACTATCATCTGATATTTTATAAGGTCAGGTGGAAGGTAATCAGGGTTGGCTTCATTTGCCCAACCCGAAAACACCCAGGCAGGTCATTTAAAAAAAACTCAAGTAGGTTTTTTCAAAATTGGGTTCTCAAAATCTTTATTTAAAATTCCACATATTTAACTAATAATAAATATATAGAATTAATTCTATAATACATATTACATATTTCATCTTTGACAATAATCCTAGATTTTGTTTGATTTGAGGGGGTCTAAACTGTTAGAAAAAACAAAAACTTTTCAGGGAAAAATAGTTATCTGTATAACAAATACAATAAATTCTAAATGTATGATGAAAAAAATAATATTGAAGTATTACATGTAATAAAATTAATTGAAAAATGGATATGAAAAATTGGGAAAAAAATATGTATAACAACTGCAAATAAATAAACATTGGGATAATATATATAATTAATTCTGCTACTTATCATACATAACTTACAAATTAATTAAAAAAATATCTTCTGAATGCTTTAATAACACAATACTGCTAATAAATATAGAGCAATAATTTAATACATTTTATTGAAAAGAAAAAACTTCAAATGCAGCTATTTCAAAGCCAACTTTTAGTATAAAATAATCACCATTCAAAACTAGTTTTTTGATGTTAGAAAAATTTTATAATATGAAAAAAATTTATTTTAAAATTTCAAAAATTTTCTTTTAGACAAAAATTTCTTCTGCATAATTTAAAATTGATTTTTAAATTTTTCTATTTTAAAAAGTTATTAATATTTTAAATTTATTTTAATCATACAATTAATTATATATCCTGTCCTCTTACATAACAAAAAACCTGAATAGTTTTCAAATCCCCAAAAAAGCATCTAAAACCCATTAAAGTATAATAACCCTGATAAAACTCGAAAAAAGTCCAAAAAGCCCCAAAACCCTGAAAAAACCTCAAAAACCCACTGAGTTGGGTTTTTTCTGAAAAAACCCAGGGTTTTGCCAACCCTGAAAATAATGGGGATTAAATCAAGTATTCTTTAACACATCTCGAAATTAAATTTCAGAAAAACTTTTGATGCATATTGTATAAATTTGGACTATATGGACTAAAAACACACAATTATTTTAAAATTTTCTTAAAATGCCTTATTGTTACCGCCATTTTCATTATGGTAACGAGAAATATAGGTAACACTAAATTAAATGTATATTGCAAACAAATTTTACAGTAATACAATAAGGTCATTTAGAGCATTTTTAAACATTTTATCAAAAATTGTGCAATAGAATATTACTAGAATATTCAGATAAAGATAAGTCTAATTGTAAAACTTAGGTTTGCTCAGTACTGATCCTAGACTGCCAGCTATTCCTTTTATTACAAACTTTATGTTTAGTTATATGTTAGTATATAATTATTTGGGTATCTACATGCTGTGTGCAACCTTTTCTCCAGGTTTGGTACAATCAATGTGACAAATGCAGCTGTATACCACAGTCTTCATCATCAGTGCATGGAAAAATAGGGTATTTCCCCAGTTTGGACTTAGTTATTATCCATAAAATAAGGAGTTTAAACTAAAACTAAACTCCTTGGTGCAAGAGCCCCTAAGGGACAGGGCCTACGGTGCCAATCTCCGTTTATGTGACCAAGGATCCTGGTGTGTGAAGCATATGTTACAGTTAGGTGGTCAATCTTATGCAGAACCCCCAGTGTTTAGTTCCCAAGCACGCTTGGTTCTCAGTTCATCTACCCACTGAAGGGATGAAAGGCTAAGTCAACCTTGCTAGCCCGAGGATTGAACCTTAGACCTGTGTCATGGGAACACAAGGCACTACTCCAATGCCAATGTGTTTAAAAATAAAGGAGTTTATATATCTTTAAACTTCATTACACATAAATGGCGAGAGCTTCATTACAAAACTTGGCACAGGGATTCTTTGTGACACTGTATAAAACCTAAGCTTTTTTTTAAAACTTTAATAGTTTAAAATTTTATTTTTAAGTTATTTTCAAATTGATGATCTCACATTATTTAAATTTTTTTCCAATTCATTATTATTATAATACAATAAAAGTTTGATCACTAATATTTTATTAACAAATTTTCTATGCAAACATTTTCTTAGTTACCAAAATATTATTCAAAATCTAAGGCACCATACAATGAACTGAAGTGAAATATGAACACTGTAGTGGTTTTGTCAGATTTCAAAACCTAATTAGAAATAACTTATATCATGCCTGAAATATATGTGTAGAGATAAAAAATAAATAAATCTTAAAGTGAAAAGGAGTATTTTTAAATATACCCCCTTTCACCCCACTTGACCTTACTAAATAATTTAACCCTTTAGAAGGTTGTGGGAAGATTTCTTCCCACCTACATGATCTTACAAAATAAACCTGTGGGAAGCACAAAACCCATTATAATATATTGAATTTGCTATTATAATGATGGGAAGACTGATTCCCACTTCAGTTTTGAGCTGTTAACTATTGTGTGATCAATTGAATATAATTAACACTTCTGTTTTGGAAGTTTGAAAACGTGAGAGAAATAAATGGACCACAACAGGGTTAAACAGCATAAACTGAGTCTTATTTATAAATTTAAACACTATAGGGAAGACTGGGGCACCTTGGGACACTTTTCAGTTAAACATTTTTATGAATTTTTTTTAAAGCTAATTGGAAAAAAGAAATATGCATGCTTATATTGTCATAATATCTGCTTCTTATAAACATTAAACCTATTTAATATCTCATTTAGTTAAAGAATAATAAAAGAAATAATATACCTTTCCAATGTCCCAACCTGCCCCACTGTATGGGGTAGGTTGGGACACTAAACAACAAATACAAAATACTGTTCAAATTATTTTTATTAACTGTTATAAAAGAGAAATAGCTGAAAATTGTCCAAGTTAATACATTTTTTTTTAACAAATCTTATATTTGCAGCTGATTCAAGCCTATTAGCATTTACAGCAGAATACTTTGTTTTTCTTGTTCTCATCATTTTTTTTTCTGAAAAAAAAAAAAAGATTAATAAATTAATATTTTGATGTGCTGAATCAATTAAAAATTAGGCACCAAAATATTAATTATTTTGCTTGAATTGATATTTGTTTACACTTTTTAAAATGTCCCAAGGTGCTCCATCTGTGTGTCCCAACCTGCCCCATTTTACATAGTATCTTTTGGTAACTACTATACAGTTAGGCTTAACAATACAATTTATTTATTAGCATAGAAATAATAATAAATGAATTTTCTTTCATAACAATACACTTTCTTTAAATATTTAAATTTTTTTTTCAAAAAAAATTACTTTTTAAAATGCACATTGATGTAATTTTGGGTTATTCAAAACAAAGAAAATGAAATTGTTCCTTACCTATAAGCACTATCTTCATCAAAATTCTTTGAGAAGTGAAGAATAATGTCATCTATCAATACACATGAGCACTAATTCCTGGCTGCAAATTAAAGCCTGAAAAGAAAGGTGTCCCAAGGTGCCCCACTCTCCCCCAAAATAAATAAAAACATTTTATTTCATTTTGACAGACATACAAATCTATTTATTCAGGTCTAGTGAAAATTTTAGCTTTTAATTACATATTACAAATTTTTAATTGCTATAGCAATCACCACAGTAAACTTAACCATTTGTTAGTGCTAATGTATTCACAAATGAAACTCTAAAAAGAAGTGTACTTAATTTATTTTATAAATGCCAAATAAATAAAGTCAGTTATTCTGCTTTAAAAATCATAACTACTGGAATATTTAATTTATGCATTCACTAAATTACATAATTACAAAAGAAACAACTTATTGTAAAGATATAACTCATTCTTACCTTCATTTTATTAGGTCAGGGTTACTTATACTCTGCTTGTCTATATCA
>CM063507.1:56401556-56454056 GCA_032207245.1 Pardosa pseudoannulata | reverse complement strand
TCCTCATTATCTATGTAATTATTTTGTTTTTAAAAAAATTGATTTTGTTCAAGAAGTTTTATTTTTCTATTCCCTTAGAAAACTTCTTAAGTGGGTTTTACTGCATATATATATTTATATATACAAATATATATATATATATATATAATATATATACACACACACATACATACGTGTATTGTTTTTCTGATTTCCCGTTTAAGGAGTTTTTATCAGTTAGGCTCTTGGAAAACTTCTTAGTGGGTTTCACTGTATTATGTAAAGAGCAAAGTATTTATAAACATTTAGTATTATTTAAAAACCAAGTTTTGTATACATATTTAGCTTGTTATGCAGTTATGTATTAAACAAAAACAAATGAAAGCTATTAAGTTTGCCTGACAGGTTTTGGGATCAATGTTAGAATTAAAAAAAATGAATTACCCTTAATAAATTTTAAAGACAAATTGCATCCAGCAGTTATAGAGTAAAGTTATGCAGTCTTACTTGAAGGTTTTACTGCATGGGGAAACAAAATCATGTGACTGACTTTACTATTATTATAATTTAACACTAAACATACCATATAACGGGTCAAATGACCCATAAGGTTTATGTAAAAAAATGCGATGGGAAATGAATTAAAAATTCTTATTCTTTGTGTTTGCAATACATAAAAATTGACAATATACAATTTTGTTTAATTAAAATAAAGTTTATTTGTCTATTTCCTTCCAGTTTTCATATTTCATACATTTATAACCAGAAAAAATAAAGTCCGGTCATTTGAGGTAGAAATAGGTATGTATTAAGTGTTGGCATGTTTAGTGTTAAGGTCTTTTATAAAGCATTTTTTCTTGACAGAAAATGTGGCTCAAATTTTGCACATATTATTTCTCACTTATATCTTACTTAATAGTTTCCTTATTTGTTCAGCATATCCATATGCAATATAAGTATCCAAAGGTTTTTACAGCCATCTAACATTTTCTGTACTTAGGCATTATTCATTTGACTACAAAGCTATTCCTGTGATTTATCCCTGAAAATAACGTAGCATGCACTTGTGCTCCAGTGAAGAAATCAATATAAATGTAATGCCTTCTAGGTTATTTCCTAGCATTGGGGAGGGGATGGGGGGGGGCAGATCACATGTATGATACATTATTCAGTTTGAAGCACCTGTAAGTGAACATCACAGAAGCATGGGAGTGACTTCAGAAAAGCAGTGTTAAAAGAGAATTTCAGGGGGTTAGGTGCTTGAGTGAAACCCCAGAATTCCAAGGATTTCACACTGTCTCAGGATTTTCGGAGAAGTAAAATTGCATATTATTTCCTTTACTCCGTTCTCTTTACTTTGAAAACATATCAATGAATGCAGTACATTCTTTATGATTCTCAAATAATCCCTCAACTGTTGCCTACTAGACACTGAATCTTAAAGTAACAGGTTAAAACATGGTAAGTTACTTAGTACACTGTAGGAAGTTACTGAAAAAGACATGGACTATTTATGATTTTGAGGGTCAGAAATATGCAAGGATAAAAGTCATGCAGTCTGACGGACAAACAGCTGAAAGTTAAAACTGTAAAAGATATGCTGTTTTCATTGAACATGGATTAAAGTACAGTCAATGAAAGAGACTTATCATGCTAGATAACAAAGAAATTTAAGGTATCCGTCTACATTCTTTTTTCTTTTCCGAGAACTTGTTTATTTAAACGTAGAAAGTAGTTCATGTTTTTACATTTTTAGATTTATTTTTTATATTATATTAGAGAATTGCACTTAAAAAATTTATTCATGGAGAAATTTTTATAAAATTTCTAATAAATGAACACTGGACTAGTGAATCACCTAAAATTTTGGCTTAATTTACATTTGGTAAAAAATTTTGGTCCTTCAAAATCATACACATTGAATTTTTAACGAATTTTCATTAACTTTATAGCTAACTATGAGTGTAACATCAATAAAAATTATCCAAATTTAAAGCTTTTAGGTCATTTACTAGTAAATACCATCAAAAGCATTCATAATAATTTTCAACAAAATATTTTAAGAACTTTTTGAGAAATCACATTTCAAGTTTCAACATTTTATTAAAAATACCCTTCCAAGAAAAATGCTTTTGAAGTTTATGAAAGCAAAGATTAACTATTAAAAATTTAAAATACATGCTTAAAATTCCCCCCACTTTCTTGCTTTAAAACTTTCTAATTGCCAAGTTGCTAATTATTAAAAATACTAGAAAAATGTTTAAACTAATTTTCATGAAAATATAAAAAGTTTTGTCCAAAAATGCTCTTTAAAATTCACAACTTCCGGTTCCAAAGTTGTTACTTCCAGTTTGTTTTGAGAGCTGGCACTGATGTTTAAATAGCTGTAACTTTGCTTTAAAAGGCCGTAAAAGACAAAACAAAAACAGATTTAGAAGCCTAAAAGTTGAAATTTTACAATAGAGAAATAAAATTATGATTTTGGGCCCAAAATGACGTTTTTAACATAGATGGATACCTTAATGCTCGTCTTTAAATCAAGGAAGTAATTGAGGCAATTAAAAATAACTGAATTTGTCTGCCACCCTCCCTTATCTAAAATGCTTTTTGCTAACACTTGTTTTTAACACATGTTTACACTTATATATCCATAAAATATTCCAAGGAGGTCCCACAAACACTCCTGGAATTTAAAAAAAAAAAAAAAATGGATGCTCATACAGACTTTAAACTCCTCAATGACAGAATTAGCACATAACCTGCAAGAATCTTAGTCTAAAAATTTGTTAAAAAATTATTAAGGGTAGATTGTGAAACACTACTGTACTTTCATTTGGTTTGGCCTGAAAAGAAGCCGGAGAATTTTGTGAAGCTATAGATATAACCCTAGGTTACACTCTTGCCCCTCAAAGTTAATTGAAGTGGTTGCCAGCTCATCATGCAAAACCTTTGTCACTCAACATGCTTAACTTTGAAATCTTAAAGGCTAAAAAATAATTACTTTAAACAACCTTTGCAGGAATATGCACAACTATGATACATTCTATAATTAAAAGGACTCTCTTCATATCCCCTATATAATAACAGCCTAAGTTGTCTGTCCGCAAATTTATGAAATGGTTGTATCTAGAATGGATACAACCATCCATATTGGATTTTTTATGAGTTAGGGTTAACAAAATTCAAAGTGAATTCGAAATCCACCTCATCCTCCCCTTTTTGAGCGTTTAATGCTATTATTTCAAGCCTTATTCTATACTAAATTTATTATTGATAGGATGGCGAGGGCGGAGCGCAATATTTAAATTTCTGGACTGTTTTTACTTGACCCTTATATAACCATCTCCTTCCTCATGTGTAAGCTGACACATGGGGTAGAGTGTCTACCCATTTGATTGTCGTACTTCTTGGGTTGATGGTTCTACCCCCGACATAGCCAAATTTTTCTAAATGTCTAATTAATTTAATAATTTCTGCTTTTTCTTTTGAATTCTTATTCCTAAAGTTTTATTATTTTTAAAATAAATTTTTACCATTTTTCAGATTTTTATTTTATTAAATTCACGTATTACCATTATTATATCAAGCCCCATTTAAAGAGCAGGCGATTAAATGTATCAATTTATCACATAATAGGTAAAAATAACAATTTTTTTCTAGCATTATGACGTCATTTCTTTAACCATCTCATTTAATAATTTATTTTAGATTATTTAAATATCTTCTGCATTATTTCCATATGTTTTATCACTAAACTTAGATACTATGTAAATAATTTTCCTAAGGTAATATTTTGTTTCAAAATAATTCTCAGCCAAAAAGTAAATCATTTTTTTTTACCTGCCTCATGGGGTACTTTGCAATTCCGGAAAATTAAAAATTCTACTGATCCCGTCATATGATGGGCTATATACTAGTTTTCATATAGTAATACAGGCTTGCAACTGCTGAGGTACTTTCCAAAAGGTGAGAAAAGTGACAAATAATAAGTGACCAAAAAATGACTAAACATTGAAAAAAAAAAACGATATTTCTCCTCTTCATTACAGATGCTATTATTAAGATTTTTCTATTTATTTTAACTCGAAATCAAATGATTCATGCAAGACATGATTTTAGCGTCAAATACAAAAAGGTTAAAAATTTTGTTTAACACAACTCAACATTGATATTTATTCAAGAAAATCTATAAATTAGATTTGAATATTATAAATTAGATTTAAATTAGATACAATACATTAATTTTATAATCACAATTTTCTGACGATGTTTTTTTAATGATGTTTTGAAATATGTACATAGATTAGAGTATCTAAAGAAAATGAGAAATGTGTGCTTTGAGAAATGTGTTTGTGAAATACATTAAGTTACTTTAACGTATTAAATGTACATTTCAGGAACTTCTTTACGACTTTTTAAAATCACTAAATTCTGGAAACCATATGACTAATTACATTTTAATAAGAAAAATAAGATTAGACCATCACATTTTTGGTCTTATATTAAAATATTTTATTATTAATTTAGATTTTCTTTTTTTAACAACAGACTTTTGCTGTGATACACCATGAAAAAAGTGACTTTAGTTAAAAAAGTGACTAAAAGTGATCAATTGTAAAAAAAGTGACTAAAGGTGAGAAAAGTGACAGAATTGCAAGCCTGTAATAAGATTTTACCAGTAATATAAAAAAGAATCAAACAGTACATGACAATATTTTATTTAAAAGCATCAATAGCAATATTCCAGATAGTATGTGTAATATTTCCATAAATAATCTGTAAAAATTAAAAGATACACAGTTCCATTAAAAGAGTATAAAAACAGGAAAATAAAACCCATGATGATACACTAAGAACAGTTAAAAATGGCAGTGGTTTCAGCTTCAAAATATCTGAAATAAAATGAAATTAGCTGAAAACACATTGTATTTCAGGCAGTGCAAACTGTACTTAGCTACAAGGTGGCAGTGCATCACATCCAAGGTCTTCACAAAAACATTAAATCTCAAGATGCAAAATCATTGAAAATGAATTGATCACAGTAAATAGAAACCTGAGTGACACCTTTAAATGCAGCCTTTTCTTTATTCAGGACTAATTTGCATGATATTTGACAAATATCTAAGTAACATCTATAACTATTTAAAAAGAAAAATCGACATTTTTCCTCCTCCTCTTAATTTCTTGGGAATAAACATTTTCACAAGTATCAAATTTATTGAATATAGAACATTTCATTGCCATTGATTGAATACTTAGTTTTATATGGCATAATTATTTGTTTTGAAAATAAACGTCATACAGGGTATCTGCCAAAATAAATTTTTTCAAGTCCATGACTTTCCCTGATTTAGCTGATCTTTCCATGGCTTTAAAAAGCTTTCTTTAAAGTATATATGAATAAAACTTCTGATGTACATACAAATGAAATATATGCTTTTAGAGAAATTACAAGAATTTCATAATAAAAAACTATAAACTTACTTTATAAGTGTTAACAAACTCACATACATAAAAATAAATTGTTGTATCTACATACCTAAGTTTAATCATATAGCAATTTTTCAATCTAAATGTTTCCAATTTGAATTCAGGGTACTTTGGTATTATCCAGGTGACCATGAATAATAGCCAAATATAACCATATAATGTTTATATACAATATCCCTAGAGATAAACTTATATTTTGTGCAAAAATCTTAACTAATTTTTATTAAAAAATAATTATTATTATATTAATAAAATTTTAATCTACAATTTAAGAAAAAACCAGAATAATATACATTTACCCACCCATTAAGCTTTCTTGCTTTGAGTTTCCTCAGTGAACAAATTTTACTTGGCAATATGGTTAACAGGATAATACATAAATACCAAATTCAGTAATTTCAGCCAAGTGACAAGTAAAAATAGAATTAAACAATTCAATGCATTTTTTTTAATCGGTAGTTTAGTGGATCCATGACTTTTACTCATTTTACTTGAAAAATCAAGACTTTCCATGACAAAATTAATCCATTGTCTAAATCCATGATTTTCCATGACTTTTCAGGTGCACAGAAACAATGGTCATATCAGCAAATTTACAAATACAATTTTGTTCCATGGAAATACACTATTTAATAAAGTAGGTTATATAAAACTTCTGAACTATACAGTATTCTACATGTGTAAATTAGATTGATTATAAAATTATTTTTCTATATTAAGTCCTATAATGCTATCTTAAAAATTAGACTACTTTTTTAACTGGACGTCTTTCTAATTACTTTTAAACAATTTATATCTTGACAATGGAAATTTTTCAAAATTAAACATCTTAAGTATTTAGTTGTAAAGTTGTATAATAAACAATATTTTTAACACTTCATTACAACTGTCCTTTAAATTCAACTTCACAAAAGGATTATGAACTTTTTATGCTAAATTATTAATACCAATATATAAATATCTTTTGAAAATCTACTGACGATTTTCTTAAAGCATATTACTTCATCAGTCTCCCAAAAAGCTTAAGCTTGAATAAGTAGTTTTCATTCAGTAAATACAGATTTGTACTTAATTCAGCCTTTTTATTTTGTTAGACATTTAAGAAAATGAACTCTTATATCAGCATTGTTTCTGCTAAATTATAGCTCTTAAGGATTTATAGCAAATTAAAATATTTTCATATATCAGTTGTATTATATATATATCATTTTGGTACTAGAGTTTATGGATTTGAATTCCACTGATGGCATGGATGCTTGAAGCTGTTTAGAGTTGGCTTTAAGCAGGTCCCAGTTCATTTTAACAGTACACCATAGTACTTCAACCATCCCAACCAATTTTATATTTGTGGTCTTCAAATTAGGTTCCACAGAACCCTAAGGTAGTGATAGAGGTGCTGCAGCTGGTTTAAAAAATTATACATAAATACAACATAAACTCTAGTTATATATTAAATCCATAAGCCATATGTAATTATCTTAGCCTCTGTAAAACAAGATTTTAACAGCTAATATTCTGTGCTGGTAACAGAAGCCATAACTATTTGATGCCATAATTAAAACTAGTCCTAGAAAGACACAAAAAAGAAACTGAAAAATCGATTTCGTGGTCAGTGAGGTTCTTTCCAATGCAAACAAACAATTTTGGAAAAAAAAAAAGGTATTTGAATACAATTGGTATATATATATATATAATTGCAAGTAATCTTTTATTTGCAAATATGTATAATATTTATTATATTTTTTTAACAATGGGTTTTTGCTACAAATTTAAGGGACTTTTAATTTTTTCCCCATGCAGGACCTACATTTTTTTTTCATGTTGCGGAATGTTCAGTACAAACACTGCAGCACCTATAGAAAGTAACTAATGTCTAACTTACATATACTTTAGAGAAAGGTATAACACTACTTATGTCTTATAGCTCCAAGGGTTAAGTCATTTGAAGACTACTGCCTTGTATCAATGTTCATTCTATTTGAAAGTAAATAATTATTTCTCTAAAACTTTATTTAATTAATTAGAATGATAATGATAAGTTATGAATAGTTGATACTATTTCATCCTCATTATGGAAGAGAGGGATAATATAGGAAAAAAAAAACACTGAATTTAACATCTAAAATGTTTGAAAACAATACAATATGCTATCCTTTGACAATAATACAGGAAAAGAGCTATAGACATCTTAATTTCTTCTTTGAATATTTTAGTTTTTTAACAGAATAAATATGTATTTAATTTATATTTTTAAATTCTATTTATAATTTACTCCTGTATATTTATAGCATTAAAAAAACTTTACTTAATGAAATATAAACTGAAATAAAAATTAACTGTAAGTTAAAAAACTATGTTCCAAATCTTAATTGTTAAATATGGTCCCAAACTTAGTATGTGATCTTCAAAATAAAGAAATGCATGTAATAATCATAAAAATATACAATGCCCCACTTTGTTAAGGAAATGGTAAAGATTAAAGAGTGAACAAGAAAATCTATGTTGTACCTTTCATTCAACAATTCAAGATGAGATGATATATAAATGGCCAGGATATTAATTTATATGTATGGGGACTTTTGAAGAGCTAATTGCCTCTTATTACTAAACAACTGTACTATAAAATATTAAGAGCCTGAACAGTGTGACACAATCTACATATTTTTACAGAGACCAGCCTTAAAATGTTTTACAGAGTATAACAAACAGAAAGTTCTAAACTTGAGCAACAGCCATCATTATGAAATTGTGCAGTTTAAGTGGACATTATGAATACATTTACAAGTCAATGCTGTAAAATTCCATGCTTGAGTTCAATTACTGAGATTTTTAAAAGTAGAACACTACTTTTTTTTACACTAATAATTAAAAATAAATACACCAAGAGTAAATTAATAAAGATAATTATTTCGAGTTATTTTCAAATTATTTTGCATGCATTCATTTCTTAATATGAAATTCTCACACAGTTTCACACTTTATAAAAATTTAAAACAAATCTTTTAGGAAAATTATGATGTAAAGTTTTACATACCTAAAATAACTTACTTACATATTAAGAATAGAGGACTGTTCTGACAATGTCAAAACCACATGCATGCTCTATATATACTTTATCGATTTTATATATAAATTTAAACAGAAATATTAAGTATTTGCAGGGTATCTGCCAAAATAAAATTTTTTAAATCCATGACTTTCCCATAGCGAAACATTTTCCATGACTTTAAAAAGCTTTCGTTAAAGTATATATGAATAAAACTTCTGACGTACATACAAATAAAATATATGCTTTTAGAGAAATTACAGGAATTTTATCATAAAAAGCTATAAACTTACTTTATAAGTGTTAATAAACTCATATACATAAAAATAAATTGTATCTACATACCTAAGTTTAATCATATAGCAATTTTTCAATCAAAATGTTTCCAATTTGAATTCAGGGTACTTTGGTATTATCCAGGTGACCATGAATAATAGCCAAATATAACCCTATAAAGTTTATATACAATATCCCTAGAGATAAACTTATATTTTGTGCAAAAATCTTAACTAATTTTTATTAAAAAATAATTATTATATTAATAAAATTTTAATCTACAATTTAAGAAAAAACCAGAATAATATACATTTACCCACCCATTAAGCTTTCTTGCTTTGAGTTTCCTTGGTGAACTAATTTTACTTAGCAATAGGGTCAATAGGATAATACATAAATACCAAACTCAGTAACTTCAGCCAAATGACAAGTAAAAATAGAATTAAACAATTCAATGCATTTTTTTAAATCGGTAGTTTGGCAGATCCATGACTTTTACTCATTTTACTTGAAAAATGAAGACTTTCCATGACAAAATTAATCCATTGTCTAAATCCATGACTTTCCAGGTACGCGGAAACCATGTATATATACTTTATCAATTTTATATATAAATTTAAACAGAAATATTAAGTATTTGAAATGCTGATAGAAAACTTTTACGATTCAACAAAGTTATACAAAATGTTTTGCCTCACTTCCAAGTATAGAAACATTATTTGCTCTATATGAGTATCTTTAAGAATTCACCCGAAATTGATAAACAAGCAATTAACATTTTCTCTATGACAACATACCTATAGCAGATTTAAAGTCATTCTTATCATTTTTAAATAATCAACATAAACTTTTAAAACCTATGCAATTAACTATACACATAGACATATTTCAAAACATGAAATGCATTGCAATTTTGAGTGCATAATCTGTATGTTTGGCACATAGGCAAATGAAAATGAATAGAAAAATGAAATTTGAATTCAAGAAGTATATCTGCTAAATATATTTAGCCCATTATAAAAGAAGCCTAACATAAATCCTAACCAGAACAGCCTTATACCCATATTGAAAGAAAAAAAATCAATAATTGCATATAACACATGATATATATTTACATGCCAGCTTATCTGAATACTATTGACTTATAACAAATAAATATTTCGTTATAAAAACTATGAAAGTTAATAAATGGCATGCATTTATTCACAAAGTGATGTGAAACTTTTTTTGTACTTAAAATACAGTAACATGCTGAATATCTGTTCTTTTTCTTTTATACAAATAAAGTAAAGGTTTCTCACAACATTAATTATAGTTTTAGAATTTTAATAAATTAAGTGTTTTAAATTTTGCATTCTTAGAAGCATAAAAAATTATAAAAGTTGAGAACCACTTTTGCTTTCTAAAAATTTGAATCTTAAATCTTTCTCAAATTTATATACTATAATCGTTAATTTAACCCATTAATGCCTAGCATCCCTTTTTAGGGATATCTAAAAAAATAATTTGTAGAGTTTATTTTGTAGTGTTAGTTTGTAGTTTTTGTTTAAATTCTCCATTTTCAACAAGATGGCCAAATGGTAGGACACTGCTCTTTGGTACAGTTTTGTGGGGTCAGTTTGCTAGCATGGATATTTGCAATTGGCTTTAACCCTCTGACTGCCCAATTTGTGAACTGAAATCTCTTCAAATATTTTGTATTTTTTTTTCATATTTTGAATTTACATATACCGAGAATTGAAATATGCATTTTTTCTTTCTAGAAATAATTTATTATAGATTTTTTATCATGAGAAACTAAGCAGTATGAAAAACCAATTTCAGATGTTATCACAAAAATATTTTAAAAAATAAATTTCAATTATAGCGGGTACAATTATTCCCCTCTCCTTTCTTACGAGAGGTGGCGCTAGAAAGCCATCGAGTGTGTGCTCTAATATAGTGTCAGTGGTCTATGAGTGTGTGTTTTGTGCTCTTTGTTGTTTGGTGTTCTGTGTTGTGGAACTTCGAAAGGAAATAAAAATGGTTCCTAAAAAAATAGTCTAAATTAATTCTAAACGTCTTATGAAATAAGAGTCTCGTCCTTCTACAGTGGTGCCCAATGTGAAATTTTGAAAGTATGGAAAAGTGTCATCCAGACACATGCCATGTTTTTTCCCGTCATGGGAAATCGTAAAATTCTGTCAAAGTATCGATTCATCTCGATATGTGTTGCCCTAACATGATGTGAAAATTTTTGTGTGTTTGTTCTACAGTGATTTTTGCCGCTTTCACCAAGAATTGTGTGCTTTTGTTTCAGTGAAAGTTCCGTTTTCAACGAAATTGATTCTTCCAAGAATTTTGTGTTGAATTCGTATAAAAATGAAATCTTCATAAAGCTGTGTTCTGAAAAACATATTTATGATTAAATTCACTGCTAAAGTAAAAGCAGTTTTGTTTTTGGCTGCATCTGGAATTCAAACGTGCCTTCTACTCGGGAGTAAGCTGAAAAGTTCTTTCCCGTTTAATTATCATTTTGTGATACCTTTTTTATGACTCATATTTTGATTTCGTTTTTATCATTTAATTGATATAATTTCTTTTAAGAACAAGATATATGCATGAATTGTGTGTTTTTGAAATTAATCGGTTTCTATTTGTTGTATAAAGTAATTCTAATGTATATATCTTGAACGAAAGAAACATGTTTAAATTTTGAGAACTTGCTTTTTTTTCTATTTTGAACAACAGTTGATTTCTATTTATAATATAACTATTTTTCTATTATCTAATATAGCTGTAGATCTATTCATATAATTGTATTCATATAAACATTTAATACTGTATATAATTTATTTTACTGGGTAAAGGTTGAAAAGGTGGGATGCACGCCTCAATAAAGGAAAAAACACATGCCCGCGAAAATAGTGGGATGACAAATTTTGCTACATTTGAGTTGCCCGTGGAAATTGCGGGATGAGCAGCCAGAGGGTTAAGCAGTAGGTCCCAATCTCATTAGCTGTTATATTGGAAAAAAAAAAAAATTCTAATGCTCCAAAACAAACAAAATGTTACAGCAAAAAGATGGAAGTTCTATAAACAATCTACCAAATTTTGAATATTCACTTGCATTTTTAATATTGTCGTTTGGATTTACATATTATGAGTGTTTGAGCCTTGTATGAACATTTACTTTTTTTTAACAGATATATCGACTGAAATGAGAAAGTAGCTTTATCTGTAATAAAGTTCAATTTTACGGTGTGATACCATACAAAGCTTCTTCCTTAATTAACTTTTTTTTATTTAATAATTGTCATGAATGAAATCACCTTTAGGGCAGCTCTTGGGGGATTCCCCAAGAGCAGGGCACTGCGACCAGAGGTCTATTTACCCAAACCCAAGAAGAACAAAACACGACAAATAATTGTCATTCTATGATGTTTAAAATCAGAGATGATCACTAACAAGATCATACTTTAATATTCAAAACTGTTTTAATGTGTAATCCATAATAAATTAGATTTAAGACATTTAACAATATATATTTGGCAAAAATAACTTATGCATTAATGGGTTAAGAATTTGAAATTCAAGAATTTTTATGACATTCTCCAAATAAATTTTTTCAAATAAAATCAGCTAACATACAACTTGTGTAAATGTGTGAACATTCTCTAAAACACAAAAAGTTATCTTTTTGAACGAGCTTTTTAACTTCCATAACTAAGCATATTCAATATTTTAAATTTAATGAGTTGATTCAATGCCACACCAACATACATAAATTTTATGCTTAGTTTGATTTTATGAACAGAATGATTTATCAAATTCTAACAGAATTAAAGTGATCTTTTAAGCTCCACTTAACCTGAATGCTATTAAATGAAACTTAAGATTTCAGCAATTTTATGCTAACTGAAATCTGAACTTTGAAGACATTATTCACAGAAAATATAGCTGTATAATAATGCCACAACTACCAACAACAATTTTATGCTTAATTTGATTTTATGAACAGAATCATTTATGAAATGTCAGCAGAATTAAAAGTGACCTTTTCAGTTTCAAATAATCTAGATTTTATTAAATGAAACTTAAGATTTCAGCAAATTTTATGCTGACTGAAACCTAACTTTGAATTTTATTCACAGAAAATCCAGCTGTATAATAATGCCACAACTACCAACAACAATTTTATGCTTAATTTGATTTTATGAACAGAATCATTTACGAAATGTCAGCAGAATTAAAAGTGACCTTTTCAGTTTCAAATAATCTAGATTTTATTAAATGAAACTTAAGATTTCAGCATATTTTATGCTGACTGAAACCTAAACTTTAAAGACATAATTCACAGAAAATCCAGATGTACTGTAATATAAAATAAGTTTAAAAATTCATGGTTTAAAAAGATAAAATCTATATATGCCATTAAAATATAAACATTCTGCATCACAAACTAAATGTATCTACATAACCAATATCTCAAGAATGCTAAAATAAATTACAATTATACAATAAATATTAAATAAAATTTTAGACAGGTACTACAAGTCAATCAATAATATTCAATACATTCAAAACAATGTGCACTTCTATCTTATAAATGACAAAATAAAAATAATCATAGAATGCTACACAAAACATAGATATGCATAAATATAATAATAAAATAGACTTCATCACACGCTGAAGTAAAATAAATGAACATTTGCAATTCTTAAAAATTTGCATTACATTCAAGAAAATAAGAAGATATATCAAGGATAGATATTTTCATGAAACTATTCTGATTTTCCAAGGCAATAAAAGAGTTGTAAAAATTGGGAGACATACCTGTGACGTACAAGAAAATATTAAAACAATTATGAAACAGTGCAAAAGAACAATCCTATATTGTGACCTCCTAAATGAACACAACCATCAGTATAAATTGATACAGGATTACAAATAATAAATAATGCCAGGTCATTAAAACATAACATCTGATCATAAACACTTTAATTAGTAGCAAATTAAAATTAATTGAAAATCTAAAAGATCTTGAATCATCTATAAAGTTCACCTTAATTTCTTGATACAGAAGAAAATGATAAAATCTCAAAAATTATTCAATGTCTGATAAATTTTCAATGAACTTAATGCTTAACATATTGAAGATGACGTCAATTGCTGGGAACTGATAGTGGATATCTTAACAGACAGTTTACTATAATCCATGTAAAATCTATTGGCGCTTCAAGGTCACACTTTTTCGTTTCCCCAGTCATCAGTTACTATGGTAGCGACCAAGAAGCATGTGTATTCACACTTATTTTCAGCACTTCAGTTGAGGATTTGATTCCAATACGTTCTTGCTTTAATTTCTTCTCGTAGATATTTATTTTGTGCTTATCTGATATTACCCTCTCATTTTTTATCTTTTAATTCATTGTTTTATTTAAATTTTGCTTCATATTTATTTAAATTTTTTACTTCATAAAATATTTCCTGTAATGGCTAATTTCGATGTTAGAAAACAGTCCAAAATACTGATATTTAACATATACAGGTACTTGAAATGTCTTTTTGCTACAGTTATGGAATTGTTTTCGCAAACTCAACAAGCAACTGATGATGCCCGTGGTATTTCTAAAAGAATTTGTGCCGATCCAGAACTGCGACAATATTAAAAAAAAAATGTCACATAAAAGGTGCATAACAGAATTAGATGATTTCGACAAAAGTGTCACCTTTTCTGCCTTTTTAAAATGCCGTTTAACTAAAAAACAAGAAATATTTTTTATTTAGTTTTTAAAGCTTTTTTAAATAAATTTAACTACAGTTTTTTTTAGCAAATTACTAATTATAAGCAAAGTTAAAATTTTCAGTTGTGCATAAAAACTACTTACATAAAGAAAAGTTTAACAATATGCATAAAAAGTTTATAATAAATCATAGATGTTCTTGTAAAAATACAAAAATTTATCTTAATTTAGAATTCTTACTAAAACATTAGGAATCTGTACCTTCTAAAGAAATTTTCACTTTCTAAAAATGTGTCAACAGACCATAAATCTTTAAATACATAATAAAATTACACAAAATATTGTTATTGCATTAAGACCTCTTTCAATTATTGTAAAATCATAAAATAATTAATACAGTGTAATTTTGGAATGGAAAGTTTACCTCCCCACACGATGCATGACACCCCTTAACACAGTGGGAAAAAAGAGTAAAGTCTTTCCCCAACTGTCGTTACCATAGTTACAGTTGGTCATCGGGGAAAAATCAGTGACCTTGAAGTGCCTATTGAGTTTACACCGAGTATATACATCTACAAGAATTGATGCCACTCAAACAAAAAGTCCACTGTCAATCCCCATGGATGACGTTGCACTCAACATATTGAGGAGTGTATAGAAAAGAGAAAAGTGTACACATAAATAATATTACTTTGCAGATTCTGCTTTTGCCTGAAGAGACAAAGTAATATTATGGAAGTAGTAAATTTGCATTCTACGTTGTACATTCGTACGCACTTGCGTACTATTACTACGTTTGCACTTTTCTCCCTTTTCATTTATCCAATACAGTAATGCTGAGCACATATGACAAGTATATAAGTACATTTTAAAAATGAACAATATAAATATACCTTTAAAACCACTAAAATACCAAGATGATACACTCATAATAACAAAACAAAACAAAAAACCTACCATGCCTTATAGAACATATTACCCATAACAAAAGCCAGAATTTTGAGGAAATTTCATTTAGAGACACAAATTCAGACAAAAAAAAAAGCAATACAAATAGACAATAATGAAAATAAAAATATTTTTAAAATTCATACCCACCTAATAAATTCATAAATACAATAATTAATTATGGAAAATAAGTGTCAAAAGAAATTTAATATTATAAATAGATAAACCGTGAATTAGATTACCAATAAAAAATAACACAAATTTACCGAACTAAATTCAATTTTATGAATATGTTAGTATATCTATAATATATTTGTAAAATTGAATTCATAAAAATTCCAAATTTCTCTTTAGAATAATCAATAAGTTTTCCTCGTTAAATACATATTTATATCTCTTTGATCAGATGTTAACATATAAAATAAAGAGTTTAAATACTCAATTATTTACTAATTCAAATCTACAAAACAAGTAACTTTTAAAATTTCAAAAGTACCACAATTTAAAAACCACATTAAAATATCATCCCAGTCATTAAGAATGAACAAAAGATTAAAATCATACATTTTAAGAAATTAGAGATCATGAAATTGAAATTTCAAGACTGTAAAATCAAAGAAACTTATCTGAATCTAAAAAAACTTTTCACAAAAATTTAAATAACAGATATTATTAAAAACTAAAGTATTTATAAGTATGTCTATTAAAAAACTTTTTAAAAATCATAAGCTAAATATAACATACAAAAATATGAAATGACAGCAAAATTTAGAGCTGATACTTCATCATAAATTCAATCTAAACATTTTTCTTCATAAAATCTTACTACACATGTCCACATTATTTGGACACTAAAAAACAAGAAACTATATTTGATGATAAGAAATACAAAAATTGACACACACACATATATAAAAAAAGTTTGAGTTTTCTTTCTTCTAAATTCATCCTTCAAATTATGAATCATTAGACATTTTTTGAAAAGAAAATGGCTGTAGGCATAGAACAATTTATTGAATACTTTTATATTAACATATACAGATATGCCAACATTAAGGCATCTGTGTCCAGAACAAAAGCGTGGTTTCAAATTTTAACTTGCTAATTACAGATTACACGTAAATACATATCTTATTAGTTTCCGAACTGAAATTAAATTTAAAATATTTACACAGTAGTAAATTGTAAAAGGCAAATTGAAATTTATGAGTGGCTTTTTTATCTTTAATAACTTATTTTTCGGAACAGTGTTTCTTATAGCAACATTGACAGTGATTAAAATATTTTTCTATCATCAGGGTATCTAGAGTTTATCTACTCAAATTTGACCTAAATTCAGTTTGATTTTTCCACACAGTACTGAAAACTTTTCACATGCAGTATTATATTACTGTGTGAAATAATTAAAATTTGGCATTAATTTTTGCAAAATTTAATGGCTGTATGTAATTAATGTAATGTGTAATGTATTTAATGGCTGAATTCTAATCTTTTAGCTCTTTAAAAGTTTGTTATTTTCCGGAACAATCTGAGGAGTTTCTGTAATTATCAAATTTTCTTATATCTCTGGAGTAGTTAGCATATCTGCATATATGGTAGAAAAAGAGAAAACTTATTAAACGAAATTAAACTATTAAGTACTTATTAAATGACTTATTAAACTATTAAGAGAAAACTTATTAAAATTTTATTAACCCTCTGACTGCTCAATTTGTAAACCGAGATCTCTTTAAAAATTGCATATTTTTTTTGTTGCATAGTTTAAGTATATATATAAATTGGAGAATTGAAATACTAATTTTTTTTTCCTAGAAAAGATTTTTTATATTGACTTTTATCTTGAGAAACTAAGCTTTCAGAAAAACTAATTTCAGATGTTATCACATAAAAAATTTATTTTTTAATAAATTTCAATTGAAATACAGTTAATTTCTATTTATAACATACTATCTATAATTTTAATATCTAATATAACTATAGTTCTAGTAATATAATTATATTTATTATCTAATTAAATGTCTAATACTGTATATAATTTATTCCACTGGTTAAACGGTGAAAAGGCGGAATGTGCTTCTTAATAAAGTAAGAAAAACACATGCCCATGGAAATCGCGGGATGAGCAGTCAGAGGGTTAATTTTAACGTAATAATTTTAGAAATCTAGCATCATTACAATATTAAATTAACTTTATAATTTTTATGATGCATTAGAGTGGTCATGTAAACATTCAAAAACCTTTTACAGTGGATAACCAAATGGTTGGATCCTGCAAACCAAAGGAACTTCTGTTCTTCAGCCTGTTCAACAACAAAGTTACTTTTTTGCCTAAGCAAGCAGATTACTTAATACTACAACTATAAAAATGAAGGATTTTCTTTTCATCAAATATAGTGTCTGTTCCAACATATCACAACTAAACAGAGAAGAAATTCTTAAACTTAACTTCAACATATTCATTTTATGAACAATCTTTATCACCGGACAGAAATTGAAACACAAGCTAATACTTTTTTAAATACAGCCGAACTTCGATAACTCGACTTCCTATAAGTCGAATAATCCGCTAATTTGAACTTTTAATCAAGTCCCGAATCATTTCTATACTTTTCTTTAAAAAACTGTTTCGATAACTCAAAGTGAACATCTTCTAAGTCGAAGTTTTTGTGATAGATTACCCCAGTAAAAAACACATTTCCGTTCAAAACTTCGAATACCAGTCCATTCTTGACCTTCAAGAACTAAGGTTCTCGAAGGTTAAGAATGGAGGCAAGAACGAGCAAGCACAGGACACTATTTACATCTTACAACAATACCTGGAGACCATCAGAGGTACAGACAACACCCTATTTAACTGTGTTAAAAAATTAGGTGACTTTGTGAATGCCAACAACCTTAAAAATAACTGCTTTTTTCAAATGAGATTTACATGGTATGTACACTAATCAATATGTAATGAGGCCAAGTTTCTTGAGTTTTAATAAACCTTTTGAATCCATTCTTCTTTTGTTGTTTATATAAGCTATTAAAAAATTGAAATGTGTAGAACTATAGTATTATGGCACATATCAAACCATTTAATCCATGTCGACCCATCTTAAGTGCCAGTTGAGGGGAATGGTAGGTAACTTCAATAACTCAAACTTCGGATAAGTTGAATATTTTTGGGGGTCCCCTGGGACTTCGAGTTATCGAAGTTCGACTGTATTTAAAAGCATTCTAAACTGTTAATTTACACTTAATCCTGTCAATAGAACTAAACAAACTAACAGAAAAACTAATGTTTCAACTCAATTTGCATTTAATTCATGAAAAGTATTATCACAAAATTGAAAAATGCTTTGAATAATAATAATAATAAAAAAAATAATAGCTTAAAAGAGTATAAAAGAAAACTTGTATAATAATGAGAGATATATAATTCAAATTAGGAAATGACAGTAATATATACTGAGCATTGGAGACAGAAGTGAAAAATTAAAAACACAATATACTGCTCCAATTTTTTTCAATATTCCATGTAATTTTTTATCCAACAATTTAATAATTCATATTCAATAACATGTAATTAAATATTTATACATATATTTGTCATTAGTTAAAGATGCAATTTTAAATGTTATAATTTCTTCAATATATTTCTTCAATTTTAACCATAATAAAATACTAAATCTTTAAATTTTTCCAAAAAATTTTTAAATACAGAATAATTATTTTTCACTGTGAAGCACTACCTACAGTCTCATATCAGTTTTTATAATTTGAATTTATTCTACAAAATTTTAATTTTCATTAAACACATAGCTGTTAACTTTTCAAAAGATATATATATATATATATATATATATATATATATATATATATATATATATATATATATATATATATACACCAAATTAGTTTTAATCCATTGGTGTTAAACACAATATAATTTCATTCATTAGCCAAACATCAGTACATAAGATTCAGGATCCAACATATATAGGATCCTGGAACTAAAGCTATAAAATTATCAACATCTGTTTCTCTTTGAAAATAATTATCTCTGTTGTAATTTGAAATAATTTGCTAGTCTCAAAATATTAGATTTACTCATTTTTTCAAGACTTTATTCATTATATTTGATTTCATACTAATATAGAATCAAGTGTATGCATTATACTTATCAATATATTTTCCAAACAACTTTAATATTATTTTCAATTTAAAATTTTCAAAAACTGATCATTCATTAAAATTTCAAAATCAGATTTTTGACTGAGGAGAATTTAAGAATTTCAATATCTGTTTATCCAGATCTCCCCCCCCCTGTCTAAAATTTTTAAAATTTGTATATTACTATATGTATGAAAGATATGTTCTTTTTAAAAATGTAATATTTTCAGCTGTTTTTTTAAAAATATTAAAAAATTAATATAAGAAATCTTAAGAAAGGAACTTTATAAATTACATCCACTTTTTAATGATCAAATTAAAAATAATAAGGCAGGAAAATGTAAAAGAATGTTATGAACATTAAACAAATATTTTAATATCTTATAATTTACCCCTGTACATGTTCAATTAAACCTATTTGACTAAGTTTTAATAATAAAAACCAGAAAGTTTTGAGATCCAATAAAATCATGATGACATTAAATGTTCAAGTTCCAATTTTAAAAATTAAAATTTTTTAAAGACCTTGACAAAATTAAGTAGTTTTAAGGGCCCTTAAAAATGAAAGCTAAAATTAAGGAGTTCTTAAGGATTTTTAAGGATCATGGGAACCCTGTATTAGTATAGACATAGTTTTGGATAAAATACATATTTAAAAATGATTTGATAAAAATATTAAAACTATAATTTTAATTATAATTTCCCCTACTTTTATGTTTCATCCACCTCTTGATAAACGTGTTTCACTGTCTTCTTTTGTTAATTATTCAATTATTTGTATTATGAATTGTAAATTCAAAAAACAACATATCTGTGATATATTTAAAAAATTACACAGGATAAAACTTGAAAGTCTTCTATAAATGTTTTCCTAAACAATACAACCCTGATCCAAATCTTTACACAGATATCAGGCTAAATTCCAGCAGCTCAGCCTGCTCTCACAAGCCACTGAGTGCTCTTGCGATGAGTGTTGCTTGCTGAAAGCAACAAAACAGTTGCTTTTAGCAAGTCAAACAGTCTTCACGCTTTCTCTTATTTGTGCCTTACTTATGTTGGCTTTGCATTCAATGCTACATTCTAGTACAAAGGTTTTACCTTCTAGTATGAATTCCTGATAGCTTAAATTCAGTCAGATACTGAACATTAACCGGATATACATTTCATCCCAACTAATTAGAAGAGTACCATAATTTCATGTAAGAATGCCATGGTTCATGCATGTTTAAAAGTTAAAATTTAACATTTGTGACATATCTCAAGGAATTTCATTTTCTCTTCTACTGGTCCTAAAATATTTTTTAAGCAGCTCAAGATCATAATTATGTATATGTGATAATAAAATCCTCCTCTATATACTGTGCACTTTAGTAGCATGTTATTTATCTTTGATGTTTGGAGAAAAACTGCTTCTGAAGCCATCATCTGCCACATTCAACCAAGATAAGCCATACCTCCTCTACATAGTGGACCATAGTGTGAAGGGGGCCTTTACATTTTCAAATAATGTTCCACAGAGTTGACTTTTAATATATGCTTTTAATTTTAGTGTTTATTTTATTTATCTTTATTTTTTTGGGGGGAAGGGGTTTAGTTTATACATATAAACAAAAAAAAAGTGTTTAAATCCTCTTAAGAGCTAGGTTTGATTTATTATACTGTTTATATTTTAACTAAATGAGGAAATGATAAGACTTTAACGATTAGAGGTGGAAATGGAATTGTCGTTTACACTTTGGTTTGGTTTGGAGAGCTACGGTCTACTTTTTGCAACACAAGGGCTAATAAGATCAGGATCTACTGCTTAAAGCCAATTCTGAACAGCTACAAACATTCATATCACTGTGGGATTCGAACCCACGAACTCCAGTTCCGAAGGCCGACACCCTAACCATTCGGCCATCGTTTGGCCTATTTACACTTTAGAATTGCTAAATAATGTTTTGTATATTTTGGATAGGTTTTATTTTAGCCATCACAGCAAAATGAATGAAATACTTCTGAGACTGAGATTTTTAAATTGATGAATGAATCAGATTGCTGAATGGAGAAAAGTAATTTTTCTAACAGAAGGTAACAGGGATTCAAACTATTCAGATAACATTGAAATATTAGATTATCGGGATAATGGCAAAAACAATAAAAGTGCAAATGACTGGCAAACATATGAAATAATTGACAATCTTGGAGTTATTTATTAATTTGTTAAATATATGAAAATTGTTTGGGGTTATATGTCATTTAGTTTTACTAGCAATTGGTTGAATTTTTTTACTGACAATGAATATAAATTTTATTAAAATGCCTTTTTTCTTTAAACTAAACCATTTTCTTTAAAAATCCTTTTTTTTTTTTTAAATATTACTAAATTTTATTACTGCAGATTCATAAACTATCAGTAATAATAACTATAAATTAAGTGAAATTAAATTAGGCTGAACAGGGAAAATTGCCTGTGTATATATACTTTCAGATTGAACAGGCCTGGGGAAAAATTTCTCTCGCCTTCTAAAAGTCCTGAATGGGTTAACACTAAGCATTTATCCTGTGCCTCTACAGTACAATTTAAAATTTTTTTTCATACTGTGCTGTATTGTACAGGCGATGATATGATAAATTTCATTTTACAGTCTATAAGGCGATTTCCCGCAGTAGGGCAAATTCTCAAATTATGACAATTCTGGCTATAGTTTCAAATGGAAGGGCAGTTTATTGTTTGTCTATTGGCTGTTGTAAACATGAAAATGAATGAGAAGGGCATTATAGTAGTTTGTGACGTTGCGACAAATTGCCTTATTATATACATGGCATGCAAGTATGTGTGGCTTATCAAACAGAAATTATGGTACCCATTGCTAAAAGCCAATATCAAATGGCTATAAACATCCACATCATTAATGGGTAGAATCCATGGATTCCATTAACCAAAAGACAACATTTCATCTGTTTAGCCATAATCTCACTAACAAAATTTTCGAAGAGCACAAAGCATGAACTATGGCTCTTAAATCAGAAATGTTGACAGCTATGTGTATTTTATGTATTATATTTACATATAACTAATAATTATAAACATTTATTAAAATATTTTTGCCAGAATCATATTTGTTTCAATTAATCCATTCTGCATAAACAATATACCTGTATTTCATACTTTTGTTATTTTCAATATATTTTAAAGATCTATATACAATAAAATGTGTAACAATAATTCTTGTAAAAATAACTCTTGCTGAAATCAAACATAAATACAGATATATCACAAAGGATGGCACCACTGATAAAAAATAGAAAAAGAAAACCCAAGATTCATCACGATATTGATGATGCAATTATCAAACTACTCCCATAATTTATATTCCGAAAGAAAAGGTGTAAAAAATAAAATTTAAACACAAACACTACATATATATAAGCCATTTTCTCTGCTCTACAACACACATGGCAGTGTGAAATATGTGTTTTAAAATAATACTCACGGTGAAAATGAAAGAAAAGACATACAAAATTTTAACTTGCAAATATTTAAAAAGCTTACTAGGTACAAAACAAAACGCACCTACGTCTTTCAAATAAGAAGTATATTTTCCAATCTTATGAATTAACTGCAAGCAAAATGTCGAGAGTTTTTAAAAACCCTAATCTTCAATGACTATGAAGCTCTAGAAAAAGGAGCTAAGGAACATCTTTTAAGGCTACCTGCTAACATAATTTTTTATCATTATGTTACAAAGAGAGCATGAAACATGAATGTCGAACATTTGCAAATTTCTGTCTCAAAGTAATTTTTGTGAGAATTACTTACAACCAAGACAACAATTTGTAAAAAACAATGCAATAAATATTTTTATAGTGCAGTAGAGCAGATGTATGGCAGTTAAGTTTTACACATTCAAGTTTTACCAATGTGATGGATGTCACAATTCTGCATATAATGATGCCATAAACTGACCATATTTTAGGTGAAATCCCAGCAGACTAGATACATGAAGTATCACTTGGGGTGTCTAGCATGGTTATGAGAAAATGATCGATTGGAGTGTTGCCAATTAGCTTAAAGAAAAAGAGATGTTCAAGGCACTTCAGTCCTATACTCCTTAGAGCAGGTAGTCTTAATAGCAACTTCGGAAATCTTCCATTCTGTGTTGGATACATCTGCTTGCAGTACTCTTCTAGGGCAGTATATACTTTATCACGAAGGTTTGTTACTTCCTGTGTAGCCTTTAGATTTTTTGCCTCTGTAATATAGCATCTCTAATTAATAAACCTGTTTACATGAAAAATATTTTTTATATTTATGAAGTAAGAATCTATTATATAGAACTGAAATTTCCAACAATGTTTGTCTACTATTTAAATTCACATACCTATTCAGTGCCCAATTTGGAAAATTGTGGACTATAGGCACAAGTCTGATATCCCCCCAAATTTATAAATCATAATAAAATACAAAAATCAATAATGTGTACTCTTCTAGGGCAGTATATACTTTATCACGAAGGTTTGTTACTTCCTGTGTAGCCTGTAGATTTTTTGCCTCTGTAATGTATCATCTCTAATTAACAAACTTGTTTACATGAAAAATGTTTTTTATATTTATGAAGTAAGAATCTATTATATACAACTGAAATTTCCAAAAATGTCACCAAGCACATAAAAAGGGGGAAATATTTTCCAATCAAATTGCTGTAAAGCAGGGTTCGGAAAAAAAATCAGATTTAATTAATTTAAATCAGATATTTTTAAATTTAAATCGGATTTCTTCGATTTTTTTCTTAATACTAATTTTAATTGTTGTTTTTATGTTTTTTGCAATATACATAGAATAGTTAGTTATAAGAAGTAACATCTTATCTATATAGTATATTCTACACACTGATTACCTGAAATTAAAAATCTATAAATTTTAATCTAAATACATTCCATTTTGTAATTGGATAGTGCAAACTAAATAAGATGTAAGTTTAAAGAACAAATTAAATATTCTTTTAATGCAAACTATTTATTTAAAAAAACAAATCACAATTATTTCAATATTTTTTAAGCACCGAATTATGGATTTAATTGTTTCAATAAAAACACTAGCTTTGATGCTTTATCCACTCCTAATTATTTATGAAGGCTAGAATGAATAAGACCAAAAGAAGAAAACTGTCTTTCCATTCCAGCAGATGAAGGCACGGCTGTTGTTATTTGGTAGACAAACTGGATTTCCAGTTCTGTAATACTCTCTTTACCTCCCATTACGTTAAATGAAATTTACCAGTCATAATCAATCATTGATCAATCACTCCTACTACATACTTTCGGATAACAACACCTAAATTCTTGGAAAGCACATGCTATCTATTTACACTTATTTACTTATTGGTATTACTGTGCTGACTGATTCCCAATTCTCCAGTCTGTGGAATATAGTTTTTAAAAGAAGAGGGGAAAAAAGGGGGGATTTATATCAATGATTTTGTCAAATAAAATTAACTGATTTAAATCAATAAATTTTTTAAATAAAATCAACTGATTTAATCATGCTAACCCTGCTGTAAAGTAAAGCACTAAACCAACAGTTCTCAAACTTTTCTCATTGGAGAATCCAGTTTGAGAACTGCGTAGGTAGAAAATTGGCTGCACCTTGAGATGAATACAAGGTAACTTCTTAGCCCATTTAAATTGTGTATATGCCAGGACAATCTATCCACTTAACTTTCATTAGCTTTTAGTCAATTATCCCGAGTGCAGTATACAATGCCAGGGTGATTTATCTTAACCAAAACTATCAGTCAATTTTTTTTTTTTTAAGTTAAGGGCTGCACCTTTAAACTAACTTTATATAAAAAGAATAAGTGAATACCTGGATTAAACAGAACTATGGCTTTCAAACACCCCAGTTCAGTCTTGTCCATTTTCATTTCTCGCATTTTAATAACTAATTCTGTTAGAAGTCTGTCATAAATGCTACCAACTCCAGCTGAATGAGCACTATTACGGTGTACTACATGACCAGAAGCAAGCATGATACCATCTTTAAGAGAAATGGACTTATGACAGAATGAAGCTATTAGAAGTTCATTCCAACCTAAAAAGAAAATTACTCTAATTATTATAAGTATCTTAAGGGCCCCAGAGCAGAATACTTTTTAATATTCTGCAACAGGCTTTCAGATAATCAAAAATGTTCTGCAGGAGATATATTTATTTTAATAACTAAAAATGTTTAATAAAACTGTGCTACTTGGAATTTAGAAAAATATTGGTATTCAAACCAAGGCATTAACATAGAATTTACTGTCCTGTCAATTACTTTTGACGAAAGATATTTTGAAATATCACTATGATGATAAAAATGGGACTGATAATTTGGCCCAAACATTAATACAAAGGAAGTTTTTAGGATATCGAGCGGATCGCGAGCTATCTATCACACTAGTAGGGTGTAGGGAAGACAAAGAAATGACAACTCTCCCAAACGGTTATTGCCTGCAAATTTGGCAAGACACCGGAAATTCCAAGTAAACCTTAAAACTTTCAAATTTGCAGTTTCCTTTAAAAATATTTTGTCATAAATTTAATTTTTCTCAGCGTTCTTATAAAGTTTGGAACTGCCACTTCAACTTGCACTCCGATTCTTCCCTACTTACGGAAAACCATCGATATATATATATATATATATATATATATATATATAAAGGGAAAAAAGTTTTTTGGCGAGCCACGATTGTTCTGCGACATGTGTCACACTTTTTGGCACATTCTGCTCCGGGGCTTAAGGGGAACAATAGACTTTATGATGCATTTTTGTAAATTATCTTTTTATATAGATATGTTGAAGTGTAACTAAAACACATTTAAAAAAAATTTAAATAACAAATATTTTAATTTTATAATTTTAAATATTTTGTTACATTTTAAAATGTTTCTTTTACATTAAATTTTCTTCAGTTTATAATTTATAATCACTTAAAAAATATTTTTTTCAAACATTGCATGAACTTTAGGAGCATCATTTAGTAGTCAAATTAAATAGTTAATTTAAAAGAGTTCCTTTAAAATGCTTGTATGTAAAATTAATTGAACTTTTCTAGATCTGAGCTTTAATATATTATAAATATCCCAAAACATTATTAAAACATATATACCAATTTATTTTAATGAACAGTAAAAGTGCATAGTTAACAATTTTTAAGAATCTGAAAAATTAAGTTACAAGGACATTAATATAAATTTGCTAAAGAAAAAAATTAAAGTTTCGATAAAAAAAAATTAAGGACTTTCTAAGGACCAAAGTAACTTTTTATAAGTACCTACTTGAAATACACGGCATAACAACATAAACCTTATTTCCCAAGGAAGGAACATAATTTAATGATTATGAACCAGACAAGGCATGTTCAATAAATGCTTTACAATATTTCAGAATTAAGTTTTTAAAAATGTATAAAAATTAATATAAGATAAATATTTGATAAAAACTAATTTTGAAAAATTACATCTAAAATATTACATCTAAAGTTTTTTGAGTGATCAAACTATAAATAAATTGTGAATAAAATACAATACTATAAACAGTACTTCATGAGGGTTTAAAAATGACTCTGACATATATATATATGTTTGTATATACTAGCTGATTATACCCGATGTTGCCTGGGAAACAAGAAAGTTTTAGACTTTTCTATTAAATTCAAAGAAAATTAAAATTCAATAAGTAACTGAAATATCTATAAAACCCCCACCCTCCATGCTTCGTTTAACTAAAATGTGCATGACTGTTAGCTATTAGAAAAGGGCAGCTGATTTTAAACCTTTTCAGTATGCTAAATATTATATTTGTCAAATAAGTTTCCTAGCTCATGACCATAAAAAGCACTAATAAGCTAAAAGTATTTTCATACTTTTTTAAGGATATCAAGGAAAGGAATTTTGAATTACTACAGTAATATACTGACAACATATATGTATTTGAGGATTTTCTTTACTATTAATGCTGCACTTTTGGCTAGAAAATGTAAAAGAATGTTATGATTTAACAAATATTTATTTAGTATTTATAAAGAAATTTCCAATAGTGCAATTTCACATACATAAATAATCAACATATTTCTCTTTTTGTTTCAGAAATTTTTTTGCTCAAGTTCTGTAACTCAGCTACTTTTTCTTTTATATCTGTCCATGGAAGAAATTGATAGCGTTCCAATTTAAAAATTAAGGAGTTTTTAAGGACCTTTGATGAAAATTAAGTAGTTTTAAGGGCCTTTAAAAATGGAAGCTAAATTAAGAACTTTTAAGGACTGTGGGAGCCCTGTATAAAGTAATAAACATAGTAGCAATTTAAACTTTCATATGATTATTTTCTAACAAATATTTTAAGTCTTTTTGAAGTAAAACAGCTACATATTTAAAATCCTCTACCAGATTATAAGTGTAACTAAGAATAAATTCATTTATAACCAACATAGTCCAAATTCTAATTATTGGCATAATAGTTAAATATATTATTTTGTAGTATAATGGATCACCATTATACCATTATTACACATTAATTCTGTCACATATAAGATAGAAATTATGTATATGCAAAACATTTTAAACAAATAATCCATCTTAAAGTCATTCACAATAGAATTCATATTATAAGCAATACCTGATTTTAATAAAATAGTTCTATCTTCTAAAGGCAAATCATTGAAATGAGGAATATGCTTAGCCCACTCTACAAGTCTGTATGACTGCTGATCAGCAACCTGGCACATGCTCAAATCCTATATATATAAATAAAAAAACTGTTACACAGGATGTGTACTCAAATGTGATAGGAAAAAGATTAGGAATTTTTAAGTACTTGATAAACACATTAGAAGGAAAAAATAAGGATTCTTGTAGCTCATGATATTATATCAAATTTCAAGGAAATTAATAATAAATAAATAAACAAAAGGCAAAGTAGAATAAAAGTGAAATAATTGTTTTCCTTCATTTAAAACTTTGGTTTGGTTTGGAGTGCTATGGTCTACTTTTTGTAACATGAGGGCTATTGAGACCGGGACCTATAGCTTAAAGCTGATTTCGAATGGCTACGAACATCCATGCCATAGTGGGATTCAAATCCACAAACTCCGGTACCGAAGGCCAGCACTCTAACCAATCGGCCATTTAAAACTTTGAGTTATTTGACAAATAAAGACAAAACTATAAAATTTTATAGTCAAAATCAACTTACTACACAGGAAATGTTTATTATAACTTCCTATACTGTTTCTGAAATACAAAATTCTTAAAAATTAAAATAAATAGTCCTAGAAAAAAAACAAAAGCATGCAATTGCAGAACAGTTGCTATTACAAAATAAAGAGTAAACAATTATAACAAATTTAAGAATAAACCATATGATTTAAGAAAAATCTTTTAAATGCATAATGATGCATGTAATTAGTTTACAAATTAAAATCCTTACAACATTTTTTTGCATTTTTTTTTAAATAATCCAACTGCATTTTTAGTAAAGTTATTTCTTCAATTTTTGTACTTTTTTTTCTTTTTAATCTCATTAGAATTTTTAAACAACTGATTATACTTTTCCTTTGCAGTCAATAAAATATTAAAAATACATTTTATTGGTAATTTTAAAAATAAAAAAAGGTTTGAATTTTCCACAGCAATCATTATAACACACATTCAATAAAACTTCCGTACAACATACAAACTCCATGTTGCAAATCAATAGTCTAATATAGCTTAATATCAAATAGTCTAGGTAGTCATGAGAGGAAAAATTATTATCATACACAGAGTATGCAAACTGTGCACTACAGTAAACAGCACATGCCGTCATCGGTACAGCAAACCAATAATAGTTACCTTTTTGTAATGCTTTAATTTCATTTGCATAGTCGTTATACATGTACAATAGCACACTTCAAATCACAAATTTATATATACAAGGTGGAAAAATTAGAAGATTAAGCACTTGAGAGATAAAAAAAACATTTAAGGTCCTTAGCACCGAAAACAAAAAGTAAGTAGTTTTAAGAACTTTCAAGAACCATATGTCCCGTTTGGTTTTCAAAATCAGGAGTATGATACTGAAGTAATTCAGATGTTTGTTCTCAATGGCATAATTAACTGCTCAAAACAACGCATTTTTAAAATAAAACACATTTTATTATATTTCCGTATGCAAGCTCTTTAAAAAACAGAAAATGTTACATAAAAGAATTTATGGTGTAAATAATATTAATATCTCAAAACACAAAAGCAACTCAAGAGCCATTCTTTTTCTCATATACAAAAGAACAACCATGTTTTTATTTACAAATAATAATAATAATAATAATATGCGGGTAGAACATCAATTTTAACAGACGATGTGACACCATATACACCCTGTTAGAGGTAGATCACACACACACACAAAAAAAATTCCAATAAAAGCTATCTGAACCAAACTAACACACATTATTATTAATTTATTATAAACCAATGATAAATGCATATTTTCACACTTCTTTTTATTTAGGCTGCAGGCAGTATTTAGCTCTGGGTTTTACAACACTATTTAAGCAAGGCATAATTATTGTTCAGTCACTCGGAGCCCATGCCCTGGGCACAAAAATTTATAAATTGACAATACTGATTATTTAAAATGAATATTTGGTGTTTGGTTTTGAGTATTATTTTTTAATATTACACACACACACACACACACACATATATATATATATATATATATATATATATATATATATGACGTATCAAGTGATAGGTGAATGGAAGGATCTGTCTTTCTTAGTAAATCATATCTTTATTCAAAGTATAGTTTCCTTTTCAAGGCATTACTCACACCATTTTCATTTATTCGTGGCAGAGCTAAGTGTGGAGGCTGCTGACAGCTCGATGTCTACACGCCAACTGTCTCTTATTGGTTTGCATACTCATCAAATTCCTCCAATATGCTTCTGCTTGACCGGATTATCCTAAAAACTTAAGCCAGCGTGAGCTTTTTTCATTTATTTTGTTAGTACAAAAGAGTTCCCTTTTAAATTGTTCACAACTCACTTAATTTTCCAAACCCCCCTTTTTAGACCTGACACACACACACACACACATATATACCCATCCATCTATATATATATATATATATATATATATATACACACACAGATATACACATATATACATACATACATATATATATATACACATATACATATATACATACATACACACATACATATATATACATACATACACACATACATATATATACATACATACACACATACATATATATACATACATACACACATACATATATATACATACATACACACATACATATATATACATACATACACACATACATATACATACATACACACATACATATACATACATACATACACACATACATATATATACACACATACACACATACATATATATATATATATATATATATATATGTATATACATACATTTTATCAAGGCTGCTTGATTTATATCACCTTAACATGCCTTTGCCAACACAGCTACTGTGGCTCTTTGAAATTGAAGTTATTAATTATTAAACAAAAACAACTTTAATGTGCAATAAATCTTACAAGCCCTGCAGATGTAACAACAGTTCACAAAAACAGTATAGTTTTCTAAGTTAATCACTGTATTTCTTTTAGGTGCTTAAATTAGCTTTAGTTACATAATTTTCTAAAAAATTACAAGGAATCATTACCATGGATAGTAATGGGGAGGGGGCGAGAGAAACACATTTAATTTCAAAAATCATTTTCTAAAAGTACAAATCTTAAGATTAATATTAATGTAACAAAAACATACCGGCTCCTTCTTAGCATCCATCCAGATTTCAGCTTCTAAAATTCTGTCTACGCTGATGTCTCCCTGAATATTACTTGTACTTTCTACTTCATTTTCACTTTTGTCTCTGTTTCTCTGCCTTTCTTCCTGCACAGCTGTAAATTATGGTAAATTGTTACAACTAATTCTTTGACTTTAAAAAATAAGTTAACCCATTCGGGATGAATGTTGCATCCTTGCGTTACAGCTAATCCTACGCAGCGGGACAATTGCTGCACATTTGGTCGTGGTTTTGGAACGAAATATTTACAGGGTATCTTCCAAAATAAAATGTTTCAAATCCATGACTTTTCATGACTTTCCATGATTTAGCAGATCATTTTCCATGACTTTAAAAAGCTTTCGTTAAAGTATATATGAATAAAACTTCTGATGTACATACAAATAAAATATATGCTTTTAGAGAAATTACGGGAATTTTATCATAAAAAACTATAAACTTACTTTATAAGTGTTAATAAACTCACATACATAAAAATAAATTGTTGTATCTACATACCTAAGTTTAATCATATAGTAATTTTTTAATCAAAATGTTTCCAATTTGAATTTAAGGTACTTTGGTATTATCCGGGTGACCATGAATAATAGCCAAATATAACCCTATAATGTTTATATACAATATCCCTAGAGATAAACTTATATTTTATGCAAAATTCTTAACTAATTTTTTTTAAAAAGTAATTATTATATTAATAAAATTTTAATCAACAATTTAAGAAAAAAACCAGAATAATATACATTTACCCACTCATTAAGCTTTCTTGCTTTGAGTTCCCTTGGTGAACCAATTTTACTTGGCAATAGGGTCAATAGCATAATACATAAATACCAAACTCAGTAACTTCAGCCAAATGACAATTAAAAATAGAATTAAACAATTCAATGCATTTTTTTTAATCGGTAGTTTAGCGGATCCATAACTTTTACTCATTTTACTTGAAAAATCAAGACTTTCCATGACAAAATTAATCCATTGTCTAAGTCCATGATTTTCCATGACTTTCCAGGTGCGCGAAAACCATGTATTTACTATCAGATGGCGTTAGAATTAGATTAGAATTAGAATTAGGGTGGCCCATAAGGGCACCAGCACTACAGCCCAAGGCCTATTGTACTGAACCCCCCCCCTATTCACTGGAACAAAGAGTTCCAGCACAAGGTTAAGAAACAATAACCATTAGATCTCAGAGAGACCAATAGCTGAGATAAATTTCAGCAGCAATTTAACCGGGAAGTTAATCAACTCCCATGGCTTGTTGAAGTGATACCCAAGGAATTCAAATCTCTTGGCGCAGTAGTAGACACATTCACACATCACATGTGATGAAATCAGATGGCGTTACTTATCCATGTTCCTTTCAAAAGATTGCTCTTGTACATTAGTGTTTCTCTCTGTGAGGTCAGAATGGGGTCCTTTAATTATCTGTGATTTATTGGATTTTCGTGAATATAAACATGTGCTAGCAGTTGAAAATGGTAATGAGGTAAAGAGCCTTTTAACTCATTTTGAAGTGGTTGTTTATAGTTTCAATTCTATTTTAGGATGGGATTTAATGGGATATATTCCAGCATAGGTTTTACTTTTAGAATCATTTCTGTAGCCATGGCTAAAAGACCACGTTATCTTTCTGAGGAGAAAATATCTAAAGTTATGAATGATCCATCTGTGAATCTTTCAGATGATGACACTGAAACAACTATAAATTATTTGAATTCTTTATATAGTAGTTTTAAGTCTTTTGATTCTAAATTAAAAGATGATAATAAAGTAATATATTGGTTCCAATTTCACCATGTGAATGGAGTTCTGACAAAGAGGAACTTAATATTACTTCGAAACAGAGACTTGATATGAAAAAAAAAAATTCATTGCCCATGCAGACTGAATTAAACTTTTTAAAATTTGTTTTTCAATGAAAACAAGATCAAAATTATTGTAGAAGAAACTAATTCCTATGCAAAAAAATTTGGAAAATAGACTGAGATTGTAAAATAAATTGATTGTAGAATAATAGATGAGAATCAAGCACATTTATAGTCCGATCGTCAAAAAAAATTTAATTTTATAAAATTGGAGAAATGAATGTCTATTTGGGTCTCATTATACTTATTTATATTGTAAGAAAACCATCAAGTCATTTCCAGAATTGTGCACTGAAAAAGAGAGCAAAAAACTTAGATGTGTAGTTTGCTCAAAGCACAATAAAACACGACACTTCTAATGAATGTATAATGCTCAATGTTGGTCTCGGCACTCATTCGTATTTTGAGATTTTTCATACGGCTTTGAAATATTAATTATTACAATATTCTTCAAGTATTTTATAATGTTAAGTGCAGGGTTGGCATGATTTAAATCATTTGATTTTTTTTTGAAAAAATTATTGATTTAAATCATTTTCTTTTTCACTTCTTTTAAAACCTATATTCCAAAGAAAGGAGAATTGGGAATCAGTCAGCACAGTGATACCAATAAGTAAATAAGTATAAATAAATAGCATGTGCTTTCCAAGAATTTAGGGGTTATTATCAGAAAGTATATAGTAGGGGTAGTACAATTGTTGATTATGACTGGCGGAATTCATTTTATGTATTGGGAGGTAAAGAGAGTATTACTGAACTTGAAATCCAGATTGTCTGGCAAATAACAACAGCCGTGGTTTCATCTGCTGGAATAGAAAGACAGTTTTCTTCTTTTGGTATTGTTCTTTCTAGCCTTTGTAACCAATTAGGAGTGGATAAAGCATCAAAGCGAGTGTTTTTATTGAAACAATTAAATCCATAATTCGATGCTTAAAAAATATTGAAATAATTGTGATTTGCTTTTTAAATAAATAGTTTGCGTTAAAAGAATATTATATTTGTTCTTTAAATTAACATCTTATTTAGTTTGCACTATCCAACTACAAAATAATGGAATGTATTTAGATTAAAATTTATATATTTAATTTTAGGTCATCAGTGTGTAGAATATACTAGATAGATAAGATGTTACTTCTTATAACAAACTATTATATTGCAAAAAACATAAAACAACTATTAAAATTAGTATTCAGAAAAAAAAAAATCCGATTTAAATAAAAAAAAAATCATGTATTTTTTTTCAACCCTGGTTAAGTGTAAATATTTTTAATGTCTTTTTATAATTTTTATCTACACAAGTGTTTAATTTAGATACTTTTAGTTATAATAAAATACATCTATTTTTTTTTTGTTAAATAATAATTATTTTAATTAATTTTTTTGTTATGATTGAAATTATATCTTTAATCCCATATTCAGAAATGGTTTGATTTTTAAGTAAAGTGTACATTTTATCCATTATTATTTAATGCATACTTTCCAAAATTGAGTATTAGGTTTAGTGGTAGAAAATGCCCCGGCCTGTACACACAGTCAGCGTGTAACAGCTTCTGTCCTGAGGGAACGCTATCTTCTGCGGGCTGCCATCCCAAACGGGTTAAGTACATCTAGTTTAAAATAAATTTACAAATAATTACCTTCTCGCTTCATGCCCATGGATAAACATTTCTGATAACGACAATATTGGCATCGATTCCTTTGCCTTTTATCAATAACACAGTTACGGTCTTCTCTGCAGGCATAAGTCAAATCTTTGCGTACTGTTCGTTTAAAGAATCCTTTACATCCTTCACAACTAGAGAAAAAATAAAATTGCATTCATTATATTTTTCTTTTAAGTACAAGATATTTAGAATTTACATTAAAAAGCAATGAAATAATAAAATTAGTAAGATCAGGGTTGCAAAAAACCCACACCAGAAAAACCAAGGTGGGTTTTTCTGGGTAAAACCCAGTTTAAAAAACCCAATAAAACCCACTCTAAAGTGGGTTTTTTAAAAATTGATGATATTTTAATTTATTTTAAGAAACTGTTATCTTAGTTTTTTTTACCCTCTTTCAATTTTAAAGAATTATTCTGAGGAATTATACATACAGTCTATAAAAATTCAGAAAAATATTTGCAAATCTATCGTAAAATCCAACATAATAATTTAGAAGATTTTCAGTTATTTTGTCAGCAAGAAAGGGATAATGTGAAATTTATCTTCTTTCATTGTGAAAAACAGGTATTTTTGACTGTTGAGAAATGACCTTACCTTGTTCCTCAGACTTGACTCTTTTCTTGGCTACACACCGATTGCCTATTACCTTTGACAAAAATTTTATGCAAAAAAGTTCCAAAAATGTTTTTTTTAATGGAGAAAGAATAGATAAAAAATAATCCTTTGTTAAAATAACATCCAAATATATGGTATATGTCAATATATAACATTTTATGTTGTGATGTCAGAATAAACTTTTTTACAGATTTATTTGTATTAATTAAATTATAATTTCTTGAATATTAAGTTAATTAATAAAAATATAATCAGATTTAGAAATTTAATCTTTTCTAAAATATGGTACTTCCCCTGACCTCTCCTCTTAAAAACAGACCCCAATAAAACCCAGAAAAACCCACTAGGGTTGGTGTGTTTTTTCTTGTTTTTTTTTTAAACCGGGTTTTTTGCAACTCTGAGTAAGATTGAATAAAAATTTCAATTAGGATTCAGAAAACAGCACATTGTTAAATTTAACAACAGTAGATAACTTCGGATAAATTTAACGACTGTGGATGAATTTTTAAGACACAACTGCTGTAGTGCAGTCAAGGAGAATACCTGTGCTAAAGTAAGATAGCTTCAACAAATTAAAAGACAGATTCCAACAAATTAAAAAAAATTAGCTCAGCAGTTTATTTAATTTCATTTATTTATTTTATCTAACTTGCATTCTCTACTAAATCAATTTTAAGAAAATTAAATTAATATATTTTCTCTAAATTAGTAAAGCAGGGCTCTTACAGAACCCTACTCCCCCCTAGAAAATAAAAGATAAGACGAGAGTTTCTTTGAAAGGGAAAAATCTAAATATTTGTATCATATTTCTGACATTTTTGTTTTCAGGAAAATTATATGTTACTAAATCTAAAATTTAATTCTGAATTTGTATGAATACAGTGAAACTTCTTCGATCGGCCACCTTTCTAAACGGCCAATATTTCATGGCACGGATTTTTCGACTCATAATAGACCTAATGGTAAAATAACCTGTATCAGCTGCCACCCAACCCCTTCTAAACAGCCACCGAGTGGGATTGCCCATTTCATTTTCTGGGAAATTCTATGCACTCAGTGCTTTAATTTTGAGCGGAAAAACTCAAGGTTAGTTTTATGGTCGGATATAAGACCCAGGAATAATTTGCGAAGTCCATTCCTGCGGTTCCCCCCCCTTTATTAGAAACATTAAATCTGTTATCTCTTTTGTATTCTCCCCACACCCTTCAGATAGGGAATCCCTATTGCACCACCCATAGAAACTGAGGGAGGAACTGGACAATCAGGCGTTGCAGGTATCCTAGGGCCTTTGTTTGGAATTCCAATAGGTACAGTAAAGGAAGAATTGCACCTCTGTCAGCAAAAATATCTTCCATGCCAGTTTCATTTCATTAGTTTGTCAGTGATCTGAGTTGCAATGATGTCGAAACGTGCTTTGCTAAAATCTCGAGCAACGCATTGAAGTTCTGCTTGAATAAGAAAATGGCAAATCGGCAAGAAAGTTAGTTGAATTATCTAACTGCGGAAGAACGCAAATCAACAAAGTCATCAAAGAAAAAAATTTGATTTTGAAGTAATACGAAGACTTCAATTTTCTGCTTTTGAAGTAAAAAATGAACTTAAAAAAATGGTTGTTATAGAGAAAAATAAAAAATTAAAACACAAATTGTAGCCTTTTTTAAAAAAATATAAGAGCATAAAATAAAGTACTATTTTCTCTTTTATGAGTTTTCAATTTCATTTTAAATAAGGAATATATGTCAGACTTATTTATATTACACATTATAGCAGTTATTTTATAATAAAACCTTTCAGAGCAGCCAAATATTCTCGGAACGGTGGGGTGGCCATTCAGAGAGGTTTCACTGTATATAAAAATGTATATATGCCATACAAAGAGATTTAGTTGACTGCTATTATGCTAAAATTATATATAAAAATAAAACACTACATAACCCTTTTAATACTGAGAATGACATAAATTTATGCAAGTTTAACCTAATAAACTACTTACCTATATACACCATAATGCTTCCCAGAAGCTCGGTCACCACAGATGGAGCACAAATGCTTTGATCCACATAAAGGATGATTTGCTGGATATTGAGGTGAAGGAGGATTTTGAGATGCCTAAAATTAATTTATACTTCATTTAATAAAGTTCTGAAAATAACATTAGTGTTTGTATTAGTGATTTACATTTATCTAAAGTACTAACAAATTTAAATACATGTTTATAACAAATATGAGGCTTGCCAACATTTAACATTTTTCAGAGCAACAGCTGGTTTGAAATTTAACAACTAATTACAGATTAGAATAAGTACATTTTGGCTTCAAAATTATATTTAACTTAAATATTTCACAGTAAACTGTAAATTAATATACATTTAAAAATGTATGAGTAGCTTTTTCAGCTTTAACAACTTATATTTCAAACAGTGTTTTTTGTAGCAACATCGACCCTGATTAGAATATTTCCATTTTTCCTAGAATTCGTCTACTCAAATTTGACCGAAATTCAGTTTTTTACTAATGTTAATGAAAACTTCTTTAAATGCAGTATTAATGTGGGAAAAGTGATGGAAAATTAGCAATCTATGTAATTATCCTCTAATTTGCAGAGGTAAGTTGTACTGATAAGTCTTCACTTTTCAATAACACTTCCACTTTTAATTAAAATTTTGTTAATAAAATAATACGTGCATTGACTTATTGCATAAAATAATACAAGTAAATAAGGCAAGCTATCAAACAACAGCATAAGTTAGAAGTGCCCCCAGCCAACAAAGCTGAACAAGCTTACACACACACACACATATATATATATATATATAGATAGATAGATAGATATAGATATGCAGTAGGTAATTTACATATGGTTTTCAGTCACAGTTAAAAAATCTGACTGAAAGTTAAACGCATCAGATGAATATCAATTAACTAATCATGAGGTCATGTTGTAAGGAATATATATATATATATATATATATATATATATAATTTCCCAAAAGAAACAGTAATATTCAGCATTATTTTTTAGCTTAACTTTGTATTTAATTGCTGAATTGTAATCTTTTAACTGTTCAAAAGTTTTGTTATTTTCTGGAGCAATCTGAGAAGTTTCTGGAGTTATCCATTTTTCTCAATTCTCCGGAGCAACTCTGAAGAATCCGGAGTAGTTGGCATGTCTGATATGCAAATACCTAAAGTTAATTTTTCTCTCCTTAAATTTAAGCTTTTGTTAAAGATAATGATCCCTTTACATGATGAAATATAAAAAAAAATTATTGCATACTTTAACAAAAATTTTTAAGTGTAAATTGATATATTTTAGAGTTTGAAGTATGAAAAATATTAAACTTCCATAATGAGAAAGCTAAATCAGTATTAGATTAAAAATGATAAGAATACCTAATCATAATTATCAGTTAATGTACAACATTTATGATACTTTCTTTAAAGTTATAGAAATTACATACTGAAAGTTGAACATAATTATTATTATGAATGCTGGAAAATGCTGAATTTGTGAAGCTGCTTGACACAGTGGATGATATTCCTGATGATGAGAGTGATGATGCTCCATTGCTTACTGATGAATTTGACAGTGTGTTAACAGCAGTTGATTCTGAAAATAGAAAAGGAATTAAAAATCAATTTTTGATGAATTTCTCCCAAATATGATATGAATAAGAATGTGGTTACATATCTAATACAAATAATTCATCAAAATTTATTTAATTTGCTAACTGACATTTCTGATAAATATTACTAACATATGTATAGAGATAAATACAGATGCAACATATTAACACTTTAAACCTGTTAAATTTTTTTTCCAAATTTTAATTTCATACCATTACTAAGAAACAAACCTCAATACAAGAGCAATTGCTTTGCATTTTCCCCCATGAATAAAATCTAACATTGCATTTTTTTTTAAACCCATTTATCCATGTAGATTCTCATGGGATCAACAATGACTCGAACCTGAGTGTAGATTGTGTAATGTTGGATTACTCTCTGGCCCATAAAGAAACCACAAAAGAGATACTAAAACAACATAAATGATTATGTAATTTTGTAACAACATAACAGCTGTTTATCAAACAACTAAAAAAAACTAAATTCCTTGGCACAACACCCCCCTAGGGGTTTGGTTTGGAGTGTTACGGTCTACTTTTTGCAACACGAGGGCTAATGAGACCGGGACCTACAGCTTAAAGCCGATTTCGAATGGCTATGAACATCCATGCCACTGTGGGATTTGAACTCACGAACTCCAGTACCAATGGCCAGTACCCTAACCAATCGGCCATCATTCAGCCCCCCCCCCTAGGGGACCAGGGCCTATGGTGCCAATCTCCATTAATGTGACCAAGGGCCCTGGGATGCAAAGCATATGTTCCGGTTAGGTCGTCAATCTTACACGGCACACCCAGTGTTTAGTTCCCAAGCCTGCTTGGTCCTCAGTTCATCTACCTACTGAAGGGATGAAGGGCTGTGTCAACCTTGCTGGCCTGGGGATTGAACGTCGGACCTGTGTCGTGGGAGAGCAAAACGCTACCCTGACACCAATTGGCCTCTTTATCAAACAACTATCATGCATTTTTATTGGAATCAAATAAGGAATTTTTTTAAATTGAAGCCAGTAAATCAATTAATTGCACCTTAAATTTAAAAGGTCTTAATTATAAATAAGCAATATATGTATACTAAATTTGTCTGACTAGGAGATAACAGTACTTAAAAAAGAAAATTTAAGTTTTAGGCAATAAAACAATACTGATTTTAATTTAATAATATTAAAATACTTACCAGGAAAAAATTCAGAAGAATCATCTTCTGAGAAATCAGCTACTGCAATAAATTAACAGATTAATCTAAAATGCATTTTTGTATAAATATACAAATTAGAATGGAGAGCATAGAATTATTTAAACATAAATAATAATACATCCACCTTTTTTTTTTCTTTGTCGAATCAGTCAAGAATATTCAATAGCATATATTGAAAACCAAAATAATAGATTGATGTACATAGTAAAATTTTAAACATAAAGATAATTTCCAATATTAAATTTTGCATATTATAAGGTACTATTTTATGATGCATTAACAGTTAATAATTCACTGCATTTTCTTGTAATGTTACTAAATATTAAACTATGCATTAAAACAAATTTAAGAATTAAGTTTTTGTTTACTTATTATTTGACTAAATAGTTAATATAATGATTGTATAAACAGTTATATCTATGAAGTATAAAACCATCTAATTTACAATATTTATTTTTTTCAAAACTTGAAAAATTAAACTTTAAAAATATTTAATTGAGTTTTAAGCTGGGTTTTAATAAATTATCTGTCACTTTCTTAATGAAAATAATTAAAAGCTATACAGAGATGAAAAAAAACAATAAAATTACAATCATTTTCATCAAGAAATAAAATTTTAAAAATTAATTCAATGCATATTAATTTCATAACAAACAAATTAACTACTGTGCCAAACGGATGATAAGCAATAGAAATTTATTTATAAATTTAAGCTATTCATTAGGTCACTTGCACTTAATTGTTGGCGATTTCTAATGAAGTTAGCAGGATTGCACTGAATACCAATATAAAAATCAACTAAAATATTTTTACTAATCATACGAAACACAATTTAACATTAACATCATAAGTTACAGGCAAACGGATGACTGTTTCACGACATAAATATCAAACGCAATTTATTCAAGCACAGTCTTTTATCTTACTTTACCTGTGTACAAAGGGCATCAACCTGCTATCAAGAGGTTAACGCATTAATCAAATTGATTATTAATTAAAAGTATGACTAATAATCACTCATGTACGCTTATATTTAATTAAATAATCCAGAAAAATCGGTTTAAATAATCTTTAAAATGCAAGAAAAACAATGATCGTAATAAGAGTTAGCTATAAGACATTTACTATGCAAGAGATCATTCACCTTCCGAGCAAAAATTTTAACCGGTTGGAAAAGGAATATAAACAGAGTTAAATCATGAATATTTTAAAAATTTCGAAATATTTACTTACTCCTATCGACATCTGCCATTTTATGCCGTGTATATTGGCATACGTCTTTATATTCCACCGTCTTTTAAAACGCTTATTGTCCGCTTGTGAATACAAGACACATCTGTCAGTGACCTCTCTTGTTGCCAGATTAATTTTCAAAAGTCTTTATTTTTTAAATAGTTTGTTTTTCAAGGGTATTCAATTCTCAATGAATTTTATTTTTCAATGTACTGTAATCAATAATAAAATACCATTTCTTACTTTATAATAGTACACTTTTTGTCCTGAAATCCGGTATAAATAAAACAAAACATTTGTTAGGTTTTTTTTTTTTTTTTTAATCTAACACGTTTAGAAATTTCTTTCATTTCTCGGTCGTTTCATTTTATTTTCATTCACTCGAATTATTATTTCCTTCTTTTCTAAGAAACTTTTTCAAAGTCATATAATTATAATGTCTGACTGTTATTACCCCTATCTTAGTCAAAACATAGTGCAAAGGGTTATTTGGAACGGCGTCTGTATTATTCCGCATTAAGGTTTCATACCATTTAGTATTTAACAGTTTAAGTGTTGCTTACAAGGCCGGTTAGAAATCTTCTCTTTCTAGCCAGCCTTGAATTTCACAAGCTTTTCAGTGAAACCTATACTTTTCTGGTGCTTTTCAAACTTGCAAATTTACAAAAATCAGTTTTTTAATCAGCATCGGTTGAATCTATGAATCCTACTTAATAATACCATCGGTTATGTAGTTTTAATAAGTTGATTATAAAAACTAAAGTAATAATGATCTTTTTGTATGATAAAAGGTTATAAAAAAGAAAGAGCAAATATACTAATCCCACCATCTGCTTAGTTCGCCACTATGATCTTCGCTCATCATCTACTTTAGTGTTAGTCATTCTGTTAGTGTTCAATGTTCAACGTCATTTTTGAGGCTTGAAATGGATGTTCGGCATATTTGTTTGATAGTAATGTTATTGGTTATTTTACAATCCAAGCGATCCAAAAAGTTTCTTGTGTTGGAGATTGGTTGAATCATCTTTCTTAGTTGTAAGCATCGTGTTTATTTTGCTATTATACAAGTTTTTTAAATGAGTTTTTTCTGTGCATTTGATTATGCCAATGAAGACTGCTTGTTCTATCTTTGTGCCCTTTATTAAGTTCTTTCAGTACTTCTTTACTTGATAATTTATTTGATATTCCGTTCAGTCAATTAGTTTCCAATTCATATATTCGTTCTTGTGTAATCACTCTCATTCAAAATGTTGTAAAACACGACACATTCTTAATATATACATCATCTTGGATTTTAATCGCTGTTGCATCTTAGTTGGTAGCACCAGTTAACTATATTTAGTCTGTGTTGACAGTATATCTGAAATTGTTTTGTTTGGTAACTAACTTTGGGGTACGCGATACCCTTTATGAAAGTAGGAAAGTAACATCTATAACTTATGCCTTCACGTTTGTTTTCGTGTCTGGGAAGCTTCCAATAGAGTAGTTTCCTGCAACACCTTTAACTACATCAAGATCCATGATGGTCATGGGGTTAGCAAAAGCAGTAATTCAGTAGAAGCATTCTTAATTGATTGATAACAACCGATATCTTAAAATAACAAGTCGATTTCACGCAGTAGGGCAAATTCCCAAATTATGACAATTCTGGCTTTAGTTTCAAACGGAATGGCAGTTTATTATTTGTCTATAGGCTGCTGCAAACATGAAAATGAATGGGAAGAGCATTATAGTAGTTCTTGACGTTGCGACAAATTGCCTTATTGGCAATTTGTCGCAATAAATCCCTTTGGAATTTCAAAATACGTACTTGGTTGTGGTTATTTATCAATAATTGCGTGGCTATCACAGATGTAGTCTTATCTTCTTTTGTATTAATTTAGTTCAAAATTAATTATTCTATAACACATTAACTTTCAATACCGTACGTTGGCTGCGTATTAGCATATTTTAAAAAGTGGTTGTGGAGGAGACACAAATGCTGGAAACTGACAAAATCGAAGAATTTTTAATATTTTAATTTATTAGTATATTTATTTCTTTGTTTTTCATTGGAAGTTCATGTGCTCATGTGCACAAATAGAAGAGCTGGTAATGAGTAGGGGGCAGAACATGATAAAGAGAGATTTGATCATTGCTATAAAACCTGCCCCTCCCCCCCTAAGCTAGAGCAGATACGGTGGATTCTGTCATGTCTTTGGGATAAAAAAGTAAGGCAATGTTAACTCCAACATTAACAAGTAACACAAAATATTTATTGGCAAATAAAAGAAAAAAGAATGGAAGTAATATTAACATCAGTAAATAAGAGTCAGAGCCAGATCGTGAAAAAAGTTCACCACGGTCGAACGGTCTCAAAAAGAAAAATATTTGATGGCATTCAGTACTGGGAAAGGAAACAAACTCTTCCTTCTGAAATAGCTTCTTTTCTTTCGTGATTACCGGGAGATATCTTCTTGTCCGAGTCTCTCACAAGTCTCTGCCTCTCTTTTCTGTTTATCACAGGGCCAATAATCCTCAACCCCATCTCCTACTGGCGATCTAGGTAATCCTTTCTCTCAACTGCTTCTTCTCGGTAATTTTGATGTTCAGATGAAAACAACTAAAAATGATTATTTGGCGATCGAGTGTCTTCGAAGATGTCAAATTTGGAGACTTTGTCAGTTCTGTTATTGGGTGGCATCCTCCCTCAGAGGAACATGTGTTCGAGAGTGTCAAGTTACATTCCGACAAAAGGAGACTGTGTGTGTTTCCACTGGACAATAGATCAACTATCCATCAATCTAGGGGTGGATGGAAATGTCGACAACTTACCTTTAATGGTCGTTTTGGACATTCGGACGTTTGATTATTGTTACAAACTTCCAAAAGCTGGGTTCGGGGATTGAGTGGACTTTAAGCAAGACACGCAACAGCACGAAAACAATGATTTATTGGAAATCACTTCAAAAATACAATGTCATCAAGGAACAACTTGAGCACAATTCCGTGGGCTCACTCACGTACATTTTTCCGTATCAAACAACAAGCACCTGTGAAACACAACACACCGTGCGTACTTTTTACACCGAGAGATCCACTTAACGAACTCTCTCTGTTTGTTACTCTGCCTGCCTTATATAGGCCTGAAGATACTACTGGAATATTCCATAAACTGGAACCGGAAGTTGTCACGTGACGCCACACTTGGCGACAAAAATAGGATGCCAAAACTTTCGCCAACGAGCCGATATCTCGCCAATTTGGCGAGATACCCATAGAGTCCCATTCTAAATTTACGGTTCACTAAACAAATTCGTAACAGTATATTAAACACTGGGGATTATTACGAGAACGTTATGTCAACAGTCAGGAAAAATCAATAAAAGATTGCTTTTTGGCGACAGTCGGAAATCGTTCTTGGAATCATCCAGTTGAGGAAGATCAAAGGAGGGAGCGATATACGACCTCGCGTATAGAGGTTTCTTGATGAAGCAAAAGAAAGCGAAAAGGGAGAATTAGTTCGATACTGCATCTACCATCTAGTAAGACATCCTCTTTCTTGACAGCCTGACTGAGACGGATTGCATTGTTTATTAAGGGAGTTGTTAATATAGAGGCGGTTATGCTTTTTCTTGATTATTCTCTTGATTTTGTCGTCACTGTATTTTCATTTATTGGGTTGCGAAGCGTCAACATCTCAATAAACTCTCAAGTCTCAATAAACTCTACATTTTTACTATCATAGTTTTTTTTTCATGACCTAGAGAATCTATCCAACATGGATATAATTATAAGTCTGTAGCAGGTAAAAATTATATGTACACACACATACACACACACACACACACACACACACATATATATATATATATGTGTGTGTGTGTGTGTGTGTGTGTGTGTGTGTGTGTGTGTAAGTGTATAAAGAGGGAATTCTGTGGAATGTCCGGAATGGGTGGTTGCAGTCATGGCCATAAAAATGATACCGTTTTAGTTAAAGACCTTTATTAAGATAACGTTAGAGGATGGGTTCCCCCTTCATCGTAGGGACAGGACAAACGGAAGGGTCAGCTAACATGAAGTTCTATGTACGAGACCTGTAACACCTGGGTCAACATCTGTGGGAAAATATCTGCCCAACGACATCGTGCATCTAATTTTTTTGTTTGGTTATTTCCTAAATTGTCCACTAGGGCCATGTAGAGTTATAATTGGCCAGGCCCCTTCCCTGAAGACGTAAACTGTAGCCCCAGTGGTCCATTTAGGTTAGGGGTTTTAAAAAGGGGAATGCTAAATGGAAGCTGGAATTTTTAGTACTTGATTTAAGTTTTGAAAACCCCTGAGAACTTTCCTTACATACATACATACATACACACACACACACACACATATATATATATATATATATATATATATATATATATATATATATATATATATATATATATATATATATATATATATATATATATATATATATATATATATATATATATATTTGTAAGGAAAAAGTAAACTAAATCGGCAAACTAATGAAGAGATTTTGAACAAAACTCCAAAGATGGCATCTTAAGAAATATACTTTTAGAGAACTTCCCGTTATTTGATAGTTCAATCGCAAAGTAAATTTATTGCCGAGAGCCCTCAAAATTCTCAGGGGTTTTCAAACCTAAAATCAAGAACAAAAAACTCGCGTCTCCTTGCTTTCCCTTTTATAACCCCTAATCTAAACTGACATTGGGACTACGATTCAAGCTCTCAGGGAAGGAGTCTAATAAATTAAAACTTTATAGTGCCCTAGCGGAAAATTTAAGAAATTTAATAAAAAAAGAAGATGCACGTATATATATATATATATATATATATATATATATATATATATATATATATATATATATATATATATATATATATATATATATATGTATGTGTGTGTATACTACATATCTGTATATGCATATATTTGTATATATATGTATATGTATGTATATATAAATATATATACACACACACACATATATATAATACATTTATGAGAGAGAGGGAGAATACTCCAGTAACGACAAGAATGTGTTAAAATTAATAAAATATCTCATTAAGGTATCCAGAGATTAAAACAAAAGAATTGTAAACATATGAATTGAATTAGTCTTTTGTTTGTTCATTGTTACAAGAAAATGTGATTTTGATCTAGTTCTGATAAATCTAATGATGACCTATTCTACTGAATCTACAATTGAATTACAGAGCTTAATCTACAGTTGTACAACCGTTAAAATTTATTAAAAAATGGTTTAGATGAATGCAAATCCTGCTGTAAATATAAGTAGTAGGAAATAAAAATCACAAAAGTTCTTAAATCGACCACGAATTTCAAAACTGTTTATTTTGTCAAAAGCTAAGCAGAATGGTACAGCAGAAATGAAAGTATGATAATATTTTGTGATCTAAACCCTTTCTTTCGTGTCGTCAATTAAGTCCCTCAGTTATAATGATCTTAAGCCTGTCACATCATTGTTGCTTAGAACTAATAACTGATTACATTTATATGGTTTAATCTCTGATTAGTCCTAATACACTTGATGTGTCCTAGCCATGGAAAGTTTTAGCTACTAATCAACAAATTTTACAGATGATACATGATAGGGAATTAGGTCGATGCCGGAATATACTTAGAGCAAAAGATATAAAATTTGAATAAATCATGCTTATACTATTTGGAAGACGTCGGATAGAATATTTAAATCATCTTACATTTATATTAATACACTTATATGAAATCAAGTACATAAGAAAAGAAGATTTTGGGGTTCGTTTCTTTAATCTGTCAACATACTGGATGTAATTTTTTCTGATATAAACACATACTAAAATGATTAAATAAATATATGAACATAATAATTAAATTAACACATGACTGAAATGATTAACAAACACTTACATGAAATAATTAAATAAGCGCATGTGGGAAATGATTAAACAAACATATAACAAAATTAATTAAATAAAAGCAAGCCCGAACTATTTAAGCAAACACATGCCTTAATTTCAAAATGATTAAACAAGCAGATAGCCAAAACGTTAAACAAACACATGTCTGAAAGGATTAAACAAACACATGTCCGAATTGATTAAACAAACACATGTCCGAATTGATTAAACAAACACATGACGAATTAGTTAAGTAAAAGCATGCCCGAATTATTTAAGCAAGCACATGCCTTAACAGCAAAATGATTAAACAAGCAGATGTTCGAAAAGTTATACAAACACATTACCGAAACGATTAAACAAACACATGACGGAAATGATTAAACAAACTCATGACCAATTAATTAAGTAAAAGACTGCCCAAACTATTTAAGGCAAACACATGCCTTAATTTCAAAACTCATTAAACAAGCAGATGCCCGAAACGTCAAACACATACCCGAGACTATTAAACAAATGCATGTCCGAAATGATTAAACAAACACATAACCAATTAATTAAGTAAAAGCATGCCCAAACTATTTAAGCAAACACATGCTTTTATTTCACAATGATTAAACAAGCAGATGCCCGAAACGTTAAACAAACACATGTCCGAAATGATTAAACAAACACATGACCAATTAAGTAAATGCATACCCGAACTATTTAAGCAAACACATGCCTTAAATGTAAAATGATTAAACAAGCAGATGCCCGAAATGTTAAACAAACACATACCCGAAACGATTAAACGAACATATGTCTGAAAGGATTAAACAAACACATGACCAAATTATTTAAATAAAGGCATTCCCGAACTATTTAAAAAACACATGCCTTAACTGCAACATGATTAAACAAGCAGATATCCGAAATGTTAAACAAACGCATACCCGAAACGATTAAACAAACACATGTCTGAAATGAGTAGAAAAACACATGACCAAATTAATTAAGTAAAAGCATTCCCGAACTATTTAAGAAAACACATGCTATAACTGCAAAATGATTAAACAAGCAGATGCCCGAAACGTTAAACAAGCACATACCCCACACGATTAAACAAACACATGTCCGAAATGATTAAAGAAACACATATCAGAAATGATTAGACAAACACATGACCAAATTAATTAAGTAAAAGAATGCCCGAACTATTTAAGCAAACACATGCCTTAACAGCAAAATGATTAAACAAAAAGATGCCTGAAACATTATACAAACACATATTCGAAAAGATTAAACAAACACATGCCCGAAATGATTACACAAACACATAACCAATTAATTAAGTAAAAGCATGCCCAAACTATTTATGCAAACACATGCATTAATTTCAAAATGATTAAACAAGCAGATGCCTGAAAAGTTAAACAAACACATACACGAAACGATTAAACAAATACATGTCTGAAAGGATTAAACAAACACATACCCGAAATGATTAAACAAACACATGTCTGAAAGGATTAAACAAACACATGACCAAATTAATTAAATAAAAGCATCCCCGAACTATTTAAGTAAACACATGCCTTAACTGAAAAATGATTAAACAAGCAGATGCCCGAAACTTTAAACAAACACATACCCGAAACAATTAAACAAACACATGTTCGAAATGATTAAAAAACACATGACTGAATTAAGTAAAAGTATGTCCGAACTACTTAAGCAAACACGTAACTTAACTGCGAACTGATTAAACAAGGAAATGCCCGAAATTGTTAAACACATGTGCAAGATGATTAAACAAACTCATGACCAAATTAATTAAGTAAAAGCGTACCCAAACTATTTAAGCAAACACATGCCTTAATTTAAAAAGGATTAAACAAGCAGATGCCCGAAACGTTAAACAAACACATACCCGAAAGGATTAAACAAGCACATCTCCTAAATGATTAAATGAACAGATGACTAATTTAATTAAGTAAAAGCCTGTTCGAACTATTTAAGCAAAAACATAACTTAACTGCGAAATGATTGAACAAGAAAATGCCCGAAACTGTTAGACAAACACATGTCCGAAGTGATTAAACAAACACATGACCGAATTAGAGCCGGTCTCACCAAAGTCGTTTAACGACTAACCGTGATTAACTCATAGCGCCAACCAGTGGTGGGACGCAATTCTCCGTTTAAACAGAGATTAATCACAGTTAAGCGTTGAACGACATTGGTGAGACTGGTCTTTAGTTAAGCAAAATATCCCCAAACTTGTTAAGCAAGCACGTGCCTTAACTAATAACTATTAATCACTTACATTTATATGATTTAATTTCCAGATATTAGTTCTAATCAACTTTCCTGTGATTGAATCATAGACAGTTCATTTTACTAATAAATAATTTGTACAGACGATGCCCGATAATTAACTCCTGGATATATACAGTAGAATCTCGATTATCCGAGCTAATTAGGATTTCTGGTACTTCTGATATAAGAAATCTCGGTTCATAAAAACTGTGTATTTTTTAAAAAACTGTAGCGAATTTTTTTTAACTATGTACTAAGCTAAATAATATCAGATGCATTTTCAAAAATAGCACAAATATCAAGAAAATACTTTATTTAAATTTAATATACATTAATTTGTTAACTGTGCAGCATTATTAAAAAAATGTCTGTTACCTTTTGCTTCAAAAATCCAGAATTTGAGTGGCTGTCAATTGAGCAACAGAAGATCTATCGGGATAACATCGCTTCTGTGTTCGAAATATTTAAAGGCAGTTGTTAATGCTTGAACAGCTTTAGAGCTGGTTTTACCTAAGTCTTTTAACGGCTAACCGTGGTTAATTTCAGTTTAAAGTAAGAATTGCGTTCCTTATACAGGCACCTTGAACCTGGTATTCCGTTTGCTCTGTGATTGACAGGTATGTACATTGGTAGATTTCTAAAATTGGCGAAATATCTTGGCGACGCTTTCCGTGAATTTGTGTATTATTTCAGTAATCCGGAAGAGACAGGATCGTACATAGATTTTTGTTTTTTAAAAGGAGGGGATGGGGAGAGTATATATTTGATTAAAGTCTGATATTTTATTAAAGTTAAGTTACAAATGAAAGATCATTCATTAAATTATTTTAACGCAATATTTTTCAGTTATATATATATATATATATATATATATATATATATATATATATATATATATATATATATATATATATATATATGTGTGTGTGTGTGTGTGTGTGTGTGTGTGTGTGTGTGTGTGTGTAAGGAAAATTCTCAGGGGTTTTCAAAAATTAAATCAAGGGTAAAAATTCCCGCGTCATTTTCCATTCCCCTTTTTAACCCCTAACCTAAATTGACCACTGGGGCTACAGTTTACGCCCTCAGAGGAGGGGCCTGACCAATTATAAACCTACATGGCCCCAGTGGACAATTTAGGAAATTTCCAAATAAAAAGGAGATACACGCTGTCGGAGACAGATTTTTCTAGAGATATTTTCCCACAGATGTCGACCCAGGTGTTACGTGTCTTGTACATAGAACTTCATGCTAGCTGACCCTTCCGTTTGTCCTGTCCCTCTGATGAAGAGATATCAGCTCTTCATCATAGGGACCACCAAGAGCTGATAGCTAGTCTGAGGTAATTGTATCCAGCGCTCACCAACTGGTCCTGTAACAGCTATAGCGTGGCAGCATGAACTAATCTTTGTCGATTAGTTCATTATTCTAATAGATTAGTCATTGATTAGAACTAATCTTTGATTAGTTTTAATCGACTTAGGGAGATCGGGTCTTAGCTAACACAAGAAACAAAACTTGAATAAATCACGTTTAAGTTATTTGGGACATATTTGATAAAATATTAAAATGCCTTGGACATGTTTATATAAACAATATTTTTGTATTACGTCAAGAATATTCAGAAAAAAATTTTGGGTCTGTTTTTAAAACTGGCAACAAATTTGATGTAAATTTTCTTTCAGTTACAAACATATGCTTGAGCAAGGTAAGTACGACTTCAAAAGCTTTCAACTGCATCGTTAGCTTGTTGTTATCAATTTGTTACTGAATTTAAATATGTTTTCGCCATTTGGCCGAGACCTTTACCGTTTGAAACCTCAGTTATTCGAGAGGATGGATAACCTCATGAAAGCTGTTCCTCCCGTAATGGAGGATACTTGGGCAGGCGGCTGTTGCAACTTCGAAGTTTTGGCACATCGATTAAAAGATATCTCGAGCAGCAAAAGTAACTCTTTCCAGCTGTACTTGAATGCTAGTCAGTTCCAACCGAACGACATCAGCGTCAAGATAGAGGATGGCTTTATTGTAATCCACGCTGAACAAGGTGTCAAGCCGGACACGAAGGGCCACAATTGTCGACAGTTCACCAGACACTGCAAGATCCCGGACAACGTCGATCCGGCTACTCTCTGTTCGACCTTCAACAAAAATGGACTCCTGGTTGTTAAATCTAACACGAAATCGACAGTCTCGTCCCCAGATGGTGAGATTACGATCCCAATCGAATTTCCCGGACTATCACAGTCTGATACTGTAGGTTCACAAGTGTTGAAAGCGAACTCCATCGACAAGTCTGAAACGGAAATGCCTATATCAAATGGAATACTGTGATTGTTTATTAACTTAAGCTCCTCAAGCTATGAGCCTTTCTTTCAGACTGTAGATATATTTATTAACTCTTGGAAGAAATATGCTGACGCGTACGAGTCTGCCGTTTGGTGCGGTTGTGATGGCCGCCCTAATTGGCGAGTTTTCTAATCACGGCTTTATCTCAAACATGCTGTTGTTGTTTGTGTTAATACTAGCTTCTAATGTTGTAATTGTTCGTAGCAGGTGATTTGTTTTGAACTGTTTTCTTCTAGCGAGGAAAAATTCTTGT
>CM063507.1:56389056-56396556 GCA_032207245.1 Pardosa pseudoannulata | reverse complement strand
ACCTTTTGCAACACGAGGGCTAATGAGACCGGGACCTACAGCTTAAAGCCGATTCCGAACGGCTACGAACATCCATGCCACAGTGGGATTCGAATCCACGAACTCTGGTACCGAAGGCGAGCACCCTCACCAATCGGCCATCGTTCGGCCATAGGGGATGTTATCGCATTTAATGTTAATCCAAAATGAATGGATTCTTCCGAATATATTAAAATTAAATCTCGATTATTAAAAAAGTGAAATTAGTCCTTCCTCTTTATTCAATATTAATTCAAATACAGATATATTCGTTATCACAAATGGATTGCGAAACTCGATAAAAATATGCATTGTGTTGTGCGATATCGACTGTAAACTGTTATTGACAGATAACCAAACAAGCTACAAAATTTCTGATTACACCATAAGAAAAATTGAAGATATCTTAGTTTATGATGTCAATACACCACTAAGATATTTCTTGAAATAAAAATTTTCATTCAAGATTTCTTAGCTTATGATGTCAATACACCACTAAGATATTTCTTGAAATAAAAATTGTCATTGAAGATTTCTTAGCTTATGATGTCAGTACACCACTAAGATATTTCTTGAAATAAAAATTTTCATTGAAGATTTCTTAGCTTATGATGTCAGTACACCGCTAAGATATTTCTTGAAATAAAAATTTTCATTGAAGATTTCTTAGCTTATGATGTCAGTACACCACTAAGATATTTCTTGAAATAAAAATTTTCATTGAAGATTTCTTAGCTTATGATGTCAGTACAGCGCTAAGATATTTCTTGAAATAAAAATATTCATTGAAGATTTCTTAGCTTATTATGTCAATACACCACTAAGATATTTCTTGAAATAAAAATTTTCAATCAAGATTTCTTCGCTTATGATGTCGATACACCACTAAGATATTTCTTGAAATAAAAATTTTTATTGAAGATTTCTTAGTTTATGAGGTCAATACACCACTAAGATATTTCTTGAATAAAAAATTGTCATTGAAGATTTCTTCGCTTATGATGTCGATACACCACTAAGATATTTCTTGAAATAAAAATTTTTATTGAAGATTTCTTAGTTTATGAGGTCAATACACCACTAAGATATTTCTTGAAATAAAAAATTGTCATTGAAGATTTCTTAGCTTATGATGTTGATACACCACTAAGATATTTCTTGAAATAAAAATTTTTTATTGAAGATTTTCTTAGCTTATGATGTCAGTACACCACTAAGATATTTCTTGAAAATAAAAATTTTCATTGAAGATTTTCTTAGTTTATGAGGTCAATACACCACTAAGATATTTCTTGAAATAAAAATTGTCATTGAAGATTTCTTAGCTTATGATGTCAATACACCACTAAGATATTTCTTGAAATAAAAATTTTTATTGAAGATTTCTTAGCTTATGATGTCAGTACACCACTAAGATATTTCTTGAAATAAAAATTGTCATTGAAGATTTCTTAGTTTATGAGGTCAATACAACCACTAAGATATTTCTTGAAATAAAAATTTTTATTGGAGATTTCTTAGCTTATGATGTCAGTACACCACTAAGATATTTCTTGAAATAAAAAATTTTTATTGAAGATATCTTAGCTTATGATGTCAATACACCACTAAGATATTTCTTGAAATAAAAATTGTCATTGAAGATTTCTTAGCTTATGATGTTGATACACCACTAAGATATTTCTTGAAATAAAAATTTTTATTGAAGATTTCTTAGCTTATGATGTCAGTACACCACTAAGATATTTCTTGAAATAAAAATTTTCATTGAAGATTTCTTAGTTTATGAGGTCAATACACCACTAAGATATTTCTTGAAATAAAAAATTGTCATTGAAGATTTCTTAGTTTATGATGTCAATACACCACTAAGATATTTCTTGAAATAAAAAATTTTTATTGAAGATTCCTTAGTCTATGATGTCAGTACACCACTAAGATATTTCTTGAAATAAAAATTGTCATTGAAGATTTCTTAGTTTATGAGGTCAATACACCACTAAGATATTTCTTGAAATAAAAATTTTTATTGGAGATTTCTCAGCTTATGATTGTCAGTACACCACTAAGATATTTCTTGAAATTAAAATTGTCATTGAAGATTTCTTAGCTTATGATGTTGATACACCACTAAGATATTTCTTGAAATAAAAATTTTTATTGAAGATTTCTTAGCTTATGATGTCAGTACACCACTAAGATATTTCTTGAAATAAAAATTGTCATTGAAGATTTCTTAGTTTATGAGGTCAATACACCACTAAGATATTTCTTGAAATAAAAATTTTTATTGGAGATTTCTTAGCTTATGATGTCAGTACACCACTAAGATATTTCTTGAAATAAAAATTGTCATTGAAGATTTCTTAGTTTATGAGGTCAATACACCACTAAGATATTTCTTGAAATAAAAATTTTTATTGGAGATTTCTTAGCTTATGATGTCAGTACACCACTAAGATATTTCTTGAATTAAAAATTGTCATTGAAGATTTCTTAGTTTATGAGGTCAATTACACCACTAAGATATTTCTTGAAATAAAAATTTTTATTGGAGATTTCTTAGCTTATGATGTCAGTACACCACTAAGATATTTCTTGAAATAAAATTTTTTTATTGAAGATATCTTAGCTTATGATGTCAATACACCACTAAGATATTTCTTGAAATAAAAATTGTCATTGAAGATTTCTTAGCTTATGATGTCAATACACCACTAAGATATTTCTTGAATAAAAATTTTTATTGAAGATTTCTTAGCTTATGATGTCAGTACACCACTAAGATATTTCTTGAAATAAAAATTTTCATTGAAGATTTCTTAGTTTATGAGGTCAATACACCACTAAGATATTTCTTGAAATAAAAATTGTCATTGAAGAATTTCTTAGTTTATGAGGTCAATACACCACTAAGATATTTCTTGAAATAAAATTTTTTATTGAAGATATCTTAGCTTATATGATGTCAATACACCACTAAGATATTTCTTGAAATAAAAATTGTCATTGAAGATTTCTTCGCTTATGATGTTGATACACCACTAAGATATTTCTTGAAATAAAAATTTTTATTGAAGATTTCTTAGCTTATGATGTCAGTACACCACTAAGATATTTCTTGAAATAAAAATTTTCATTGAAGATTTCTTAGTTTATGAGGTCAATACACCACTAAGATATTTCTTGAAATAAAAATTGTCATTGAAGATTTCTTAGTTTATGATGTCAATACACCACTAAGATATTTCTTGAAATAAAAAATTTTTATTGAAGATTCCTTAGCTTATGATGTCAGTACACCACTAAGATATTTCTTGAAATAAAAATTGTCATTGAAGATTTCTTAGTTTATGAGATCAATACACCACTAAGATATTTCTTGAAATAAAAATTTTTATTGGAGATTTCTCAACTTATGATGTCAGTACACCACTAAGATATTTCTTGAAATTAAAATTGTCATTGAAGATTTCTTAGCTTATGATGTCAATACACCACTAAGATATTTCTTGAAATAAAAATTTTTATTGGAGATTTCTTAGCTTATGATGTCAGTACACCACTAAGATATTTCTTGAAATAAAAATTTTTCATTGAAGATTTCTTAGTTTATGAGGTCAATACACACTAAGATATTTCTTGAAATAAAAATTTTTATTGAAGATTTCTTAGCTTATGATGTCAATACACCACTAAGATATTCTTGAAATAAAAATTTTTTATTGAAGATTTCTTAGCTTATGATGTCAGTACACCACTAAGATATTTCTTGAAAATAAAAATTGTCATTGAAGATTTCTTAGTTTATGAGGTCAATACATCACTAAGATATTTCTTGAAATAAAAATTTTTATTGGAGATTTCTTAGCTTATGATGTCAGTACACCACTAAATATTTCTTGAAATAAAAATTTTTATTGAAGATATCTTAGCTTATGATGTCGATACACTACTAAGATATTTCTTGAAATAAAAATTGTCATTGAAGATTTCTTAGCTTATGATGTCAATACACCACTAACATATTTCTTGAAATAAAAATTTTTATTGAAGATTTCTTAGCTTATGATGTCAGTACACCACTAAGATATTTCTTGAAATAAAAATTTTCATTGAAGATTTCTTAGTTTATGAGGTCAATACACCACTAAGATATTTCTTGAAATAAAAATTGTCATTGAAGATTTCTTAGTTTATGATGTCAATACACCACTAAGATATTTCTTGAAATAAAAATTTTTATTGAAGATTCCTTAGCTTATGATGTCAGTACACCACTAAGATATTTCTTGAAATAAAAATTGTCATTGAAGATTTCTTAGTTTATGAGGTCAATACATCACTAAGATATTTCTTGAAATAAAAATTTTTATTGGAGATTTCTCAGCTTATGATGTCAGTACACCACTAAGATATTTCTTGAAATTAAAATTGTCATTGAAGATTTTCTTCGCTTATGATGTCGATACATCACTAAGATATTTCTTGAAATAAAAATTTTTATTGAAGATTTCTTAGCTTATGATGTCAGTACACCACTAAGATATTTCTTGAAATAAAAATTGTCATTGAAGATTTCTTAGTTTATGAGGTCAATACACCACTAAGATATTTCTTGAAATAAAAATTTTTATTGGAGATTTCTTAGCTTATGATGTCAGTACACACTAAGATATTTCTTGAAATAAAAATTGTCATTGAAGATTTCTTAGTTTATGAGGTCAATACACCACTAAGATATTTCTTGAAATAAAAATTTTTATTGGAGATTTCTTAGCTTATGATGTCAGTACACCACTAAGATATTTCTTGAAATAAAAATTGTCATTGAAGATTTCTTAGTTTATGAGGTCAATACACCACTAAGATATTTCTTGAAATAAAAATTTTTTATTGGAGATTTCTTAGCTTATGATGTCAGTACACCACTAAGATATTTCTTGAAATAAAATTTTTTATTGAAGATATCTTAGCTTATGATGTCAATACACCACTAAGATATTTCTTGAAATAAAAATTGTCATTGAAGATTTCTTAGTTTATGAGATCAATACACCACTAAGATATTTCTTGAAATAAAAATTTTTATTGGAGATTTCTCAGCTTATGATGTCAGTACACCACTAAGATATTTCTTGAAATTAAAATTGTCATTGAAGATTTCTTAGCTTATGATGTTGATACACCACTAAGATATTTCTTGAAATAAAAATTTTTATTGGAGATTTCTTAGCTTATGATGTCAGTACACCACTAAGATATTTCTTGAAATAAAAATTGTCATTGAAGATTTCTTAGCTTATGATGTTGATACACCACTAAGATATTTCTTGAAATAAACATTTTTATTGAAGATTTCTTAGCTTATGATGTTGATACACCACTAAGATATTTCTTGAAATAAAAATTGTCATTGAAGATTTCTTAGTTTATGAGGTCAATACACCACTAAGATATTTCTTGAAATAAAAAATTTTTATTGGAGATTTCTTAGCTTATGATGTCAGTACACCACTAAGATATTTCTTGAAATAAAAATTTTCCTCGAAGATTTCTTCGTTTATGAGGTCAATACACCACTAAGATATTTCTTGAAATAAAAATTTTCCTAGCTGGTCGAAAATTTCAAGTATAAAATAAAAATCGAAAGCATACATATCTAAAACATGGCGGTTCACAAAGTTCCTCTGCACAGTAGATTAAAGGGGTAATACAGTGAACTCTGCTTAATGTGATCGCGGTTAATGTTATCAATCGCTTATTGTTATCGAAATCACTTGGTCCCGATTTTCTGTATTCATATGTATGTGAAACTTATCGCTTTATGTGATCGTTACATCGGTTAATAGGATCAGTTTTCTAACCCCATTTTAACTGGCAAAGGAATAGTCACAATGTATTCAGAAGAAACATATCGTTTATTGTTATGAATCGGTTATTGTTTTCAAAATCAACTTGTCCCAAACTGATCACTTTAAGCGGAGTCCACTGTATAAAGCTTTTATTTTCAGCGATATTTACATTTGTTTTACATAAAAAAGATAATGTTACTTTAAAAAATGAGAATGTACAATAAAAACTATATATTGATAAACATATTTTGCTAGTAAGATATCAAATATATATATATATATATATATATATATATATATATATATATATAATATATTTTATATATATATAGCATATATATATATATTTATATATATATATATATATATATATATATATACATATATACATATATATATATGCATATATATATATATACATTTATATATACATATATATGTATATATATATATTTACATATATAATACATATATATACATATATATATATATACATATATATATACATATATATATATATATATGCATATATATATTTAGATATATATATACATTATATATATATATGTATATATATATATATTTACATATATATATACATATATATACATATTATACATATATACATATATATACATACATATATATATATATATATATATATATATATATACATACATATATATATATATATATATATATATAATATATATATATATATATATATATATATATATATATATATATATATATATATATATATATATATATATATATTATATATATATATATATATATATAGTAATTTTATAGTATACAGTGTTATTAAAAAGGGAAAAAATAGTTTCGTAAAAGTTATATCTATAAAAGTAGAGCTCTAAGGAAAAATTTGTGGAATAATATAGTGGTAAATTAAAATTAATTTGATTAAATTTATTTTCAAGCGATATTTACATTTGTTTTACATAAAAAAGATAATGTTACTTTAAAAAATGAGAATGTACAATAAAACTATCTTTGACAGGTATTCTTCTTGTGTTACCTTGGTGTCCTAAAAATTGAACAAACGGTCCAATCCTTACTTTCGTCTTCTGATTATACAGTAGACTCAGCTTAATGTGACCCGTTTGGGACACCGCAATTTTGAAAACAATAACGGATTGATAACAAAAAACGATATTGAAAATTAGATAAATCACCCTATTTTAATTCACACGTACTACATTTTAAAATAAAATGAAAAACCACATCTTATATTTATGTACTGTACATTATCTTTAAAACACAAGAATTGCAGACATAATTAAAAAAATTGATCAAATTGTTGAGTGTCTACAATTTTTTTCTAAGAAGCTCATTGATAAATTGTTCGTAATCATAATCAACCTGTCATAACGATTTAAAATTTCGATCTTTTGTTTTAATGTTAAATCATTTCACTTTCTGGCTTCCATATCGACAAGCTGCATGTCAGCGACCAAGGCATAAAATGTGAATACGCTCCTTCTCAGTTCCGATAAGAATGTGTTGCCTTCTGCTTATCTGACAACCATTGACCATCAGCAAGGTGCGAGTATTTCTGAAATATTCCAGAAACGTGTAATACCCATTCCTTTGTTCATTCCCT
>CM063507.1:56383250-56388956 GCA_032207245.1 Pardosa pseudoannulata | reverse complement strand
AGTCTTCTTAAAAAAGTAAAATAAATAAATAAATTAACAATTTATAAGTGTTGTTTGAATAGATACTTTTGTTTGAGGTTATAAGTAAAAAACAATTTCATTACTAACTTTCCACGTACAGCAAATATAAATACATATATTTCTAAAATAAAACATAACTGTAGTACAGTCCTTTATTGTAAGTTTTAAATGTCAAAACTTAAGAAAAAAGAAAAAAAATCATATTTCTCTAAAGTGCAGAGAAAATAAAATGTTTAACAGGTGGTTTTGCTGTGAAACCACTGTCAGCTGAAGGGTTAATAACGAGTGAATTTAATATTTACATATGCTGTATTCCCATAGGTTATTTATGTAATTTCATAAATAAGATGCTTAAATTCTAATCTGGAAATAGAACAGAAACATGCTAAAAATAGAATAAATAAAGATATTTTTTTTTTTAAAATTAATTTTGCTATTTAAAATAATCATAACTTTTTCTGTTAAATCTTGAAACATTTTATCTATTCCTGTGTAATCGGTAGTTTCGATTTCTGTCAACACTAAATGAAACCCACTCTATGAAATAATTCTATCTGCATTTAACACTGTCTGTGTTTAGAGAATTAGAAACACGTTACAAATCCATTCGAATAAAGTTTCTAAACATCGAATACCGTAGAAACAAATTCCCAAAACTAATTCAAAAGCAATCGTACTCAATTTGCAAGTAAGCAATAAAGAACCTTGATTTCCAGATAATAAAATTTCTACGGCTCAAACAAGCTATTGTTATAAAAGAAAAATTTCGGCAATGGATAAATGAATTGCAATTAAGGGGTCTTATCATCAGGATTCCTGATTCATACTAAACTTCCATCTATTTAGAGAGTCTATAAATCTTTAAATACTTAATAAATTTATATAAAATTGAAAAGAATTTAAGACATGTATCAAAGTGATGAAATCATGAAATATTTTGCCTTAATTTATCGATTAATCATGCTCAATTCAATCTAATTTAACACTAGATTTACGGATGTTAATCATATACCTATTTTTAACTGAAGTGAACCAATTTGACTCATGTAAGAAAATAGTTAGAAACTGTTACATACTAGAAACACACTAGAAAGTTTTTTCAAAAAAATAGTTCCAAATTAATTTAAATGAAATGTTCATAATCAAAATTAATGGAAAATATAAAATCTGTTTTGAACAGATAAAATCTGTTTTTGAAACACATTTTCTGCAAACATTTCTATTACGTTTAGCACAATGGTTTTTCCATCTGATTCTTTTCGCATGATTTTTGAACTTGACACTTCTTCTGTGCGTCAGTAGCATGAATTTCTGTCATTGGAATGGAAGTGTTCTCGACTTCTTCTCTATATTTACCTTATACTATACTTTATATACTTTATACTTTATATTTACTTCATACTATATTTATTATTATATTTATTTTCATATACATTCTGTGAGTCAAATTAGCTCACACCCGTGAAAATAGGTATACCACATTTGATGATGCTAAATGAAGGGGGTCTGAGGGAAAGAGGAATGAACGTTTACATATATTTTATCATTTAAATAAAAACCGACATATGTTTTATATATATATATATATATATATATATATATATATATATATATAAATAAATATATATATATGTATATATATGTACATATATATATATATATATATATATATATATATATATATATATATATATATATGTATATATATATATATATATATATATATATATATATATATATATATATATATATTTATATATATATATATATGTATATATATGTACATATATATATATATATATATATATATGTATATATATATGTATATATATATGTATATATATGTATATATATGTATACATATGTATATATATATATATGTATATATATATGTGTGTATATATGTATATATATATATATGTACATATATATGTATATATATATATATATATATGTATATATATATGTATATGTATATGTATATATATGTATATGTATATATATATGTATACAGAGGCGTAACTTGGCAGTTTCAACTGGGGGGGCAAAAATTTTCAGTAATGAATATTCGGTAATCCTAAAACGGTAATGTTTTAACCCTTTTTTAACTAATAATAGTTAAGGAAAAGGGTTAAACATTAACGTGTATTATTGTTTATTTAATTATAATGTCAAAATCTTAACAAATCTATAAAATCGATGCAAATTACAAAACATGATAGTTCCTTTCGTTTATTCTTCCGAAAAATGTTCTCACCAAGCTTGCAAATATATCTATCGCGATCGAAGGGAGATCAGATTAAGCGGTAAATACCTCATAAATCAACTAAGTAAAAAAAAAATTCATTTAAGTAAAATTGAATTAAGCTCTTTTTTTCAATTAAAGCAGAAATTGATTTTTACAAAATATATAGACATAATTTATTTTCTTGAATGCATAATACTACATATCTATCTCAAATAGTTTGTCTTCTTAATCTTTCTCCTCTTTAATCAAACACAAGTTATCATTAAAATGTAAGTATTGTTTTACTTTTCAAATGAGTTTAAATATCAGTGTTTCGTTCACCAACGGAAGACTAATATTAAAATTTCAGTATATTCTAAAGTTCTTACATATTAGAAAACTAATAATTAGGATTATTCGAAATTATAACGTGGATTGAACTTTAAAATTTCGGTGAACATTTGGGGTTTGGTTTGGTTTGAATTTGGAGCTCTGCGGTTTACTGTTTTGCTCACGAGGGCTAATGAAACCGGGATCTACTGCTTAAAGCCGATTCTGAACAGCTACGAACATCCATACCCTCAGCGGGATTCGAACCCACGAACTCCGGCACCGAAAAGCAGCATTGGGCCATCTTCCGTCTGCACATTTGGGGACACTCTTGTATTTATTGTATCTCATCTAACAATGCTCATTCGAATGACGGTAAAATTATCCCTAAATTCTGACATAAGAGCCCCTTCCCCAATTGTCGGAATAATTGCCTCTATTCGGGAGAGGGGATAAATTTATTGTTTTGAGCCTCTTTTGGTACTGATCAAACGCCAAAAATAATTGTTTAAAACTGATCTAATGGTGTTCTTTCGAATGATTATGAAATTGTCCTAAAATTCCAACATGTGGAGGGGGATGAAAATTTTGATTTTGGGACACCTTTGGGGGTGATTTGGGGCATTTTCGGTGTTGATTAAACCCCAAAAATGGTTGATCTAATCTGATCTAATGACTCTTATTCAAATGATATATTGTTCATGTTTATGAAATCATTTTAAAAATCCATAAGGTTATTTCCCCGCTCCTTAGAGATGTGTATTATTGATTATTTAAATATAATGTCAAAATCTTAACAAGTCTATAAAATCGATGCAAATTACAAAACATGATAGTTCGTATTATTGTTTATTTAATTATAATGTCAAAATCTTAACAAATCTATAAAATCGATGCAAATTACAAAACATGATAGTTCCTTTCGTTTATTCTTCCGAAAAATGTTCGCACAGAGCTTGCAAATATATCTATCGCGATCGAAGGGAGATCAGATTAAGCGGTAAATACCTCATAAATCAACTAAGTAAAAAAAAATTCATTTAAGTAAAATTGAATTAAGCTCTTTTTTTCAATTAAAGCAGAAATTGATTTTTACAAAATATATAGACATAATTTATTTTCTTGAATGCATAATACTACATATCTATCTCAAATAGTTTGGCCGAACGATGGCCGAATGGTTAGGGTGCTGGCCTTCGGAACCGGAGTTCGTGGGTTCGAATCCCACTATGGCATGGATGTTCGTAGCCGTTCGGAATCGGCTTTAAACAGTAGGTCCCGGTCTCACTAACCCTCGTGTTGCAAAAAAGTAGACCGTAGCACTCCAAAACCAAACCAAACTCAAATAGTTTGTCTTCTTAATCTTTCTCCTCTTTAATCAAACACAAGTTATCATTAAAATGTAAGTATTGTTTTACTTTTCAAATGAGTTTAAATATCAGTGTTTTGTTCACCAACGGAAGACTAATATTAAAATTTCAGTATATTCTAAAGTTCTTACATATTAGAAAACTAATAATTAGGATTATTCGAAATTATAACGTGGATTGAACTTTAAAATTTCGGTGAACATTTGGGGTTTGGTTTGGTTTGAATTTGGAGCTCTGCGGTTTACTGTTTTGGTCACGAGGGCTAATGAAACCGGGATCTACAGCTTAAAGCCGATTCTGAACAGCTACGAACATCCATACCCTCAGCGGGATTCGAACCCACGAACTCCGGCACCGAAAAGCAGCATTGGGCCATCTTTCGTCTGCACATTTGGGGACACTCTGGTATTTATTGTATCTCATCTAACAATGCTCATTCGAATGACGGTAAAATTATCCCTAAATTCTGACATAAGAGCCCCTTCCCCAATTGTCGGAATAATTGCCCCTATTCGGGAGAGGGGATAAATTTATTGTTTTGAGCCTCTTTTGGTACTGATCAAACGCCAAAAATAGTTGTTTAAAACTGATCTAATGATGTTCTTTCGAATGATTATGAAATTGTCCTAAAATTCCAACATGTGGAGGGGGATGAAAATTTTGATTTTGGGACACCTTTGGGGGTGATTTGGGGCATTTTCGGTGTTGATTAAACCCAAAAAATGGTTGATCTAATCTGATCTAATGACTCTTATTCGAATGATATATTGTTCATGTTTATGAAATCATTTTAAAAATCCATAAGGTTATTTCCCCGCTCCTTAGAGATCTTTAAAAATTTTTTTAATTGATCAAACGATGAAATATGTTGATCAAAACTGATCAAAAATGATCAAACGAATGACGTACTTTGAAATGTTAGTTTTCGTCAAGGAGGGAGGAATTAACTTTATCAGGGTTTATTTTCAGTTACATTTAAATATTGAATTGACATTAATGCCAAACCTATCAAAATTACATTTTAAAATTTCTTAAATTAGGTGTTTAAAAAATTCAATATTTTGAAATCTTTTGTTAATTTTTAAAATGTTCCATGTACATTAATTTTTTCCTTCTAATTTTACCTTTTTTAATTCTTTTAAATATTTTTGAACATCTAAGAGGTATTATTTTGTAGATAAACTGAATAGTTAATTTAAGAGGAATATTTTTTAATTGCACGCTGAATTTTCATGACGTATATCTAAATTTAAAATTAGTTTTAATTTACTGTAGTACATTCAAAATTTAAATTGGATAACTCCGATTTTTTAAAACAAAATAGAAGTATTTGCTAAACATTTTTTAAAAAATCTTTAACAAGTTAGGTCGCTAGGACGAGGAGCATTTTAAACATTAAAAATATTCGTAAAAATAACTGATTTTTAAACACATCGGATTTTAAATTAAGAAATTGTGATTAATTTACTAATACTTCAATTTATACGCAAAACAAAAAATATAAATAAATATAATACAATATCCAAATATAATACAAAAAAAAAAAATAAAATAAAATATATAAATAAAAAAATAATTAAAAATATAAATAAAAATATATAAAAAAAACTAAAAAAAAATTAAAAATTTAAAAACTATAAAAAAAATTTTAAAAAAATTAATAAACAAAATTTTAAAAATAAAAAAAAATATTATATAAACAATAAAAAAAATTCAAAAACTTCATTTAAAAAAAAAAATCCTTTCATATAACTTTCA
>CM063507.1:56360750-56375750 GCA_032207245.1 Pardosa pseudoannulata | reverse complement strand
GTATAAAAAAACAAACACACAAATGAACAAACTTCTTAATTTTACTTGAATAACATATATATATATATTTATATATATATATATATTTATATATATATATATATATATATATATATATATATACATATATATATATGTATATACATATATATACATATATATGTATATATATATGTATATACATATATATATATATATATATATATATATACATATATATATATATATATATATATATATATATATATATATATATATATATATATATATATATGTATATACATATATATGTATATATATATGTATATGTATATATATATGTGTATATATATATGTATATGCATATATATATATATATGCATATATGCATGTATATACATATATACATATATATGCATACATATATAATTACATACATATATACATATATACATATATATATATATATATATATATATATATATATATATATACATATATATACATATACATACATATATACATATATACATATACATATATATATATATATATATATATATATATATATATATATACATACATACATACATATATATATAAATATCTGTAATATATCAAAATTATTTAACTTTAATATTTCTTCAAAAGCCTCCTCTCTCCAATTTTAATTCATTTAAATATCTTTACCAGCCTCTAAATGGTTTAATCAACGGAGTATTTTCCACTTAACATTCCTTTCTGTCATAAAACTGTAAACTTTCTGTCGATAGAGCAGTTTTCAAGCTGGTGGCAAAACATGATTTCGCGTTTTGCTGATATTGCATTTAATTCGCTTAGTAAGTTGTTTTTGTTGTGGGAAAATTCTTGTTGTCAGCGCTCTTGGGTGTAATTGTGTCAGAGCAGAGTGAACTCTGTGACTTTTGATTGTATATTGTCCAGAAGGATAAATGTGCGGTGTTGCCGCTCTGAAATAAAGTTTTAAAATTAGACTTCTGGGTTCTCTTAAATAGGAAGCCCGACTGCATTCTCATTACTTATAGCTGTTGAGCTTATCTCCTTGTGAAGGAGTTTTATAAAAAATGAATTACATACATATATATATATATATATATATATATATATATATATATATATATATATACATATACATATATATACATATATATATATATATATATATATTAATTTTATAATATGCAGAGTTATTAAGAAGGGAAAAATAGTTTCGTAAAAGTTATATCTATTAAAGTAGAGTTCTAAGGAAAAATTTGTGTAAATAATACAAAGGTAAATTGAAATAATTTGGTTAAATTTATTATCAAGCGATATTTACATTTGTTTCACAGAAAAAAGATAATGCTACTTGTAAAAATAAGAATGTACAACAAAACTATTTTTTACAGATATTCTTTATGTGTTACCTTGGTGTCCTAAAAATAGGACAACGGTCCAATCCTTACTTTTTATTTCTTCTGATTGTAGTACTTAATGATGTACTTTTCCAATGTTAGATAAGCATTTATTCTAAGCAACAAATGGTGATAGGCAGGTTTGATTGATAAGATATTTAAGTATTATTTTGTGTTTATAAAGCTTTAAGGTATCCGTCTACCTTGAAAACGTCATTTTTTGCCAAAAATCATAATTTTGTTTTATTTCTCTATTGTAAAATTTCAAATTTTAGATTTCTAAATCTGTTTTTATTTTGTCTCTACGGCATTTTAAAGAAAAGTTACAACTTCTTAAACATCAGTGACAGCTGTCAAAACAAAACGGAAGTAGCGCCTTCGAAACTGAAGTTGTGAATTTAAAGCCTTTTAAAAAGCATTTTTTGGACAAAACTTTTTTAATTTTCATGAAGATTAGTTTAAACATTTTTTTAGTATTTTTAATAATTAGCAATTTTGCAATTAGAAAGTTTTGATGCAAGAAAGTGTGGGGAATTTTAAACATGTATTTTAATTTTTTAACAGTTAAAGTTGCTTTCATAAACTTCAAATGCGTTTTTCTCGGAACGGTGTTTTTAATAAAATATTGAAACTTGAAATGTGATTTCTCAAAACGTTCTTAAAATATTTTGTTGAAAATTATTATGAATGCTTTTGATAGTATTTACTAGTAAATGACCTAAAAGTTTTAAATTTGGATGATTTTTAATGATGTTACACTCATAGTTAGAAATAAAGGTAATGAAAATTAGTTAAAAATTCTATGTGTATGATTTTGAAGGATCGAAATTCTTTACCAAATGTAAATGAAGCAAAGATTTTAGGTGATTCACTAATTCAGTGTATAAGAAATGTGTTGCATCAAAATATATTGAAATAATTTAATTTATTAAAAAATTAGACCTTTTGAAAAAACCCGATTTTTTTCGCTAAATTTTCTTCATTTATTAGAAATTTTATAAAAACTTCTCCAGGAATAAATGTTTTAAGTGCAATTCTCTATCATAATATAAAAAATAAATCTAAAAATGTAAAAACATGAACTAGTTTCTACGTTTAAAGAAAAAAGTTCTTTGAATGTAGACGGATACCTTAAATATTTGAATTCTTCGAAATTGGTTTTTGGATGGCTGATGACAAATGTATTGTTAGAGAGACAAACCGGTATTTTTTCCAAGAAACCTCTTAAACTATTTCTGGAAATGAATTTGTGAATTTTTTTGTCATTTTATATCGCTAAATTTATCTTCTAGGATTGTTATTTTAGAACTAGTTTTCCTAGAGTAGATAGATTACAATCTTATAAACAATCTACAAAATTTTCTAGTCATTTATATTATTTATAAATTTTTCATTTCGACCGGCACTTTATAAGTTTTCGAACAGCATACATAGATTTACTTTTTGCAGGTATATAGACTTAAATCTTGACAAATTGCTTTATCTATAATAAAACTCCACTTTTCAATACTTATTATACATGTAAAATAAAAAAAAACTTTTTTCACGAAATTTTTCTTTTCATAGATGGCATCATATAATGTTTGAAAACGATTGCTCATCACTAACATGAGCTGTAGTATTCCAAGTTGTTGAAATGACATATTTATTTTGTTCTGTGCTGTCCATTTTAGCTTAGATTTAAGATATGCATCGTTAGGTAGGCGATAGAATTTGGAGCGCTGCAATTTCCTTTTTGAAATATAAGGGCTAATGTGACCGCAATTCTTAAGAATGCTATTACAAAATTCGAAAAACTGTTAGGAAAAATTTAAAACCTCCTTGAAGCCTTTAGGTTATTTTCAGAAAATGGGAATACACGAAAGAATGGTTTGATTCTGGACTGCTACGGTCTACTGTTTCGCTGCATGAGGGTTAATGAGACCGGAACCTACTGCTTAACCCTTTCACAGTTTCATTTTTTTTTCCAGAATTCGGTAAAAAAATGTCCCATTTTTTTATTGAATTTTTTTTTGTTCATTTTACATTTTTAAGTAAAGATATTTTATTAAAGTTAACATTTCTGATATTTTTAAGAATTTATTACAACATTTTTTCTTTCTATGAAAGCATCATAGAACTGAAGTTTACCTTTAGTCTCATCGATATCCAAGTTAATTTTTGGAATTCCAGTGAAAGCAAATCTAGGAGGCGGATCCGAAGGACTATCACGATTAATTTAAAAAAAAAAATGTCTTGCTTGACTGATTCCATCTGTACGACTATCAGAGTCACTACTATCCAGGTTATCTAGTAAACATTCGCTACTATCATTTACAGATAATTCAGTTTCTGATTCCGAGTCACAGTTCGAATCGCAAGAAATTAGCTCCATATGCTCTGAATTATCCATAATTTGAAAGTAAAATATGTTATTCAACTCTTACATCAATAAAATTATCAGGCGGTTAGTAAAATGTAACCAGAAAGCTATACACTGAAAGATAACAATTCGTCTTCCGATACAAAACATGCGAAAAAACCCGCGCTTTTGAACCAATCAGAGAAGAAAATACAATAAACTGCAAACTATCAATTACTGGACAACTATACGAATAATTTATTACTAAAATTGGAAAAAATACTGCCGAAATAGTGCAAGAGAAATAGAAATCAGATTGCCCGTACGCCATACGGGCAAATCAGTAAAGGATCGAAAGCTGTGCCCGTACGGCGTACAAGCAAAACAGGGAAGGTGTTAATCAGGCCTTGCTTAGAGGAGGGCTATTAAAGGATGGAGTACTCTTTCCGGATTTTAATCATCGTGTTAGCAGAAAGAGCCCATGAGAGGTGAACGCAGTTCTTATTTTTATTCTCCTAATGGAGAAGACTTATAGGGCTTGGCTTAATTCTGGTAATCAAAGGCAGGCTAAGGAGCTGAACCAGGCGTTTCCTTGACTGAGGACTAAAGAGCTACTTAAGCCCAATAAGAATGAACTGGGGTGGCTATTAGTCTGTTGACAAGTCACTGTTGCCTCAAGAGACACCTTAACATTGTTGGCATCATGGATAGCCCGGTAATTAGGGGGTGTCATGTGATGAAGGAAAGTTCCTTACACATCTTGAGTGATTGTTGTGATTACTACTCTTCCAAGAGATTTGAATTTCTTGGTTATCACTTCATTGAACCATTTGAGTTAGCCAACTTCCAGGTTAAGCTGCTGCTTCGATTTATCTCAGCTATTAGTCTCTTTAACTTAATTGTTAATATTCTTAACTTATTTCTGGAATTTTTTTGTCCAGTAAATGGGGGGAGGGTCAATACAATAGGCCTTGGGTCGCAGTGCAGGTGCTCTTATGGGCCTCCCACCTTAAATCTAAATCTAAATTTAAAGTCAATGCTATGAAAGCAAGTGCTCTCAGATTAGAATTATTATTAATAATAAAAACAAATACCGTGTGAAAAAACAACGTGTATTTTTATGGTTCAACCTAAAAAAACTAAAATCACTGATTTAAAAATTTATTGATCTTTTCAAATCAATTGAATTAAATCACGATTAAAATCCCTGATTTAAATCGTTGGTAGTAATTAGTTCACAGCGTTCATTTTTATGATAAATATTTTATATTCTAATTATATATATACATACATACATACATACATACATACATACATATATATATATATGTATAAATATATATATATATACATATATATATACATATATATATATATACATATATATATATATATATATATATATATATATATATATATACATATATATATATATACATATATATATATATATATATATATATATATATATATATATATATATATATATATATATATATATACATATATATACATATATATATATACATACATATATATATATATATATATATATATATATATATATATATACATATATATATATATATATATATATATATATATATATATATATATATATATATATATATATATATATATATATATATATATATATGTTTTATTTGCATAAAAGTAGTAATATAACGATTCCTGCCATATACAGTAAAACACCACCATAATGGAGTCTCCGAATAAAGGACATGCCGAAGAGGGCTGATTGGTTAAAGTGTTGCCTTCAGTATCTGAGTTCGTGGGTTCGAATTCCACTGTGGCATGGATGTTAGTAGCCTTTAGGAATCGGCTTTAAGGAGTAGGTCCCGTTCTCATTAGCCCAAGCGTTGCAAAATAGTAGACCGTAGGACTCCAAACCAAACCAAACCGAATAAGGGACACCTCTATATAAGAGACACTCTTTCAATACCCATTGCATATGTTTATCTTTTATATATATTAAAAGCTATATAAACAATGCTATGAATCATTAATTTTTTGATAAAACTAGTGTGTTCAAGTTTCATTAGTATGCTTTTTACAGTATCATTAAAAAATGGTTAACTGCTGGTTAACTCTGAGCAGTTAGTTTGAGACCGAGAATTATCAATTAATAAATAAAAATACCTTGAAATATTTCTTCATTTTCATTTTTGCAGTGATACTTTTGCTCAGTTTTAGCCTTTTCCAGTTAGAACCGGACTCACCAAAGTCGTTTAAAGAATAACCGCGATTAATCTCTGTTTAAACGGAGAATTAAATCCCGCCATTTGTTGAAACCATGGGTTAATCGTGGTTAGCCGTTAAACTACATTGGTGAGACTGGCCCTTAGTGTACTTGGGCCCTTACTCTAGACGTTGCGGTTCGTTTCGAACCTTCGTTGTGACTTCATTTTGACGTCAGCTTGCTGTCATTATGTGAGCAAATAATCAAGCTGACGTCAAAGTGACGTCACAACGTACTTCGACCCGACTCCCGACGTCCAGAGTAAGTCTCTTGGATTATACATTGCGACATTGGTCACTGTACTTATTTTCATGGCAGAATCTAATAAGAATGTTCTTTTCTGGGTATTAAAAGCAGAAATAGTATGACGTATGACTTAAGATATTCAAATTGTATCGGGGTAGAATATTTGACTAATTCCAAACGTCAACCGTAACTTGAAGCTTGGTTCGTAGATAAAGTAGGTTTCCACCAACCGCCTAGTCGTTGTTCCCTTATCCGCCGAGACTATCGACGAAATCAGTTTCTGCAGCTAAAGGATTGTTCCAGAACCCAGCTTCCTGATGTTTAGCTCACTAGCTCAAGATCTCTGTCAGCCTCGCGTGGCAGCCGCGTTTGAGACGTTAGTGAATAATCTACAGCGATATTCTGACGACGTCGGACCAGACTACCTACCCCATGGCTCTTCCATGAGGACGCCGTACGAGGAATTTGCCGAAAACTATTTCAAGGTCATTCTGAATACGTGCCATTTCTTGCCGGAGGAGGTGACTGTCAGAAAGGAAGATGGTGACCTCATAGTGCATGCCGAGCACAATCTGAAACCTGACGGTCATGGGTACGTCAGCAGAGAATTTACGAGGCGCTTCAAGCTTCCCGATGATGTTGAAGAGAACAACATAAAGCCGGTTTTCCACAGGAATGGCTTGCTGGTCGTAACTGCACCGAGAAAAGCCACCGAGTCAACCTCTGATTCAGGAGTAACGATTCCTGTGATACTGCAGAAGCCTCTCAGATCGAGCCAGGAAGAGGATGCTGCCTTACAACAAGATGAAGCAACTCCCACTGGTACACAGTACATAGTCAGAGAAGTACTTTGAAGTTGTCTTGTTTGCTGAGGCCAGTGTCTGTCTAGTAATACTGGCTGTATTACCTTAAAATGATTAGACGTAAATCCCTATCGTCACGTTTGTGACGTTTTGTAATTAAAACAAGCTGTTATCAGTTCCAAATAACTTTTATATCCAAATTTGCATCTTTTTTAAGATGGAAGGCTGTGTTACTTGTCTTTCAGTGCTTTAAACAATCTTTAGAAACGTTATCTTGTAGACATAAGAATAGTAACAACTTCGACAAGAACGGGGTACCATTTTAGAGTTACGACAACAGAGGTACTCTGGTATCTGGGGGAAAAATATCTTGGTAACATTAAAGTTACCTTTTTATGTAACTTTAAATGGAATTTTTTCTAATTTTTCGTAGTGTCTCTAACTAGTATCGTGAATATATTTTCAACATTGTTTTCTTGCCAAGTAATTTGGCTGAATTATACTTGCTTTCTAAAATATAAGAACTTTCTTTTATTAAGAGAAGTGAGATCGTGTTTTAGCAACTTTAAGACTTTCTGATCCGTTGGTCGCAGACTAACAAAGTTTCATTGATAATTTCTGTTTTGTAAATACTTATTAGGCATAACTCTATGCATTTAAATTTTTCGAAAGTATCTCATCTTACACGAGCGGATTCAGTTAAAAGCAAACTCCTGTAAAAAAAATTCCCTTTCGAATACTATAAATAAAATCTAAAAGAAATAAAGTAGATAGCATTTCACTGAAGGACCATAAGGTATTTACTGTGAAAATTGCAATTAAAGAAATTACAGTAAAAATTTGAACGAGTGCAAGTTTTTCATTTATAATGCATACAAGTTGCACATCATTTTCAGTAAAATGCATTTATAGGTCTCTTTAAGCATCTTTGTAAGCTTTGATATTAAATGCAAAGATTTAACTTTACAAGTTCTAATTTGAACATTTCAATGTCGTTTTAAATTGTATTGAAATGTTCCGAGACATAAAAACGTAATATCTAAGTTTTGGAGTTTCTAAGGTTGTGTTGCATAAAACTATCTTCGAAATTTCTCTTACGCGTGTATGAAATTATACATAACTGTTATTAGTATTTTGAAATTTACGTACATGATATCATTTAGACCAGGAATGCCTAAACCAAATCTGTTGGTGGGCCAAAAAACAATTTACTAAACTGAGGTGGGCTGCAAATATAAAAATAAAACAAAGTATTTTATCGTGAAATATTAAAAATATGCATTGTTTTATTTTATTTTCACCTTGTAACTTCTGGTGTCATTCATTCAGTTTTGTTATATCTGTTAACAAACATAAATCTAAAAGCCATTGATCTTACGAAAGTTCAGTTATATCACTATTATACTGGTTTAGACATCAAGTTCAACATTTTGAAGGTTAAAATTTCAAACGCATCGTTAGCTTGCGTTTCTAAGTAAACAATTATTCCTTTACAATTGATACCTTCACAATAGCCATGAATATAATTTATAACTTTCTTTCCATACAGCTTCGACTTACTGGTTGGACAGTGCACGTGCAAGCAACGCGAGTCAGCTGGTGGTATAAGTAATGTCCGATTGACAGAATATTCTAGAACACTGAAATTTCAATGTAACCTGTCCAACCCTATTTAAACACCAGGTTTACGGTGTTTACTATCAAGTTTTGAGTACATAATATATTATTTATTATTGCAAGCATTAACTAAAATTCTATGTTTCAACTGTATGTACTGAAACTGACTAAAACTATAGACAGTTGAAAACTTCAATTGGGCAGCAAAAAGTTTTTAAACGGGCTACGGGTTAGGCATGCCGGGTTTAGACTTTTCCTGGCTCTTTTTTTTTTTTCTTAGATTTCTACGCAGTAGAAATTCTAAACCTTATGTTTAAGGGCTCATAGTACCTTCTGGGAGCTTAAAAGTGTGTATATATATATATATATATATATATATATAATGTAAAATTGTATATATATGTAATATAGATCACCTTTTTATGTAACTATAAATGGAATCTTTTCTTTTTCCGTAGTATCTTTAACTAGTATCGTAAATATATTTTCACCATTTTGTTCTGTTAAGCAGTAATTTGGCTGAATTATACTTGCTTTCTAAAATATAGGAACTTTTTAATTTATGTAGAGAAGTGAAATCTTGTTTTAACAACTTTAAGACTTTCTGATACGTTGGGCGAAGACTTACAGCAAACTTTTGTTGATAATTTCTGTTTTGTGAATAATTACTAGGCATAACTCTCAATGTATTTAAAATTTTCAAAAGTATCGCATCTTACACCAGCGGATTCAGTTAAAAACAAGAACTCCCTTTAAAAAAAATTCCCTTTCGAATACTATAAATAAAATCTAAAAGGGAATACAGTAGGCAGCTTTTCACTGTAGGCCCATAATGTATTTACTGTGGAAATTTGAACTAAAGAAATTCGAGGAAAAATTTGAACGAGTGCAAGTTTTTCATTTAGAATGCATACAAGTTAAACACCATTTTCAGTAAAACTCATTTATAGGTTTCTTTTAGCATCCTTGAAAGCTATGATATTGAATGCAAAGATTGTCGAACTCTAAAAGTTCTAATTTGAACATTTCGATGGCGTTTTAAATTATATAGGAATATTCAGAGACTTAAACACGTAATATCGGAGTTTTGGAGCTTCAAAGGTTGTGTCGCCTTAAACTATCTATGCAACTTTTGCACATGTATGGAACCAAAATTAACTGTCGTATTTTTAAGTTTACGTACATGATATCATTTACAGACTCTTTCCTGACTTTTAAAAAAAAAAAAAAAAGATTTCTACTCGGTAAAAATTCCAAAGCTCTTTATGTATAAGGGGACATTAAATCATCTCGGGGAGGGGTTAAATGTTACCGCGTATGTAGCACTCTTTATGCTACACTCGCCCCTTGGGAGTGTTAATGCTTTTCTAACATAAATTGACGAGTTAAAAGCCCTTTTGGATGATTATTAACTGATGAAAGACCTTTATCGCTTTTCAACCTGATCAAAAATAACTTAGTTTTCGATGTATCACAAGAAATATGTACAAAATGGGCAGGTTTCTTCTGTCACAACAAAAAGTTATAGGCTAAAATCAATCAACTACTATTCGAACGAAAATCGCATTCCAGAGAACTTGCTGTTCTATCACGTTGTATATTATTGTAACACGTTGCTTTTAATTAAATTTTTATTTTCTTAACATTTGTTTTAAATGTCATATTTCAAGTATAAGTTTACAGAATAAACCAGTTTACTTCAATTCGATAGAAACATCTAGTTTCTACTACGCGAATTTAAAACGTATCTGGAAATAAAAAAATTTAAATTCTTATTCATTTGGTGCAAGTTAGTTTCTGTTATAAGTGCTGTTGGAGATGACTAGGCAAATGTTTTTAAAGGTACAATCCTATTAATCTCGTTCAAAATCTTCCGCTATCACACTACAAATCTGCGTATTCGTAAACGTGAAAAGAATTCCTTAACTGTTGCTTTTTTAACACAAAATGGCGAGTGACAAGGCTTTTTGAATGATTTTTAACTAATGAAATGAAAAATCACTCGTTAGCCTGATCAAAAATAAGTCTGTTAAAAAGTTTAACACAAGAAATATGCACAAAATGGCCAGATTTTTTGTGTCATGAAAAAAGGAAAAAATCAATCAACTTATATTTGAAAGAAAGTAACGTTCTAGAGAATTGCTGTTCTATCACGTTGCCTTTTATTAAATTTTTATTTTCTTAATATTTGTTTTCGATGGCATATCTCAAGTATAAGTGTACAAAATAAACCAGTTTACTCCAATTTGATAGAAAAATTAAGTTTTTACTATACTTATTCAAAAAAATAACTTGAAATAAGGGAATTTACATTCTTTTTCATTTGATAAGTTTTTTCGCTATAAATAAGTGCTGTTGGAGATGACTAGACTAATTTTTTTTAAAGGTACAGTACTATTAGTCTAGTTAAAAATTTCCAGTTATCGCACTAGAAATCTGAGCATTCTTCAACATAAAAAGAAATCCTTAACTATTGCTTTTTTAAACACAAATGACGAGTGACAAAGCTTTTTGAACGATTTTTAACTGATGAAAGAAAATATCGTTCGTCAACTTGATCAAAAATAAGTCTGTTAAAAAGTTTTAGCTGTAACACAAGAAATGTGCACAAAATGGGCAGATTTCTTGTTTCACAACAACAACAAAAAATTAAAGGTAAAAATCAATCAACTTATATTCGAAAGAAAATAACATTCTAGAGTATTTACTTTTCTATCACGTTGCCTTTTATTAAATTTTTATTTTCTTAACATTTGTTTTAAATGTTAAGAAAATAAATCTCAAGTATAAGTGTACAAAGTAAATTAGTTTACTTCAATTTGATAGACAATTTTATTTTCTGCTACGTAAATTCAAAAAGTACTTTGAAATAAGTGAATTTAAATTCTTATTCATTTGGTGCAAGTTTATTTCTGTTATAAATAAATGCTATTGGAGATGACTAGGCAAAAGTGTTTAAAGGTACACTACTATTAATCTCGTTGAAAATTTTTTCAATACCACACTAAAAATTTCTATTCTTCAACGTGAAAACATATCCCTAATTGTTGTCTTTTAACACAAATTGACGACTGACATGGACTTTTGAATGATTTTTAACTGATGAAAGACCTTATAGCTTGTAAGCCTGATCAAAAATAAGTCTGTTAAGTATTTTTAGCTGTAACACAAGAAATATGCACAAAATGGGCAGATTTCTTGTGTCACAGCAAAAATATAAAGGTAAAAATCCATCAACTTATATTTGAAAGAAAATAACTTTCTAGAGAATTTACTGTTCTATCACTTTGTATATTATTGTATCACGTTGCTTTTTATTTAATTTATATATTCTTACCATTTGTTTTAAATGACATATCTCAAGTATAAGTGTACAGAATAAATCAGTTTACTTCAATTTAATAGAAAATTTTAGTTACTACGCAAATTCAAAAAGTACCTTGGCCGAACGATGGCCGCTTGGTTAGGGTGCTGGCCTTCGGAACCGGAGTTCGTGGGTTCGAATCCCACTGAGGCATGGATATTCGTAGCCGTTCGGAATCGGCTTTAAGCTGTAGGTCCCGGTCTCATTAGCCCTCGTGTTGCAAAAAGTAGACCGTAGCACTCCAAACCAAACCAAACCAATCAAAAAGTACCTTGAAATAAGTAAATTTAAATTCTCATTAATTTGGTGCAAGTTTGTTTCTGTTATAAATAAATGCTGTTGGAAATGACTAGGCAGATGTTTTTAAAGGTACAGTACTATTAATCTCGTTGAAAAGTTTCCCCTATCACACTAAAAATCTGTATATTTTTCAACATGAAAATAGATTCTTAACTGTTGCTTTTTTTAAACACAAATTGACGTGTGACAAAGCCTTTTGATGATTATTAACTGATGAAAGATTTTGTCACTCTTCAATCTGATCAAGCCGAATGATGGCCGAATGGTAGAGCGCTGCTCTTCGGAACCGGAGTTCGCGGGTTCGAATCCCGCTGCTGGCATGGATGTTTGTAGCCGTTCGGAATCGGCTTTAAACTGTAGGTCCCGGTCTCATTAGCCCTCGTGTGCAAAACAGTAGACCGTAGCGCTCCCAACCACCCATCAATCTGATCAAATGCAACTCTGTTAAAAAGTTTTCGCTGTAACAGAAGAAATATGCACAAAATGGGCAGATTTCTTGTCACAACAACAAAAAATAATAAACGTAAAAATCAATCAACTTATATTCGAAAGAAAATAACATTCTACAGAATTTACTGTTCTATCACGTTTCCCTTTATTAAATTTTTATTTCTTTAACATTTGTTTTAAATGTTAAGAAAATAAATCTCAAGTATAAGGGTACAAAATAAATTAGTTTATTTCAATTTGACAGAAAAATTTAATTTTTACTACGCGAATTCAAAAAGTACCTTGAAATTAATGAATTTAAATTCTTATTCATTTGGTGTAAGTTTGTTTTTGTTATAAATAAGTGCTGTTGGAGATGACTAGGCAAATGTGTTTAAAGGTACAGTACTATTAATCTCGTTGAAAAATTTCCCCTATCACACTAAAAATCTCCGTATTCTTCAACGTGAAAAGAAATCCTTAACTGTTGTCTTTTTTAACATAAAATGACGAGTGACAAGGCTTTTTGAACGATTTTTAATTGATGAAAGAAAGTAATGCTCATCAACCTGATCAAAAATAAGTCTTAAAAATGTTGCTGTAACACAATAAATGTGCACTAAATGGACAGATTTCTTGTGTCACAAAAAAGGGCAAAAATCAATCAACTTGCATTCGAAAAGAGATAGCATTCTTGAGAATTTGCTGTTCTATCACGCTGTATAATTTTTTTAAAGAATTCTTTAAAAGAGAGCCAGCCAAAAAGAATAGTAGATTAACATTAAGCAAGAGGAATTGAATATAGCAGGTACAGAACCATGTGTAAGAATATTAAGTTTTACTTGAAAAAACAAGTAAACATTGAGCCCAAAACCCCACTTTTGAAATCGCAAATCTAGCGGAAGAAACTAAGTGTACAATAGTAACGTTGATTGTACCTTTTTAGCTTTAGCCACTTTCTATTTTACATCATTCTTCTGATGATGTTACTGATGCTACTTGGTCAAACCAAGCACAATTGAGCCGGAGGTTACTCGTATTAAGCCAAAGGGGTGCGCCTCTCGTTTTTTTAACGAGTACCAAAGGGTAAAAGTACATTCTCAAGTGGGTCCTCGTAATTGCACCAAGCTTCCAGCAATTGCAAGCTTGGTCGTAATTGGACCAAGCAGAAGACCCATAGGGTAGACATGACACCTTCAGAGGTATTGATTGAGAACTTAGAGGACATGTTGTTGTTTCTCATGCTACTTGGACAAACCAAGCACGATTGAGCCTGCAGGCACTCGTATTAAGGACAAGGAGTGCGCCTTTCGTTTTAGTGAGAACCATTAATGTGAAAGAACGACGTCGTTTAAGTAGGTCCTCGTAATTTTGAAGCAGGGACCATGCAGAACCCATAGACTTGGTCTGCCACCCCCAGAGGTATTAACTGAGAACTTGGAGGACATTGTGACCACGAACCTATTTAATTTCCGCAGTCACTTTTAACAAACGCGGCGGATCTTAGGCCGCTTCGGGCTCCGAAACCTCAACTCTCCAGTTACGAAAGTTGCCTTTGCTGACTGAGTTACCGCGGCTCATTCTTCAGATTGTCGAGACTTTTGGAGTATAGCAGAGTTAATTAGTCTTGTATTTCAGTACTTTACAGCAGTATATAGCATTATACCAAAAGCCCAAGATCCTGTCCAGTATCTTCCACCTACCATGGATTTCCTCCCATGTGAATTTAAAATGGGATGGTATTGTGAATGGGCTGCCGAAGGAAGGCTCTACCATGACTCAGGTCGTTGGCAATGCCTTAAAGTACCTTGAGCCATATTCAAAAAGTAAGACTTCATTAAACATCTCTTGTAAGCAAACACCATCACATCCATGGTATTCTAATGGGGTTTCTGGCATTTCAATGGTTTTTGATTGTGACAGGAGTGACCAAACTGCGTTGGCTCGGTTGATTTCAGGGCATTTAAAAACCCTCAACTTTTCTAAAAGGCCACTGCACAGCACTTGGTCAACAGCATTAATATGGTACGCGAGGGTTTTTGAGGAGATCAACTTTCATCTTGGATGTACTCAAAGGGAACAATCTCATGGATATGGTTAGATTCAGATCAGAGGGATAAGCAAAAAGAAGTTTTTACTCAGTTATTATCCTACATGAATATGTTATGCGGGGATTTTTGAGGAGATCAACTTTCATTTTGGATGTACTCAAAGGGAACAATCTCATGGATCTGGTTAGATTCAGATCA
>CM063507.1:56328250-56355750 GCA_032207245.1 Pardosa pseudoannulata | reverse complement strand
TTGGATAATGCAGATTTTAAAAGTCCGAAAGCACAAAAATCCATAGGTGATACATCGGGAGATTTAGTAGGGATATCAGTGAACGGTATGGCCTTGATACTCTATTTTCAGGGTACTTGGTCATGGCCTTGATACGTAATTTCCTGGATAATAATGCCTTTTGAAGTGTCAGAGGAAGTATTCTATCCCATTCCTCCTGAACTGCTTTCCAGAGTCCTGTAAGGGTTGTGGGACGACGTTTGGATAATGCAGATTTTAAAAAGTCCGAAAACACAATATCCATAGGTGATACACCGGGAGATTTAGTAATGATACCAGTAAAGGGTATGGCCTTGATACTCAATTTTCAGGGTACTTGGTCATGGCCTCGATACGTAATTTCCAGGATAATAATGCCTTTTGAAGTGTCAGAAGAGGTATTCTATCCCATTCCTCCTGAACAGCTTTCCAGAGTCCTGTAAGGGTTGTGGGACGACGTTTGGATAATGCAGATTTTAAAAGTCCGAAAGCACAAAAATCCATAGGTGATACATCGGGAGATTTAGTAGGGATATCAGTGAACGGTATGGCCTTGATACTCTATTTTCAGGGTACTTGGTCATGGCCTTGATACGTAATTTCCTGGATAATAATGCCTTTTGAAGTGTTAGAGGAAATGTTCTATCCCATTCCTCCTGAACTGCTTTCCAGAGTCCTGTAAGGGTTGTGGGACGACGTTTGGATAATGCAGATTTTAAAAGTCCGAAAGCACAAAATCCATAGGTGATACACCGGGAGATTTAGTAGGGATATCAGTGAAGGGTATGGCTATGATACTCTATTTTAAGGGTACTTGGTCATGGCCTCGATACGTAATTTCCAGGATAATAATGCCTTTTGAAGTGTCAGAAGAGGTATTCTATCCCATTCCTCCTGAACAGCTTTCCAGAGTCCTGTAAGGGTTGTGGGACGACGTTTGGATAATGCAGATTTTAAAAGTCCGAAAGCACAAAAATCCATAGGTGATACATCGGGAGATTTAGTAGGGATATCAGTACAGGGTATGGCCTTGATACTCTATTTTCAGGGTACTTGGTCATGGCCTTGATACATAATTTCCTGGATAATAATGCCTTTTGAAGTGTTAGAGGAAATGTTCTATCCCATTCCTCCTGAACTGCTTTCCAGAGTCCTGTAAGGGTTGTGGGACGACGTTTGGATAATGCAGATTTTAAAAGTCCGAAAGCACAAAAATCCATAGGTGATACATCGGGAGATTTAGTAGGGATATCAGTGAAGGGTATGGCCTTGATACCGGTTTTTTGTTCCATTTCTTTTAGGAAATTTACAGTGGATTTTGATGTGCGACTGCTAGCTTTGTCTTGATGGAGTTCCACGGATGGATGGAACTGCGGAATAAGCGATGGTAATTTTTTCAGAAAAATGGGCGATAAAATATGATCCTGAAAGTATTTGGAGTTAATCTTGACATTTTTCTCAACTCTCTTTATTTTTAACTTGCCAATATATGAAAAATAGCAACAATCATGAATTCCTTAGAAAAACTTTCTTCGATTTTTTGAACTATGTACTTAAATTTTTTCTTCACTTTTATGATAGTAAATGACTCTTTTTTTGTTTCAGTCATTTAAATAAATGCATGATTCATCTATTGTAACAATTCTTTTCCATTTTCCTTTGGATGAATGTTTCTCATACAGAATTATGTAACGTGTCCTACGTTCAGCTATAAGCTTTAGAGAAAGGCGATGCACATTGCGTTTTTTCGCTTTCTTAAGATTTAACCTATCTTCTTCTTTCTTATAGTATTGAAACATTGCTTCCAATCCACTCCACTCGGCTTCTTCCAACAATCAGCTTCATTCAGGTCCTTTCCACTCTGCATCTGGTTGCCGCCTGGCCGTGCACTTTCAGCATGAGCCAACCTTTCTCTAAAAGGTATGGAACGTCTTAAATGTTTCTTTAAAAACTCAAAATCCTTCGGCTACATAGAGCCAAATGGTGGCAAATGCAGGGATCTCGTAACCGAAGGGTTATGAGTACTGACCTAGAGCAGGCTTAAGATCCGCCGTGTTCATTAATAACAGCTGGGGAGCGTAAAATAGGTTCGTAACGCAGTATCTTCAGAGTTCCCAAAGGATACTTCTGAAGTTGGCAAGCCTAGCCTGGGAGTCTGCTAGATTCCTGCTTCTTATTTATGATGTACCACTTTGTGTTTTCCCAAGTAGTAAATGTTGACCGCCTTTAAGGTGCTCCTATAATGATTAGGTCAACAATATCTGCGGTATTTTATGGGCGGATGCTTAGCAGGTAAGTGTTCCTGCGTTATTGTTATTAAAAACAAGGTAATGTAATTTCGCACGTATAGTCCGCGGGTGCTATTTTTTATTTAAAAAATTTCATAAATCATATAGTCCGCACCACTAGATAATCCGCAGACTATACGTATAAAAATATGTATTTTAGATAATAATACAATATTAAATCATTTTAAGAATAAAAACCTAAGTACAGTAGAGTGTTTGAAAGTCTGGATTAGACTCAATTAATTCCACCTTTAAAATTTGAAATCATTTCTTCTGCCTTAGCCTGGGAGACGAATTTTAACGCAAGAAACAGAGCTGCTTACATTTCTCTGTTCGAGAACCCAGCTAAGTAAGTCGTCTTCTAATGCAAGCCATTGTATTTTTCCACGACGATTGGATCGCTTTCTTCTCATATTTTTTATGTTTCTGTTTGCTTGCACCAATTTCTTACTGGTTTATCATTGACCTTCTGAATTAGTTTCAGCCTGAAATCAGCAGTAAAACTTCGACGATGTTTTAAAGGCATAATGAATGACCAGTATATCCTCAAATCAAAACTTTGAAAACAAAATGCTATTACGAGTGATCCTCTTGGTGAAAGGACCTTCGACCCTCAACCTACGATCTTGAACTCATCCACTCGGTGTTGTCAATCGGAGCTGTTAAAATAGTGACTATCGATATTTTATAGTACTCCAGGACACAATTTAAGATTGCGCTACTTGCTGCTACTCAATCGTTCTGCTTTATGGGTTATATTTTTTTCATGGTTTATTACCGATACGATACGGTGTTTTCTTGGCATCTAGCGAGTCTTACTTTTGTTTACATTTGAGCATCGGTCATTCGAGCGACGTGCTTTTCCCCTCCCCCTAATCTTCCGATTTTGATGATTTGAGCAATGAACAACCAGCAGATAGTCCATGGCTGAAGAAATTAACAGCTGAAGAGGTCTGTTTCTCTCCCAACAGTGAAACAAAACGCTAATACACATCTTTTTACCCATGTATTATAATTTTCCTTTATAAACAATGATATTCAATAACCGACAGACGATATTTCAATTTCGTCACGCTTATTCTTCGATCCGCTACCCTTCAGTTAAAGTTGCTTTCGTTACGTCCTTAGCAGCTGTCACGTTATCTGCCGTTCAAGAACGTCACACTGGAGGAACTTCTGTACTTCCGGTCTTGCGAACTCTATATCTCCGTGACCACTTTCTAAACTTAAATAATGTCAGGTAGTTTATAAAATATGCGGAGGTTATAAACTCTTCATGGAGAGTTATGTTTGGTAAAAATATTCTGTAAAAAGGAAATTTCCTAAACCTGCGGCATTTCACTTTTGGGGGAATCAGGTAATTTTATGATTCCACAATTTCAAAAGTGCTGCATCTTGTTTGTAGAATCAAGAATTAAACTTAAAACGTTCTTAAACAAATAATTTTAAACAAATAAGTAATTTATGCCAACACATGAATGAGAAACATTCAGCGTGCTACTGAAGTTTTACAATTTACATTTGATACAGCAACTCAAAGAATATTTGCAAAATTCTCGACTGCCAGAAATGTTTGATCATTGAGATCAGCTATTGCGTATTGATTCATTTCACCTGACACAATTTATCATGTAAAGATGGTTGCCAATCCCTCGAGATGTTGAAATGCTAAGGGCCCATCCACACTAGGATCCACTGTAAGCCATTACCACTGTGTGGAGAGGATATGGCTTATCTTAGAGGACCATAAAATGGCCTTGGCAAAGTATGGCTTTGGATTCGGTTTTTCTCTAAAGATCAAAGACAACCAGATGCGCTACTAAGTGAACAGTAAACTCTATGGAAGTATCCATGCCCTCGGCTCACTTAGTGGCCCAGTGTATGGATGCAACCCGTGAACCATCGTAGCATGTTCCCCATCAGGGCGAGCACTGCAGTGGTCAATAATGGACCATAGTTAGAAGGTAGATTTAATGCCCTTTCACACTGTGGAACACTGCAAACCGTTACCACTGATGGAAGGGGTATGGCTTATCGAGGTCGACGGTAGCAAACGATAAAATGGTCTTGACAAAAGATTGCTTTGGAAGCAGTTTTTTTTCCAAACATCAAAGACAGACAGATGCGATACTAAAGTGCTCAGTAGACTCTATGGACACATCCATGAGCTCTGTTCACTTAGTGGTCCAGTGTATGGATGTAACCCGTGAACCATCGTAGCAAGTTCGCTATCAGGGCTAGCACTGAAGTGGTCAATAATGGGCCATATTGGGAAGGAAGATTTAACGCCCTTCCATACTCTGATTCACTGCAAGCCGTTACCACTGGGTGGAGGGGGTATGGCTTATCGTGGTCGACGGTGGTTTAAGTATTATATGCAGTTAATCCCATCAAGAACGGATATACTTTGCACAGCCAGATTCGTTGTTAGGAATATATAAAATATACCCCTGAGGTTGTAATTTATACTCTGTGTAAACTCAATAGGCACTTTAAGGTCACTGATTTTTCCCCGATGACCACGTGGGAACTATGGTTGGTAACGTCAGTTGGGGAATGACTTTACTCTTTTTTTCCCACTCAGTTAAGGGATGTCATGCATCGTAAGGGCTGTCGGTGCATGATGAAAGTAGTTTTATTTATAATACTCTTTGAAGAACACTTAATACTTTACACACAAAAATTTATGAATAATTTCAGACCTGTTTCTAAGTTAATAAATGTAAGACATAATCCCGTTTAATAAAATTACAAAAGAATTTAAAATTGTATGTTATATTCCAATCCGTAAGATTTAAAAAATTCTACTGAAAAAGTAAATTTAATTTTTTTTCGCATACACAATTGCAGGTACTTTCAAACCTCCTCCGTCAGTAGAATTTTGCTTTATACATTTCTTGGAATGGTTTTGGTTTATCCAAGTTTCGTCAATATATATGACTGGTCGGGAGAAAGTCTTTCCTGATGGCATGCATTTTTCTCAAAAATATCATGCGGGAAGCCACGATGTTATTTCTTTCCATTAAAAATTTCCGTACATCATTACATTTTTTATGCTTGAAACCAAGTTGTTTCAAAATTGTTCATAAGGGTAACGATTTTGTGCATCCAGAAATATCAATTTTTTCTGACAATCGCTTTTTAAATTTCCACACTTAGGATATTCTATTCTATCATAAAATTCCTGTACAGTTCGCAGCACAACACTTTTGTCGAAATCATTCAATTCTGTTACAGGTCTTTTATGTAAAATCTATTTTTTTAATTTTGCGAAACACAGTTTGCGAAAACAGTTCCAAAACTGTAGCATCTGCATTGAATTCAACAAGACCTTTCAAGTAGCTGTATACATTAAATATCAGTATTTTGGATTGTTTTCTAACATCAAAACTAGCCATTACAGGAAATGTTTTACGAAGTAAAAAATATAAATATAAAGCAAAATTTAAATAAAAAAATGAATAAAAAGAAGTAAAAGCAAGTCATCTGAACATATTGGAATCAAATCCTGAAGTACTGAAAATAAATGTGAATGTTCCTGCTTCTTGGTTGCTACCATGGTAACCGATGACTGGAGAAACGAGAAAGTGTGACCTCGAATAGTCAATAGATTTTACAAGGACTATAATAGTACTTCCCAGAGGACACGTACGGATTGAGCGCGTGGCCTCAAACGCGAGGGACGTTGGAAAAGGTATAATGTCCGTTTAGTTCATTAAGTATATACATTTTAATGAGCTATTGTCTATAAGTTTATAATATTCAAAAAGAGATTCGTTTTGTTTTCCTAATTATGTATTTAGAACTACTTTTAAAGTGGGAAAGTGTTGCGGATCTCCTGGAAAACAGCAAGGGCAATTAGACAAGTCTTATTTTCCAGTTTTAAACAAAAATTCGGGAAAACTTCTCATACAGACCGATGTGTTTCAGAAACATGTTTTACCCATCATTTGGATGTGGGAGTTATGAAAGTACAGTGTTTCCACATGCAAGAGATTTCTCCCTAGTGTATCAGAATTTCAAAAGAGGAGTTTAGTTGTGACCTAATAAAAAATTGAAGATTTCATTGATTTCCCAGGGAAGGATTTCGTCAGTGCTTTAAACTCAGAATTATTTATTTCTCTACAATAAATAAATAAATTTATCACAACCGTTGTTTTTTTTTTCATAATCAGTAAAAAGTTATTTTCTCGTATATATTTTATTTATATGAAAATAAATTTTTTCTTGTGTGACTATTCTCCTCTTGTCATAGTTTCTATTTTTAAACTCCAAAATCGTCTGGATGCTATTTTTATACATTTCACAAAATGAATCAGTTTTATAACGAACTTTTATGACACCAAAATAGTTTTTCCTTTACTTTTCTGCCGATTGCCGTGCATGACGTTAGAGTTTACGATATCTGTTATGGAACAGTTTTTGCTCATTCAAAAGCTATTAGTTACAGACGATTTTCTTTAAGAATATCGTAAGGTATTTTGAGAAACTTATAAAAATAACTTCCATCGGTTTCGAAGAAGAAAAGTAGAAAATATTAACTAGAACGGAATAGTTTAGTTGAGAGAGTTTTTTGAGTTTGTAATAATGAGAAGAATGTAGGTTTATATGTGCTCTACAAGAACGTGTTTGTAATGCTGACTGAATATTAGGGCTGCTACTCAAAGAGACTCTAATAAACGATCGGTATAGTCGATTTTTTAGACTGGCTACGTCGTTATGACGAAAATCCCGTCCAGAGTAGCAAAAGAACAAATCTTCGACATAACCCAACGTATCGCAATGCATTTCTAGTGACGTCATTAGATAATCTAGTGGTGTAGATGATTGCCGTAAGTAGCAGCCCTAGATTTTAATGAAAAGAATTTGTTGTTAATACCGGTGAAAAAATTTAAGCCAAATATAAAAGAAAATTATTTACGTCATATCTAAGTTTAGTGATTAAACGTATGAAAATAATTTATAATAGATTACGAAAGTAAATGAGATCCAAAAGATCAGATCTCGACCAACTCGAAAATAGTAGTCGACCTTTTATCTAACGATTGCTGGTTGGTAAGTATTAATCAAATACGAAAAATAGATTACGAAAGTAAATGAGATCCAAAAGATCAGATCTCGACCAACTCGAAAATAGTAGTCGACCTTTTATCTAACGATTGCTGGTTGGTCCCCTGAATGCTCTATTGACTCATTTTTTTCTAAGAATGAGGAAGAGAACGCATTCATTAAGGTAACCGACGTATAGAAAGCTGCAGAAGATGGAGGAGAGCAAGACGGAATAGAAAGCTGTAGATGGCGGAAGAGAGCAAGACGGTATAGAAAGCTGCAGAAGGTGGAGGAGAGCAAGACGGAATAGAAAGCTGTAGATGGAGGAAGAGAGCAAGACGGTATAGAAAGCTGTAGATGGAGTAAGAGAGCAAAACGGTATAGAAAGCTGCAGAAGGTGGAGGTTTGCTTTGGTTTGGTTTGGAGAGCTACTGTTTACTGTTTTGCACACGAGGGTTAAGAAGGTGGAGGAGAGCAAGACGGTATAGAAAGCTGTAGATGGAGGAAGAGAGCAAGACGGTATAGAAAGCTTCAGAAGGTGGAGGAGAGCAAGACGGTATAGAAAGCTGTAGATGGAGGAAGAGAGCAAGACGGTATAGAAAGCTTCAGAAGGTGGAGGAGAGCAAGACGGAATAGAAAGCTGTATGTGGAGGAAGAGAGCAAGACGATAAAGAAAGTTGTAAATAGCGAAGGAAGAAAAGTTAATTCTCCGGATTTCTTAGGATTCCTTTATATCTTGCCTGCTTGTAAATTTTATTCTTGATATTCTTTGTAAATCTTCAACAATAATAATTTTTAATATATCCTTCCACAGAAAATTAGAGAATCTGAACTTCCTTGGTCCAAGCCCTCTAGTTAGTTCAGATGTATCTAGGAATTTAAACAAAGAATCTATTGATTTGATATTGGTTATGGCTAGAATAAGACAAAAGACAAATTAATTATTAAATTGCTTGAGTTTGGATCTAAGTGTATAGATGCAAAGCATGCAAGATTAATAAAATAATAAACACGTTGCAGCAAAAAAACCAACGTTAAAAATTAAAATATACATGGTTCAATAAAAGTCTACAAGAAGAGCTTTTTTGCAGAAGGAGAGACTGAATGTTAAGGTCAGTATTAATCAAACACGAAAAATAGATTGCGAAAGTAAATGAGATCCAAAAGATCAGATCTCGACCAATTCGAAAATAGTTGTCAACTTTTTATCTAACGATTGCTGGTTTGTCCCCTGAATGCGCTGTTGACTCATTTTCTTCTAAGAATGAGGAAGAGAATGCCTTCATTAAGGTAACCGACGTATAGAAAGTTGCAGAAGGTGGAGGAGAGCAAGACGGTATAGAAAGCTGTAGATGGAGGAAGAGAGCAAAACGGTATAGAAAGCTGCAGAAGGTGGAGGAGAGCAAGAGGGAATAGAAAGCTGTAGGTGGAGGAAGGGAGCAAGACGGTATAGAAAGCTGCAGAAGGTGGAGGAGAGCAAGACGGTATAGAAAGCTGTAGATGCAGAGGGAGAGCAAAACGGTATAGAAAGCTTCAGAAGGTGGAGGAGAGCAAGAGGGTATAGAAAGCTGTAGATGCAGAGGGAAAGCAAAACGGTATAGAAAGCTGCAGAAGGTGGAGGAGAGCAAGATGGAATAGAAAGCTGTAGGTAGAGGAAGAGAGCAAGACGGTATAGAAAGCTGCAGAAGGTGCAGGAGAGCAAGACGGAATGGAAAGCTGTAGATGGAAGAAGAGAAAGCAAAACGGTATAGAAAGCTGCAGAAGGTGGAGGAGAGCAAGAAGGACTAGAAAGCTGTAGGTAGAGGAAGAGAGCAAGACGGTATAGAAAGCTGCAGAAGGTGGAGGAGAGCAAGACAGAATAGAAAGCTGTAGATGGAGGAAGAGAGCAAAACGGTATAGAAAGCTGCAGAAGGTGGAGGAGAGCAAGATGGAATAGAAAGCTGTAGGTAGAGGAAGAGAGCAAAACGGTATAGAAAGCTTCAGAAGGTGGAGGAGAGCAAGAGGGAATAGAAAGCTGTAGATGCAGAGGGAAAGCAAAACGGTATAGAAAGCTGCAGAAGGTGGAGGAAAACAAGACGGTATAGAAAGCTGTAGGTGGAGGAAGGGAGCAAGACGATAAAGAAAGCTGTAAAAAGTGGAGGAAGAAAAGTTAATTCTCCAGATTTTTTAGGATTTCTTTATACCTTGCCTGCTTGTGAATTTTATTCTTGACATTCTTTGCAAATCTTCAACAACAATAATTTCTAAAATATCCTTCCACAGTAAATTAGAGAATCTGAACTTCTTGGTCCAAGCCGTCTAGTTCAGATGGATCTAGGAATTTAAACAAAGAATCCATTGATTTGATATTGGTTATGGCTGGAGCAAGAACGAGAAATTAATTATTAAACTGCTTGAGTTTGGACCTGAGTGTATAGATGCAAAACATGCAAGATTAATAAAATAGTGAACACGTTGTCAAGGTTAAAAATTAAAATATACATGGTTCAATAAAAGGCTACAATAAGAGTTTTTTGCAGAAGGAAAGATTGAATGTTAAGGTCAGTACAAAGCAAACATGAAAATTAGATTGCGTAATTAAATGAGATCCAAAAGATCAGATCTCGACCAATTCGAAAATAGTTGTCAACTTTTTATCTAACGATTGCTGGTTTGTCCCCTGAATGCGCTGTTGACTCATTTTCTTCTAAGAATGAGGAAGAGAATGCATTCATTAAGGTAACCGACGTATAGAAAACTGCAGAAGGTGAAGGAGAGCAAGACAGAATAAAACGGTGTAAAACTAATATTTACATTTATTATATATATATATATATATATATATATATATATATATATATATATATATATATATATATATATATATATATGTGTGTGTGTGTGTGTGTGTGTGATGATGAGACGGACTTCTCAATGTGTGGTTGCAGTCATGGCCATAAATATGATACCATTTTAACTAAAGACCTTTATTAAGATAACGTTGGAGGACGGGTTCCCACTTCATCATAGGGACAGGACAAACGGAAGGGTCAGCTAGCATGAAGTTCTATGTACAAGACACGTAACACCTGGGTCGACATCTGTGGGAAAACATCTCTAGCAAAATATGTCTCCGCTAGCGTGTATCTCCTTTTTATTTGAGATTTTCCTAAATTGTCCGCTAGGACCATGTAGGATTATAATTGGTCAGGCCCCTTGTCCGAGGTCGTAAACTGTAGCCCCAGTGGTAAATTTAGGTTAGGGGTTAAAAAGAGGAATGCAAAAAGACGAGGGAATTTTTAGCCCTTAATTTAAGATTTGAAAACCCCTATGAATTTTCCTTTGTATTATGGGACCTAAAAAGGGAAATGTAAAATGACGCGGGAATTTTTAGCCCTTGATTGAAGTTTTGAAAACCCCTGAGAAATTTCCTTTGTATTATGGGACCTAAAAAGGGGAATGTAAAATGACGCGAGAATTTTTAGCCCTTGATTTAAGTTTTGAAAACCCCTGAGAATTTTCCTTTGTATTATGGGACCTAAAAAGGGAAATGTAAAATGACGCGGGAATTTTTAGCCCTTGATTGAAGTTTTGAAAACCCCTGAGAAATTTCCTTTGTATTATGGGACCTAAAAAGAACAATGCAAAATGACGTGGGAATTTTTAGTCCTTGATTTAAGTTTTGAAAACTCCTGAGAAATTTCCTTTGTATTATGGGACCTAAAAAGGGGAATGTAAAATGACGGGGAAATTTTTATTTAAGATTTGAAAGATTTTATTTAAGATTTTGATTTAAGATTTGAAAACCCCTGAGAATTTTCATTTGTATTATGGGACCTAAAAAGGGGAATGTAAAATGACGCGAGAATTTTTAGCCCTCGATTTAAGTTTTGAAAACCCCTGAGAATTTTCCTTACATATATATAAGTATTAATATATAGATATGTAAATATATAACTATTTAGTCTTGCACAATATATTCTAAGAATACTTAATGCTTTGTGTTTCATTTTTATGTTTAAACTCATCTTGATCGATGTTTTTACAAGAGCGGAAACTTCTGGAATAAAAACTGGCTTGATGACTTCTTCATTTTTAAAGTTTCGAAGACTTTTTAAACAGGAAAATAACAGACTGATAGTTATGAAATGGTATTACAAAACTCGAAATTGTTACCGCTGTTTTTGCCGTGAACCAAAACATCATGGTAAAGTTGAAGTGTATATTTCTCTTGAGGTAAATAATCCTTATTTTCTCTAGTGAGTATTTTAGGAAGGTATTTTGTGACGATTTAAGATACATACCTGTAAAATGGGGAAAAAATTTGCTGGCTTTGTTGCATAACTTTGTATTTTAAATTACCCGAAAAGAAACAATGAGGAATTTTTAAAGTTGGTTTATATAAAAAAAATAAATATTTTACTTCATTGTACAAAGCAAAGGAATTGTTGTAATAAGGATAAATTTCAGTGCTCGGATTTGAAGTGAAATAATTATTTTGACTGACTAAATTTTGACTCGTGTCAGAAACTTGTACCAAAACTGCAATTTTGAAAATTTCTGAACAAGTTATGACTAGTTTACTCTTGATGTCTGTACGTATCTCGTATAACTTGAATGGTCGTACGTAGAAGCGAATATGCGTACATGTACGATATTTTGTATTTAGGACTGATATAACTAGAGTCGTACGATGGGCAAATGGTAGAGAGCTGTTCTTCGATACTGGAGTTCGCGGATTCGAATTCCGCTGAAGGTATGGATGTTTGAAGCCATTCGAAATCGACTTTAAGCAGTAGGTCCCGGTCTCATTAGTCATCATGTGGTAAAACAGTAAATCGCAGAGCTCCAAAACCATGATATAACTAGTTGTACGCTGAGAAATGTCACATAATAGGTATTAATTGTTATGATTGCTATTATGGTATCATATTATATGGTTATAATTATGGTATCTTATTATATAGTTATTATTATGGTATCTTATTATATGATTATTATTATGGTATCTTATTATATGGTAATTATTATGGTATCTTATTATATGGTTATTATTATGGTATCTTATTATATGGTTATTATTATGTATCTTATTATAGGTTATTATTATGGTATCTTAATATATGGTTATTATTATGGTATCGTATTATATGGTTATTATTGAGATATCTTATTATATGGTTATTATTATGGTGTCTTATTATATGGTTATTATTATGGTATCTTATTATATGGTTATTATTGAGATATCTTATTATATGGTTATTATTATGGTATCTTATTATATGGTTATTATTATGATATCTTATTATATGGTTATTATTATGAGATATCTTATTATATGGTTGTTATTATGGTATCTTATTATATGGTTATTATTATGGTATCTTATTATATGGTTATTATTATGATATCTTATTATATGGTTATTATTATGGTATCTTATTATATGGTTATTATTGAGATATCTTATTATATGGTTATTATTATGGTATCGTATTATATGGTTATTATTATGATATCTTATTATATGGTTATTATTATGGTATCTTATTATATGGTTATTATTGAGATATCTTATTATATGGTTATTATTATGGTATCTTATTATATGGTTATTATTATGTATCTTATTATAGGTTATTATTATGGTATCTTAATATATGGTTATTATTATGGTATCGTATTATATGGTTATTATTATGATATCTTATTATATGGTTATTATTATGGTATCTTATTATATGGTTATTATTGAGATATCTTATTATATGGTTATTATTATGGTATCTTATTATATGGTTATTATTATGATATCTTATTATATGGTTATTATTATGGTATCTTATTATATGGTTATTATTATGTATCTTATTATAGGTTATTATTATGGTATCTTAATATATGGTTATTATTATGGTATCTTAATATATGGTTATTATTATGGTATCGTATTATATGGTTATTATTATGGTATCTTATTATATGGTTATTATTATGATATCTTATTATATGGTTATTATTGAGATATCTTATTATATGGTTATTATTATGGTATCTTATTATATGGTTATTATTATGGTATCTTATTATATGGTTATTATTATGGTATCTTATTATATGGTTATTATTATGATATCTTATTATGTTTATTATTATTGTATCTTAATTTATGGTTATTATTATGGTATCGTATTATATGGTTATTATTATATCTTATTATTATTATGGTATCTTATTATATGGTTATTATTGAGATATCTTATTATATGGTTATTATTATGGTATCTTATTATATGGTTATTATTATGGTATCTTATTATATGGTTATTATTATGGTATCTTATTATATGGTTATTATTGAGATATCTTATTATATGGTTATTATTATGGTATCTTATTATATGGTTATTATTATGATATCTTATTATATGGTTATTATTGAGATATCTTATTATATGGTTATTATTATGGTATCTTATTATATGGTTATTATTATGATATCTTATTATATGGTTATTACTGAGATATCTTATTATATGGTTATTATTATGGTATCTTATTATATGGTTATTATTATGGTATCTTATTATATGGTTATTATTATGGTATCTTATTATATGGTTATTATTATGGTATCTTATTATATGGTTATTATTGAGATATCTTAATATATGGTTATTATTATGGTATCGTATTATATGGTTATTATTATGATATCTTATTATATGGTTATTATTATGGTATCTTATTATATGGTTATTATTGAGATATCTTATTATATGGTTATTATTGAGATATCTTATTATATGGTTATTATTATGGTATCTTATTATATGGTTATTATTGAGATATCTTATTATATGGTTATTATTATGGTATCTTATTATATGGTTATTATTATGTATCTTATTATAGGTTATTATTATGGTATCTTAATATATGGTTATTATTATGGTATCGTATTATATGGTTATTATTATGATATCTTATTATATGGTTATTATTATGGTATCTTATTATATGGTTATTATTGAGATATCTTATTATATGGTTATTATTATGGTATCTTATTATATGGTTATTATTATGATATCTTATTATATGGTTATTATTATGGTATCTTATTATATGGTTATTATTATGTATCTTATTATAGGTTATTATTATGGTATCTTAATATATGGTTATTATTATGGTATCTTATTATATGGTTATTATTGAGATATCTTATTATATGGTTATTATTATGGTATCTTATTATATGGTTATTATTATGATATCTTATTATATGGTTATTATTGAGATATCTTATTATATGGTTATTATTATGGTATCTTATTATATGGTTATTATTATGGTATCTTATTATATGGTTATTATTATGGTATCTTATTATATGGTTATTATTATGTATCTTATTATAGGTTATTATTATGGTATCTTAATTTATGGTTATTATTATGGTATCGTATTATATGGTTATTATTATATCTTATTATATGGTATCTTATTATATGGTTATTATTGAGATATCTTATTATATGGTTATTATTATGGTATCTTATTATATGGTTATTATTATGGTATCTTATTATATGGTTATTATTGAGATATCTTATTATATGGTTATTATTATGGTATCTTATTATATGGTTATTATTATGATATCTTATTATATGGTTATTATTGAGATATCTTATTATATGGTTATTATTATGGTATCTTATTATATGGTTATTATTATGGTATCTTATTATATGGTTATTATTATGGTATCTTATTATATGGTTATTATTATGTATCTTATTATAGGTTATTATTATGGTATCTTAATATATGGTTATTATTATGGTATCGTATTATATGGTTATTATTATGTATCTTATTATAGGTTATTATTATGGTATCTTATTATATGGTTATTATTATGGTATCTTATTATATGGTTATTATTGAGATATCTTATTATATGGTTATTATTATGGTATCTTATTATATGGTTATTATTATGATATCTTATTATATGGTTATTATTGAGATATCTTATTATATGGTTATTTTTATGGTATCTTATTATATGGTTATTATTATGTATCTTATTATATGGTTATTATTATGATATCTTATTATATGGTTATTATTATGGTATCTTATTATATGGTTATTATTGAGATATCTTATTATATGGTTATTATTATGGTATCTTATTATATGGTTATTATTATGATATCTTATTATATGGTTATTATTATGGTATCTTATTATATGGTTATTATTGAGATATCTTATTATATGGTTATTATTATGGTATCTTATTATATGGTTATTATTATGTATCTTATTATAGGTTATTATTATGGTATCTTAATATATGGTTATTATTATGGTATCGTATTATATGGTTATTATTATGATATCTTATTATATGGTTATTATTATGGTATCTTATTATATGGTTATTATTGAGATATCTTATTATATGGTTATTATTATGGTATCTTATTATATGGTTATTATTATGATATCTTATTATATGGTTATTATTATGGTATCTTATTATATGGTTATTATTATGTATCTTATTATAGGTTATTATTATGGTATCTTAATATATGGTTATTATTATGGTATCTTATTATATGGTTATTATTGAGATATCTTATTATATGGTTATTATTATGGTATCTTATTATATGGTTATTATTATGATATCTTATTATATGGTTATTATTGAGATATCTTATTATATGGTTATTATTATGGTATCTTATTATATGGTATTATTATGGTATCTTATTATATGGTTATTATTATGGTATCTTATTATATGGTTATTATTATTTATCTTATTATAGGTTATTATTATGGTATCTTAATTTATGGTTATTATTATGGTATCGTATTATATTGGTTATTATTATATCTTATTATATGGTTATTATTATGGTATCTTATTATATGGTTATTATTGAGATATCTTATTATATGGTTATTATTATGGTATCTTATTTTATGTTATTATTATGGTATCTTATTATATGGTTATTTATTATGGTATCTTATTATATGGTTATTATTAAGATATCTTATTATATGGTTATTATTATGGTATCTTATTATATGGTTATTATTATGATATCTTATTATATGGTTATTATTGAGATATCTTATTATATGGTTATTTTTATGGTATCTTATTATATGGTTATTATTGAGATATCTTATTATATGGTTATTATTATGGTATCTTATTATATGGTTGTTATTATGGTATCTATATTATATGGTTATTATTATGGTATCTTATTATATGGTTATTATTTGTTATCTTATTATATGGTTATTATTATGGTATATTATTATATGGTTATTATTGAGATATCTTATTTATGGTTATTATTATGGTATCGTATTATATGGTTTATTATGATATCTTATTTTTATGGTATTATTATGGTATCTTATTATATGGTTATTATTGAGATATCTTATTATATGGTTATTATATGATATCTTATTATATGGTTATTATTATGGTATCTTATTATATGGTTATTATTTGAGATATCTTATTATATGGTTATTATTATGTATCTTTTATTATATGGTTATTATTATGTATCTTATTATAGGTTATTATTATGGTATCTTAATATATGGTTATTATTATGGTATCGTATTATATGGTTATTATTATGATATCTTATTATATGGTTATTATTATGGTATCTTATTATATGGTTATTATTGAGATATCTTATTATATGGTTATTATTATGGTATCTTATTATATGGTTATTATTATGATATCTTATTATATGGTTATTATTATGGTATCTTATTATATGGTTATTATTATGTATCTTATTATAGGTTATTATTATGGTATCTTAATATATGGTTATTATTATGGTATCTTATTATATGGTTATTATTGAGATATCTTATTATATGGTTATTATTATGGTATCTTATTATATGGTTATTATTATGATATCTTATTATATGGTTATTATTGAGATATCTTATATTATATGGTTTATTATTATGGTATCTTATTATATGGTTATTATTATGGTATCTTATTATATGGTTATTATTATGGTATCTTATTATATGGTTATTATTATGTATCTTATTATAGGTTATTATTATGGTATCTTAATTTATGGTTATTATTATGGTATCGTATTATATGGTTATTATTATATCTTATTATATGGTATCTTATTATATGGTTATTATTGAGATATCTTATTATATGGTTATTATTATGGTATCTTATTATATGGTTATTATTATGGTATCTTATTATATGGTTATTATTGAGATATCTTATTATATGGTTATTATTATGGTATCTTATTATATGGTTATTATTATGATATCTTATTATATGGTTATTATTATGGTATCTTATTATATGGTTATTATTATGGTATCTTATTATATGGTTATTATTATGGTATCTTATTATATGGTTATTATTATGGTATCTTATTATATGGTTATTATTATGTATCTTATTATAGGTTATTATTATGGTATCTTAATATATGGTTATTATTATGGTATCGTATTATATGGTTATTATTATGATATCTTATTATATGGTTATTATTATGGTATCTTATTATATGGTTATTATTATGGTATCTTATTATATGGTTATTATTGAGATATCTTATTATATGGTTATTATTATGGTATCTTATTATATGGTTATTATTATGGTATCTTATTATATGGTTATTATTATGGTATCTTATTATATGGTTATTATTATGGTATCTTATTATATGGTTATTATTATGGTATCTTATTATATGGTTATTATTATGGTATCTTATTATATGGTTATTATTATGATATCTTATTATGTTTATTATTATTGTATCTTATTATATGTTTATTATTCTCAAATAACGCCAGAGGGCATTATTTGAGCTTTACTCCTAAAACGGTCATCTAGAGAAACGAAATTTATTTTGAATGTTGTTGAGAATGTATAAATTATTCTGATGTGTATGACAGCAAGCAAGCAAAATAAACAAAAGTATTAAAGACACATTATTTTATAATGAAACGAAAAAAAGGCTGTTACAATAAATATTTTAAGCTCCGAAAATTACTACGTTACCTCTTAAAATAATCATTATTAACACTAGAATGCCCGAGATTTCTTGTATACCTATATTGCCCCAAAACAGTCAAAATGACTGCATTGTGAAAAAATAACACACATGTAAAGAAATTTGTTTAAAATTAATTTTTAATATTATATAATAAAGTAGGGCGGAAGTAACTACAATTATTCATAAACCCATTTATATGTTATAGTAAAAGTTCTCGAATTCTAAGAAATTGTGTCATTATATTTCATAATTGTTTTTCTAATTGAAATTAAAAAACAGTCAAAATGACTGCCTTGGGCAATCTAATGTTAAATATTCTGGAGAAATGACTCGTTCATTTATAGGTTAGTATATCTTGATGTACATGTATTAACTGTATCATAATCATTTGTTAGTGCGCATGCTGTGTACAATGTTTCATTATGATTATACTTGTAGAGCAATTTGTCGCAACGTCACGAACTTCTATAATGCCCTTCCCATTCATTTTCATGTGTACAACAGGCAATAGACAAACAATAAACTGCCCTTCCGTTTGAAACTAAAGCCAGAATTGTCATAATATGAGAATTTGGTCTACTGCGTGAAATCGCCTTATTAAATATGATTAAATTACTTTAATTTGTTTCTTTCCGTATAGAGCGATTTCATGTAACGTCATGAACGGCTTTTATGCCCTTCAGATTCAAATTCCATTTTATGAAAGCCAATAGGCAACCAGAAAGCTGCCCTTCCATTTGAAATTAAATACAGAATCGTCAAAGTTGAGATGTGTACTGCTGCTTGAAATCGGCCTATTGTACAAAGATTTGCCTTACAATGCAATGACTACAGTTATATATATTAAAAATTATCATTAAATTAGTTGCATGCTAGCATATAGCCCGTCATATGTCAGAATCAGTAAAATTTTTAATTTTCCAGAATTGTTTAGTAAACTGTGAAATGTAAAGTATAAAAAAAATGGTTTGCTTTTTGGCTGAGAATTACCTGGTACACGCTCAATAATTTCTTTATCTTTACTGACCGCATGTTAGTTGCCAACTTTAATTTATCTTGTCATATTACGTGATAGGATGGACAGCAGAGGTTTTAATATTGACAGTGATTATTTGGCGGTATATAAGAACGATGTCCAAAATTTGGCGAATCGATCGCAAACCGTGTGGTTATGTAAAAACACACACACACACACAAACGAACAAACTTCTTAATTTTCAAAGATATATAACTTAAACGCCAGATATTTATTAGTCCGTGAAATAGACTCCTAGACTTGCATGAAAAGAATTTGTTGTTAATACCGGTGATAAAATTTTCATGGCAACAAAAAAATAATCGATGATTAAATTTAAAATTATTACATACGTACCTAATCTATTATTTAAGCCAAATAAAAAAGAAAATTATTGACGTCATATCTAAGTTCATTGATAAAACGTATGAAAATAATGCAGACGGTATTTAAATAATCTATATATATATATATATAAATGAATTTGTGTGTGTCTGTCTGTCTGTATGTATGTACTCAATAGACTCAAAAACCATGCATCCAATCGCCATGAAAATTTGGGAAATGTTTAGGTATATCCCTGGGAAGGTTTTTGTAAATTTTTAACGTTCGAAATCCATTCCTTCCCCCATTTTCGAGCCTTTCATGTCACTATTCCAAGCATTATTTTCCCCGGTTAAAAGCAAACGATTAAATTTTTAATTTATCACGTGATAACTAAGCGAAAGAAGCATTATTTTTAGCAATGTGACGTCATCCCAAATAATTGTTTTAAACGCAGTTTTCCTCGGTTAAAAGTAGAAGACTAAAATTTTTAATTTATTACATAATTCATAGGTGAAAATGATATTTTCTATCATTATGACGTCATTCCTTTAAATATTTCATTTATTTATTTCTTATTTTATAATCGTCTGCGTAGTATCAATTCGATTTGATCTGGAAATTGAGATATAAAGTGATTCACTTTCATTTCTATGTGACGCAAATTATAGCATTTTTATATGAGAACTAATTTGAAATTTAATTCTTTGTTCATTTTTACGTTACAATGAAATGCTTATCAACAATATTGTAAGTACAAAAAGTACAAATTTCAGCGACTCTCATGGGCAAATAAAAACTTATCATTTTATATATTTATCTTCATATTCATATGGTTGTCAATATGAGTGTGTGTTTCTGTTTCATACAAAACCATGTGATTTGTCATAAATTTCCTTAAGTTTGGAAAACATTTATTACTACCAACAAAATTAGCACTGTTGCTGTCAAAACCTCTGCTTCCTATTCTACCACGTAATATGGCAAGGTATATTAACATTGCTAATCAACGTACAGTAGTAATACAGTAATGTAATTTAGGGTTAAAGTTATATTTTGCCATAAAAAAAGTTTGAGCAAATTTAATAAAAACACAAATTTGATGCAGATTTAATCGTTAGCATGTAAATATATATTTTATTTTTATTTATTGATATTAAAAACAGTTTTTATTTTTATGTTTTTTTTATACAAATCTACCCGATAAGTAATGCACTTACTGGACATTCAGCTATTAATAAACTGTTATAATCGTCAACAATCTGAAACATACGAGATTTATTCAGCATTTCTATTAATACATCATATTATCTTTAACAGTGGTTCTAAATCTTTCATCGAAATATTTTAAAACCCAGACCGAAGGCTGGGTGCGAAGCAGCTAGTTTAAAATAAAAAATAATTAAATGAGATGGTTAAAGAAATGACGTCATAATGTCAGAAAAAAATGTTATTTATACCTATTTATTATGTGATAAATTGATAAATTTAATCGCCTGCTCTTAAATAGGGAAAATAAGGCTTGAAATAACGGCATTAATCTGGGATACAGCCTGTTATAGTACGGGATCAATCAAATTTTTAAATTTCCCAAATTGTAAAGTACTCTATGAAGCAGGTAAAACAAATGGTCTGTTTTTTGGCTCAGAATTATCTAGTACACTCTTAATAATTGTTTATCTTCATACTCCTCTAATGTCTCCCGATACTTAAAATACAGTTTAGAATCACGTTGAATTCATTTAAGAAGATGTTCAAAATTTTCTTAGCTACGTCGAAATTATCGTTAATTTCTTCCCATTTTTTTTTTTTTGACACAGTAATTAATGGGAGTAAAGGAATGAACCTATCATTTCCACTACACCCTGGAGGTAGACAAAATTTATGGTTAGTACCGGTGATAAAATATTCATTGAAACAAAAAGTAATCCATGATTAAATTTAAAATTATCGCATATACGTAATCTATTATTTAGGCCAAATATAAAAAAAAATATTTACTTAATATCTAAATTCAGTGATAAAACGTATTAGAATAAGGCAGACGATACCTAAGTAATTTAAAATAAGAAATAATTAAATGAGATGATTATAGAAATGACGTCATAATGCTAGAAAAACACAGCCATCTAAACACAAGGCCTGCGCGCTGATTTTCCGAAAACCAGTCACGTGATCTCTCAAAGCCTGTATTCTATTTATTCTGTGGATGTTTGTTGATTGCTTGCCTATTACTTCATTTTAAAGAAACAAAGAAAGAAATTTATGGAAGTAAAATAATGTTTGCTTTTATATGTAAGGTAAGTAGCAATTTTGCTACTGTTTCTCCTATTATTTTATGAGCTGTTTTCTAATTAAGTATATCATAAGAATGATGGTAATTCTTAAGTTCGACACTTTAGAATGGTTCAAATGTTTTGTTATTAGTATGTGCTTTGTATCATATTGTGTATTATAACTGTCGTTTTAAAAATAAATTTCATTTTATTGTTAGATCTCATTAAGGAGTTTATAATTATATAATACAACATTTAATATCCGTAAGTTAAATGTATTCTAAGTTATGTTAAAGTTTCGTTTTTGCTGTGCATTGCAACTTGGCTATTGTTGATAACTCACAAATTACAATTTCTGTTTTATCGTAAAGGAAAACTATTTATTATTACCATAATAAAAGATTAATGTATCCTTACTTCATTGATTTATAATGTGTTTTTAAGGGACTTTATTAATAAAAGTTGATGTATAACTTCTTTCCCATACTACAATAGCAACTGGGAAATTTCTATGTAGAATCAATGTTATCTGCACTTTAAATTGTTTCTGATTTATCAACTTCATATTTTTTTAAGTCCTGAACTCTTTTTCCAGATTTTCATATTTACTTTCTACAATTTAAAATTTTGAATGTCGAAGCGTCAAGAAGACATATATGTAATAAAAATTAAACTACCAAAAGAAAATTTATAAATGTAAGAAAAAAAATTAATCTAAAGTAATCGGCAGAGCAATGTTTTTACACATTTTTATTATAAAAATATAACCTTTATTCAGTGCTGTACTATTTTATAACAGGTAAGTTCTGATATAACCTGTAGAAAAGTAATTAAATAAACATGCTTAAAGTTTTGAATAGATATGTCTAACAGCCAAAAGTAGAAAAATCCCATCTAAATAAAATTTGCAAGCTGTTATAATTATATAAATAAATTTTAATTAATAGATGTTTTAGGTAGAGGAACTTAAAAAAACTGTATTTACACTTAAAGTTACATTTGTGTATTCAGATATTTACAAATGTTTTATTAAAATATAACAGTAATTTTATAGCAAATGATAATCAACTCAGTCACTTAACCATATCTTAAAAATGTAATAGATTATATAAATAGGTCTTCTAAAATATGTTTGCATGATTGTTTACTTCACTTCAAAAATATAGTTTTAACTATTTATAAAATATTTCTGAATAACTACTCTAAAAAAGTGACTGAAAAATATATTGAAGAAGTTAAGGAAAAAACCAATAAAAAAAATTCTTAAATATTTCTTGTAACAATGTTTTTACTTTTTTTTTCTCTGTACACTATTGAATTATGTTTCATTGTTTATGTAGTACAAATCAGTATCAGATGTTATACGTAAATAAAACTGTAAAAATTTTGCTTCAGCATAATATTTTTGTATGAGTTTGTGAAATTTGTCAGTGATAAATTGTTCTATGATTTTACACTAAGGCAGTGTTTTTTTTAACACTGCCTTTAATATAATCCTTAAGGATTTTATTTATTTTAACTTTAATGTGATCCGTAAAGGATCATATTTTATGAATAAAGATTAAGACATTTTATTTCCATGGGACCATTTAATAAAAGGTAAGTAAAAAGAAAAAAAAAGATGCCAGTTGTGTAATTTTTTGCAAATGTAATTTCTTTGCTTCAAATTTTATCTATGCATCATATCTGTTTTCGTGCAGTGTATGAAATTATTTTGGTAACTAAAATTTAAATATAAATTGACACACAAATAAAATATCTATAGCAAAATAATTTTCTACTAATAAATATTCAAGTAAGTGAAATAATTGAATATCCTTAGTTTATTTTTTGAAAAAAATATTTTGATGAGTAGTAAAAGGCATAACACAATTTACTTGAGTATTATAGGAGGGAAACCGCCTTCGGCCGCCGCGATTTTTTAAGTGCGCAGGCCTTCTATATAGATGGCTGTGTAGAAAAATGTTATTTTTACCTATATATTATGTGACAAATTAATAAATTTAATCACCTGCTCTTGACCGGGGAAAAGACGGCTTGAAATAATGGTATTAATCTAGAATATAGCCCCTCATATTACAGGATCAGTCAAATTTTTAAATTTCCAAAACTGTAAAGTACCAACAACTGTAAATTCGTGGACAGACGGATAGATAACTTAGGATATTATTATACTAGCATATTGCCCGTCATATGACGGGATCAGTAAAATTTTTAATTTTCCAGAATTGAAAAGAGCCCTATGAGGCAGGTAAAAAAATGGTTTGTTTTTTTTAGCTGAGAATTACCTTTCCACAAAAATAATCGATTAAAATTATCATATGTACTTAATCTATTATTTAAGTCAAATTAAACAGAAAATTATTTATGTAATATCCAAGTTTAGTGATAAAACGTATGGAAATAATGCAGAACACATTTAAATAATTTAAAATAAGAAATGATTAAATGGGATGGTAAATGAATGAAGTCATAATGCTAGAAAGGAATAAGAAAAAAATTAAAAAAAAGCAGAAAATATTAAATTTATTAGACATTAAAAAATTGTATGCATCGGGGATAGAACCGTCAACCCGAGAAGCACGACAATCAAGTGCTCGGACATCCTACCAAACGCACAACACCAGCACGCTGTGATTCGACTAATTACAGTATATGAAGGTTCAAGTAGAAACACTCCAGAAATTTAAATATTACTCTCCGCCTTTGCCATCCTATAAAGAATGAATTTCGTATAGAATAAGAGGAAGGATAAGGCTTGAAATAATAGCATAAACACTCAAAAAGGGGGGATGGGTGGATTTCGAACTCGCTTTCAATTTTGCTAACCCTAACTCGCGAAAAATACAATATGGATGCCCATTCCAGGTACAACCGCTTCAAAAATTTGCGGACAGACAACTTAGGCTATTATTATATAGGGGATAGGGGGTGTCTTAATGTTTCAATATGATATGTTGAAAAGTTGCTTGTTTTGCATACATAATAAACTTAGCCGTTCGGAATCAGCTTTAAGCTGCAGGTCCCGGTCTCATTATCCCTCGTGTTGCAAAAAGTAAACCGTAGCACTCCAGTCCAAACCAAACCATAATAAACTTAATATAGTAAATGTGTACTTAGATACTGACAGTAAAAATAAAAAAAAAATTAAGTGATTATTTTTCTGTTTTTAAGGGTTATTTAAAATTAGACTAATGGCTTAAATTACTTTGGGTCCTGAAAAAAATTTAAATACGTAAACCAATATTTTATTCTTGATGTAAGTTATAGTTAATCAACGAGTAATTGACTGAAAAATTTTGGGTGAAATTGATCTGCGCATCAATTTCCGTGTGCATGTGCTGAAGAAATGATTCTTTTCAAGCCTTGATATTTTATTAACTTTTTTACTCTACTGCATTGTTAGGTTTGTGTAAGATTGACCGGCGCATCAATTTCCGCATGCATGTATTGAAGAAATGAGTCTTTTCAAGCCTTGATATTTTATTAACTTTTTTACTCTACTGCATTGTTAGGTTTGTGTAAGATTGACCGGCGCATCAATTTCCGTGTGCATGTGCTGAAGAAATGATTCTTTTCATGCCTTGATATTTTATTAACTTTTTTACTCTACTGCATTGTTAGGTTTGTGTAAGATTGACCGGCGCATCAATTTTCGTGTGCATGTGCTGAAGAAATGATTCTTTTCATGCCTTGATATTTTATTAACTTTTTTACTCTACTGCTTTGTTAGGTTTGTGTAAGATTGACCGGCGCATCAATTTCCGTGTGCATGTGCTGAAGAAATGATTCTTTTCATGCCTTGATATTTTATTAACTTTTTTACTCTACTGCATTGTTAGGTTTGTGTAAGATTGACCGGCGCATCAATTTCCGTGTGCATGTGCTGAAGAAATAAGTCTTTTCAAGTCTTGATATTTTATTAACTTTTTTACTCTACTGCTTTGTTAGGTTTGTGTAAGATTGACCGGCGCATCAATTTCCGTGTGCATGTGCTGAAGAAATGATTCTTTTCATGCCTTGATATTTTATTAACTTTTTTACTCTACTGCATTGTTAGGTTTGTGTAAGATTGACCGGCGCATCAATTTCCGTGTGCATGTGCTGAAGAAATGATTCTTTTCATGCCTTGATATTTTATTAACTTTTTTACTCTACTGCATTGTTAGGTTTGTGTAAGATTGACCGGCGCATCAATTTCCGTGTGCATGTGCTGAAGAAATGATTCTTTTCATGCCTTGATATTTTATTAACTTTTTTACTCTACTGCTTTGTTAGGTTTGTGTAAGATTGACCGGCGCATCAATTTCCATGTGCATGTGCTGAAGAAATGATTCTTTTGAAGCCTTGATATTTTATTAACTTTTTTACTCTACTGCATTGTTAGGCTTGTGTAAGAGTGAGTCAAGGATTTGTGTTATGGCATTTCCACTGAACGCATTACTGGTATCCAAATCCTGTATTTTACTGCATATTTTTCTTAACCGGATATTACCGCTTGACCGCGTCTATTTCCGTGTAGACGTTAGGCACATTTCAGATGCTCCGCTGATTTTTTTTTCACTCTTTGACTCTGAAATTCGGTGCGCACCTTAATATTATAATAGGGACTTAATTATTAAGACATTTATTCAAATTTTGGAATATACTTAGCAAAGCAATAGGATTAGAATAAAAATGGAGATTTATACTTAATAATTGTTTACAAAAAAAAAACTAAAGTTATTGATGAAACTCATTGTGTTTTGAAAGTCTGCGTGCAGTATGTCAGAAAAAATTGAATAGGTAGAGAATTAAACACAATATTTGTTTACAAAAAAGCTAAAGTTATTAGTAAAACTCACTGTGTGCCCGAAAAATTTAAATAAGTGGAGAATTATACCTAATAATTGTTTACAAAAAAAGCTAAAGTTATTGATGAAACGAATTGTGTGTTGAAAGTCTGCGTGCAGTGTGTCAGAAAAATTTGAATAGGTAGAGAATTAAACCTAATAATTGTTTACAAAAAAGCTAAAGTTATTAGTGAAACTCACTGTGTACCCGAAAAATTTAAATAAGTGGAGAATTATACCTAATAATTGTTTACAAAAAAAGCTAAAGTTATTGATGAAACTCATTGTGTTTTGAAAGTCTGCGTGCAGTGTGTCAGAAAAATTTAAATAGGTAGAGAATTAAACCTAATAATTATTTACAAAAAAGCTAAAGTTATTAGTGAAATTCATTGTGTGTACGAAAAATGTAAATAAGTGGAGAATTATGCCTAATAATTGTTTGTAAAAAAAGCTAAAGTTATTGATGAAACTCGTGTGTTGAAAGTCTGCTTGGAGTGTGTTAGAAAAATTTAAATAGGTAGAGAATTAAGCCTAATAATTGTTTACAAAAAAGCTAAAGTTATTAGTAAAACTCACTGTGT
>CM063507.1:56303250-56318250 GCA_032207245.1 Pardosa pseudoannulata | reverse complement strand
ATTGTTCATAATTTTAAATTAAATTCTATATAGTAGCGTAGTGTAGATATGTGTCACCAGGGGTAGAAGCCAAATTGCCGCCCCTATCTCTACAAAATATTAGCGGTAAAAATTATTTAGAGTAAAATATTAAGCTGCAAAAAGATTTAAGTATTTTCATTAAATAATTAGTCTAATTATTAAGTATAATTTCTTTAAAATTTAACAAAAAACTAAATTGTTTCAAATTTAAAATTAAATTCTATATAATAGCATAGTGTAGATATGTGCCGCCAGGGGTAGAAGCCAAATTGCAACCCCTATCTCTACAAAATATAAGCGATAAAAATTATTTAGAGTAAAATATTAAGCTACAAAAAGATTTAAGTTTATTTATTAAGTAATTAGTCTAATTATTAAGTATAATTTCTTTAGAATTTAACAAAAAAGTAAGTTGTATCTCATTTTAAATTAAATTCTATATAGTAGCGTAGTGTAGATATATGCCGCCAGAGGTAGAACCTAAATTGCCGCCACTATCTCTACAAAATATTAAAGATTAAAAATTATTTAGGGTTAAATATTAAGCTGCGAAAAGACTTAAGTATTTTTTATTTTAAGTAATTAGTCTAAATATTAAGTATAATTTCTTTAAAATTTAACAAAAAACAAAATTGTTTCACATTTTAAATTAAATTCTATATAGTAGCTTAGTGTAGATGTGTGCCACCAGGGGTAGAAGGCAAATTGCCGCCCCTATCTCTACAAAATATTAGCGATAAAAATTATTTAGAGTAAAATATTAAGCTGCAAAAAGATTTAAGTGTATTTATTAAGTAATTAGTCTAATTATTAAGTATAATTTCTTTAAAATTTAACAAAAAACTAAATAGTTTCTCAATTTAAATTAAATTCTATATAGTAGCGTAGTGTAGATATGTGCCGCCAGGGGTAGAAGCTAAATTGCCGCCACTATCTCTACAAAATATTAGAGATAAAAATTATTTAGAGTTAAATATTAAGCTGAAAAAATACTTAAGTATTTTTATTTTAAGTTATTAGCTTAATTAAGTATAATTTCTTTAAAATTTAGCAAAAAACTAAATTGTTTCTCATTTTAAATTAATATCTATATAGTAGCGTAGTGTAGATATGTGCCGCCAGGGGTAGAAGCTAAATTGCCGCCCCTATCTCTACAAAATATTAGAGATAAAAATTATTTAGAGTAAAATATTAAGCTGCAAAAACGTTTAAGTTTCTTTATCAAGTAATTAGTCTAATTATTAAGAATAATTTCTTTAAAATTTCGCAAAAAACTAAATTGTTTTTCATTTTAAATTAAATTCTATATAATAGCGTAGTGTAGATATGTGCCGCCACGGGTAGAAGCCAAATTGCCGCCCTTATCTCTACACAATATTAGCGATAAAAATTATTTAGTGTAAAATATTAAGCTGCAAAAAGATATAAGTTTATTTATTAAGTAATTAGTCTAATTATTAAGTATAATTTCTTTAAAATTTTTATAATTTAGAAAACAATTTGAAATACGTGATTTAACTTTGCTATATTTTAAATTAGTCAGATTTCCTTAACATAATATGAAGTAACCAATGCTTTTTTATGATTCTTCTCTTGCTTAGTATTACTCAATTTATTTCAACTACAATCACTGTTGAAGACTGCCTCGATCAAAACAAACAGCCCGATGGAATAACTTGTATATAAAGCATTCCTTGGGGAAACCAGTTTCAACGCTTTCCTAAGGGATTCGCTTGGCACCGAAGGACGAGAGCGTCGCCAAGTTGGCTTTCCCCCGCGGCAGCCGTTGGCGACGGGTTCAACTCGGCAACCCAACAGGTTTCGAGTTCGTGTCAGATCTGTGTGCGGTCGTGTGGAGCAGAGCACACACACACGATCCGGGGGGAAACTCGTTCATAGCAGCCAGCGGACGCGTCGGTGACGGGCAAGAAGTAAACACACCGACGGGGAAGCAGCCTCTCTTCTTCTCATCATGGGCGAGGACAGAGTAGCGCTTGCCGAGAAGAAAAACGGCGACGTCGTCTTGCCTTCTAGACAGAGGCATTCCTCGGTCATATCCTCATGTTCCGAAGATGCAGAGAGTGACATAACTAGCGGATATCCCCCGACTCCGGACGAAGAAAGGGAAGAGGAGCTGGAGTATGGACCAGGCATCGTCAACAAGCTCAGGACGCGATTTCTCAGCATCTCCCTCAAACAGAACCGTGGGGCGAGCATGCGGAGGTCCTGCAGCATGGAGAACCTCCTGGACCAGGACAGGCCGGCCAGAGGCGGCAATATCTTCTGCCAGAACAGATTCGGTGGCGGCAACGATCCGGACGAGCACAAGAATTCCATCTGGGGGAACCTGAAGCGGGCTAAAAGCATGGATACCTTACTGATGATGGACCTGCAGCCCGAACCTCCCCCAGTCCCGCTGCACTCGGAGGTGGGTGGCGACAACGACGCCAAGAAGGAGCCGAAAATCGTCCGGAGACGGGACGGTGGCCTGCACCGCACCGGTCCCACTATCTGCGACGAGGAGCTTCCTAAACCCGACACGGTCAAGACGTACAAAAGAATGTTCGAACCCGCGGAATCGAGAAGGGGATCCTATAGTCGAAGACCTCCCGTTCTGAGGGCCAGCGCCAAGTCCGGAAGCTTGTCTGTCTCGAAAAGCAACGGGGTTTCGTCGAGTGCCAAAGTGAACGGGACAGTCGCGAAAAGTAAGTCAAGTGCCAAACAGTCTCCTCCCGTCAAAGCTCAACCTGAATCGGATACTGTCACAAACAATAAGTCCATCACAAATCCACCCCTGGTGAACGGAGAAGATTCCAAACCCGTGTGCAATGGAGGTTATGTAAAAGCCGTGCCTATAAAAATTGTCGATAACTCTTTGTGCAATGGAAAAATCGAAAAGAGTGTAGAGACTGAAGTGAGCAAGAAAGAGATGCAAAACAATCAAAAGAATGCCATTGTCTGCAATGGAAATTCTACCCACAAAGAAATCATCAAAACCGAAACGAGTGAGGATTACGTGAAGCCCGACGTGAAGAAACTGGTGAAGCAGACCAATAAAGTAGTCAATGGCGTCGACAGCACCATCACGAATGTTGTGAACGGGATTACGAACAAACCCAAGGTGCCACCAAACAGACCTGCCTTCATCAAGAACGTCAAGCCGGGCTCCAAAATCTCCGAGCTAAATGGATTGGAGAAGAAAATACCTGCCGCACCGAAATCAAAACCCACTAGTGTCCAGAAGAAGATAGCCGATATCGCAAAAGCAGAAACGAATGGTAAAATAGAAGTAGCTCTTCCGAATGAACCCAGGCTGAATGGAGAAGCGAAGAAAGAATTCAAAGAGGTGAAACAACTACCTAAATCTGTATCAAACGAAAACAAAATCGTCGAGGAAAACAATAGAAAAAACGCGAAGGGAGAATCTGAAAAACCACAAACGGATAATAAAACAGACATTACCCCAAAGAAGGAATTAGAGAAAGAGTTAGGCAATCACGTGAATGGAGACCTTCCGGATGTCGAGAAAGTGACGAACACTAACAAAACCGATCCGGTAGAGGCTAAGCACGAACCCAAACCTGTGAAAAAGTCATCAGACCCCATCACTACTTCTATGGTGTTCGATTTCAGGGGTAAGGATGTAGTGCCCCATGTGGCCGTTCTACCAGTGCCTTTCGGGTGTAAAGCCCTGCACCCCAAAAAGAAGCCCCTGATGATTGATGGGAAAGAAGCCCCTAATGGTGTCGCATCCGATGACGACGATGAATACCATATGGATTATAGTGTACCACCTCCATCTGGAGTCATATTTGAAGGGGAAAATATTAAGATCGGCAAAGGATCCATCCTCTTGACTAGGAATAAAGACGTAAGTACTTTTATGTCCTTTTATATTTTGCTTTTAAGTGCTTACAATCACCATTTCCCTTGAATTTACTTTAAAACAATATCTATAATCTATATATATAAAAATGAATTTGTGTGTGTCTGTCTGTATGTATGTACTCAAAAGACTCAAAAACTATGCATCCAATCGCCGTGAAAATTTGGGAAATGTTTAGGTATATCCCTGGGAAGGTTTTTGTAAATTTTCAACGTTCGAAATTCATTCCTTCCCCCTTTTTCGAGCATTTCATGTCATTATTCCAAGCATTATTTTCCCCGGTTAAACGCAAACGATTAAGTTTTTAATTTATCGCATCATATCTAAGGGAAAGAAGCAATATTTCTAGCAATGTGACGTCATCCCAAGTAATTGTTTTAAACGCAGTTTTCCACGGTTAAAAGCAGGAGATTAAAATGTTCAATTCATCACATAATAAATAGGCGAAAATGATATTTTTCTATCATTATGACGTCATTCATTTAAATATTTCATTTATTCATTTCTTATTTTATATTATTTAAAATCGTCTGCTTAGTATCTATTCGATTTGAACTGAAATTTGAGATATAAAGTGATTCACTTTCATTTCTATGTGACGCAAATTATAGCATTTTTATATGAGAACTAATTTTAAATTTAATTCTTGGTTTATTTTTATGTTACAATGAAATGCATATCAACAATATTCTAAGTACAAAAAGTACAAATTTCAGTGACTCTCGTGGCCAAATAAAACCTATCATTTTATATAGTTATCTTCATATTCATATGGTTGTCGATATGAATGTGTGTTTCTGTTTCATACAAAACTATGTGGTTTGTCATAAATTTCCTTAATTTTGGAAAACATTTATTACTACCAACAAAATTAGCACTGTTGCTGTCAAAACCTGTGCTTCCTATTCTATCACGTAATATGGCAAGATCTGTTAACTTTGCTAATCAACGTACAGTAGTAATACAGTAATGCAATTTAGGGTTAAGCTTATATTTTACAATAAAAAAAAGTTTGAGCAAATTTAATATAAGACAAATTCGATTATAAAAACTGAATAATGTTATAATACGCTTATGATAGAAATATATAAGCATGCCAATGACTCGAACTGAACTGTGACGAATTTAGAGAGTTATTCACGAAAAATAAATCTTTGTTTAAAAGTAATATATTAAGTTCACCGTAGCGAAGCACGGGCAAACTTGCTAGTATATATATATAAATGAATTTGTATCTGTCTGTATGTACTCAATAGACTCAAAAACCATGCATCAATCGCTGCGAAAATTTGGGAAATGTTTAGGAATATACCTGGGAAGGTTTTTGTAAATTTTCGACGTTCGAAATCCATTCCTTCCCCCTTTTTCGAGCATTTCATGTCACTATTCCAAGCATCCTTTTCCCCGGTTAAAAGCAAACGAATAAATTTATCGCATGATTACTAAGTGAAAAAAGCAATATTTCTAGCAATGTGACGTCATCCCAAGTAATTGTTTTAAACGCAGTTTTCCACGGTTAAAAGCAGAAAATTAAAATTTTTAATTCATTATATTTAATACATAAGTGAAAATATTTTTCTATAATTGTGACGTCATTCCTTTAAATATTTCATTTATTCATTTCTTATTTTATATTATTTAAACATCGTCTGCGTAATATCCATTCGATTTGACCTGGAAATTGAGATATAAAGTGATCAACTTCCATTTCTATGTGACGCAAATTATAAGATTTTTATATGAGAACTCATTTTAAATTCAATTCTTGGTTAATTTTTAAGTTGCAATCCCAGTATCAAAATCATTTTATTTTTAATAGCTATATTTTTTACTTCATCAAAATACGTAAGTCTTTATTTTACTTTCTCAAATTTTTTAAGAAATTAGTATTTTTTTTTTTTTTTTGTTATATGTTGGCGTGATTTTTATTTTCAATAATTACAAATTCGTCATGTTCTATCAAATTTGTGTTTATTTCACAATTGCCATTTTTTAAAGAAAATTTATCGTCATAGGTTTTGTTGTTTAAAATTTAATTTTTATGTATGTAAAACATTAGTACTAAAAAGCAGCCAATCTCTGAAATGAATTATCCCATTCAGAACAGTACATATATATTACTCTCCACAGTATTTTGAAATTTGAGTCCTACATTACAAAAAAGTCGTGGAATTGGGAATTATTATTCAGCTGCTCACGGACTACACAATGCACTTATTGGACAATCAGCTATTAAAATAAAAAGTTATAATCGTCATTAATCTAAAATATACGACATTGTTCAGCATTTCTATTAATACATCTTATTATCTTTAATAGTGTTTCTAAACCTTTCACCGAAATATTTTAAAACCCAGACCGAAGGCTGGGTGCGAAGCAGCTAGTTGATCTATAAAACCCAGCGGAAACCAAAATGAACTTATGACTATTTTGCTTTAGAAGTAATGCCATATTCTTAAAGTCAAACCCGGTTTAAACTGTTCGTGGCTAAGCCCATTATATATTTTTATGACATGGTAATTTTTGCTTCAATTCCTTATCCGATTAGGGGATTCTGAAGATTACAAAGGATTTTACTACAAGGCTATTCTTTACTTGGGTAAAATAACAGATAAACCGGATGTAAACTTTATGAAGTTATTGAAAGATATCAAAGCAGTATCGAAATATGAGCAAAAATATAATTAAATATCTCATAAAACTGAGAGATGAAATTGTGAATTTATTTGAATGTATTTTATTTTAGATGTTTCATACTCATATTAGATATCTCGTATTATGTATTAACCCCTTCCGGTATGACTTAATAATGAAAAACTGTGCATGAAATAACCATTTAATTTTTATTTAAAAAACTTGTTTCATTTTACAATTCTTACATATTCTTAATTAAATTCCACTTTTTACATAGTGTTAAATAATATCAGAAACAGTAAAATTAAGAAAATATCAAAGCAAAACATTAATAAGGTATACAGATAATAGTCTTCAAGCTAGTGGTACTTTTCAAAACAAAGTGCAAAGGAATTCTTAATTGTTTACACCGCCAAGTAGTCTCACTTTTAATTTGATTCTTGTAACACACACGGCATTTCTTAGTAGGTTTTTTTTTTTATTCTGACTCATTAATTTGGCAATGACTTGTACCAAGTAAACAATATGCAATAGTGACTTGTGATTTTCACAAGTGATAAAAGTGTTGCCAAATTCAGTACACTAGAAATTTTAAACTAAATTAATTATCATATTTAACAGTAACTTTAATCGCATGACGAGTGTAGCTCGTCATTGTGCGGTATGAAATGAAAAACTAATGACGAGCTAGACTCGTCATTTTACCGGAAGGGGTTAATAGATTTAAAATATTAAGAGTACTGTGGTATTGTTTTTGAACTAATTGCTTCATTCATTAAAACTGTGAGCATATTACCCTGGCAAAAGATACTTTGCGGTTATTAGTACCAGGGTTGGAAAAAAATCATGATTTTTTAAAAAAAATCAAAAAAATCAGATTTATTTGATTTAAATTGAATTTTTTTTATTTAAATCAGATTTATTTGATTTTTTTCTGAATTCTAATTTTAAATATTGTTGTGTTTTTATATTTTTTGCAATATACCTGGAATAGTTTGTTATAAGAAGTAACATCTTATCAATCTAGTATATTCTACACACTGATTACCTAAACTTAAATACATAAATTTTAATCTAAATACATTCGATTATTTTGTAATTGGATGGTGCAAACTAAATAAGATGTCAATTTAAAGAACAAATTAAATATTCATTTAATGCAAACTATTTATTAAAAAACAAAAAATTCACAATTATTTCAATATTTTTAAGCAACGAATTATGGATTTAACTGTTTCAATAAAAAGACTAGTTTTGATGTCGTAGCAATTCCTAATTGGTTACGAAGGCTAGAATGAACAATACCAAAAGAAGAAAACCGTCTTTCCATTCCAGCAGATTAAGCCACGGCTGTTGTTATTTGGTATACAAACTGGATTTCAAGTTTTGTAATACTCTCTTTAACCCTCCCCCCCCCCAATTACATAAAATGAATTCCACTAGTCATTGTACCTACCCCTACTACATACTTTCTGATAACAACCCCTAAATTCTTGGAAAGCACATGCTATCTATTTACACTTATTTACTTATTGGTATTTCTGTGCTGACTGATTCCCAATTCTCCTGTCTTTGGAATATAGGTTTTAAGAGAAGTGAAAAAAATGATTTAAATCAATGATTTTTTTTAAATCAACTGATTTAAATCATGCCAACCCTGGTTGCCTGTGTCTTTTGAGCTACCGCGGCTCACCTTTTGTTTTTTTCTTTAATTATATTCGTCTCATTTTTTTCCTTTGTACGTGTCCAAGCCATTTACATAAAATGAATTCCACTAGTCATAACTAGTCGTACCTACCCCTACTACATACTTTCTGATAACCCCTAAATTCTTAGAAAACGTACTATCTATTGACACTTATTTACTTATTGGTATTTCTGTGCTGACTGATTCCCAATTCTCCTGTCTTTCGAATGTAGGTTTTAAGAGAAGTGAAAAAAATGATTTAAATCAATGATTTTTTTTTAAATCAACTGATTTAAATCATGCCAACCCTGGTTGTCTGTGTTTTTTGAGCTACCGCGGCTCACCTTTTGTTTTTTTCTTTAATTATATTCTTCTCATTTTTTTCCTTTGTACGTGTCCAAGCCATTTACATAAAATGAATTCCACTAGTCATAACTAGTCGTACCTACCCCTACTCCATACTTTCTGATAACAACCCCTAAATTCTTGGAAAGCACATGCTATCTATTTACACTTATTTACTTATTGGTATTTCTGTGCTGACTGATTCCCAATTCTCCTGTCTTTCGAATGTAGGTTTTAAGAGAAGTGAAAAAAATTATTTAAATCAATGATTTTTTTTAAAAATCAACTGATTTAAATCGAGATTTAAACCATGATTTAAATCAACTGATTTAAATCATGCCAACCCTGGTAGTACTAAGAATTATTTTGTAACTATGAAAGTGTATTTATTTAGTAGTATGACATTTTGGGAGAAAATATGTACATAAAGCTAAAAATGAAAGAATTTAATTAAAACATCTTAAATTTGACCGTTGAATTAATATTGATATTCGTCCAACTCTCGACAGTTATCCTGTGGTCATACTTGTAAAAACCTTCCGAATTGTTTCTTTGTTTCGAATTAGGAATAATGTACTCAAAACACAATATAGCTATAATAAATTAAAAAAAAGTGTGAAGAAATATAACAAGTAAACTCCTCCCAAATGAAATAAAATAAAGAAATAAGTAAATCTATAAACAAATATTTTTTACCTCCTCTCCTGGCATTAATAATTCATAACTAAACATTTCCCAACGAATCGGATATTTTTTATCACGAGTTCAATCGATTATCAAGTGATTGAAAAGAGATAGGGAGGGGAGAAGGAAACTAAATTAGAACAAGAAACGAGTGTTGATAATATATCTAAATATTTAAACCCGTATTGTTTACAAAGCATTGGAAATTGTATAGATTTAGTCTTTGTACTGAAAAAGTAACCAAAATATTTTAGAGGGAAGAGTCCAAAGCAGGGCCGTAACCAAGAAATTATTTTCGAAGGAAAAGCACTGTATTTTCAGAATACAATGCCGAAATTACAGTGTTGTATTTCCAGCCAGCGGCCTAGCAAAACTTTTATGGTCTCAGCGGTTTTTTTCTAAGAGAATAACTGTCCTTGTTCATTAACAGCTAGGCAGATAGCCCATACACACACAAACGTGGGACATTGTCTATCAACAAAATGGTCTTTCAAAGTTTCGGGGGGGGGACCTGTCCCCCAAATCCCTCCCCCTGCCTACGGCCTTGGTCCAAAGCCTTAATACAAAGTACAATAATCTTTCAATAAAAAAATTATTACAAACACATACATACGTAATTACACATGCATACATATCGTATAAAAGCAATGCCATTCATAATTTCATTTTATCTTGAAAAATATATTTGCATTGAATAAAAATGAAGATATGGACGAATATCATTTTTCCCCAGAGAGTTTCATTAAGAATTATCAGCCATTCTAAATATCTGATAACTCTAAAAATAAATTAGGAATAATTATCAGTTCTATAACAAAACAGTTAGTCCTAAGATTAGAAAGGGAAAGAGGGCGTTTCCATTTCAGACAAAATTAGAAAATTAAACGTTTTATGTGATGCAAAAAGCAGTTTAAACTTTGCTTTAGATATAAAAAAAAAACAATGAAGAAACTGTCTGATTCTAATACTTTTCCCAGAAAGTTTCAGTAAAAAAATCATCAGCTAATCTAGGAAACTAATAATTGTAAAAAAAAATTAGAAATAATCCTTGTTACAACAAAACTCTTCCTAAGATGAGAAAGTAAAATAAAGAGGCCTTTCTATTTCAGTGAAGATTAGAAAATTAGATTGTTTTTGTTTCTTTTTTATATGTAACATTTTATTTATTATTTTTTTTTGACAAAGTTTCAGCAAAAAATAATCAATTAATCTAGAAAAACTAATAACTAAAAAAATAATTTGGAAGTAATAATCAGTTTTACAACAAAACTCTACCTAAGATGAGAAAGTAAAATAAGGAGACCGTTTCTATTTCAGTCAAGATTAGAAAATTAAATGTTTTTGTTTCTTTTTTATATGTGTTCAAAAAGCAATTTGCTCTTTGCGTCAAATTCAAAAAAAAAAAAAAAAAAAAAAAAAAAAAAAAAAAAAGAGAGAGAGAGAGAGAGAGAGACTGATACATTTTATTTACTATCTGTTTTTGAGAAAGTTCCAGCAAAAAATAATCAGTTAATCTAGGAAAATAATTACTATAAAAATAAATTGGAAATAATTATCAGTTTTACAACAAAACTCTTCTTTAAATTAGAAAGTAAAATAAAGAGGCACTTTCTATTTCAGTCAAGATTAGAAAATTCAACTGTTTTTGTTTCTTTTTTGTATGTGACGCAAAAAGCAATTTGCTCTTTGAAATGACTAAAGAAAAAGAAGAAACTGATAAATTTTATTTATTATTATTATTTTTTTTTTGACAAAGTTTCAGCAAAAAATAATCAATTAATCTAGAAAAACTAATAACTATAAAAATAATTTGGAAGTAATAATCAGTTTTTACAATATTATAATATGTATATATTATATTTAAATATATATATATATATATATATATATATATATTATAATGATTTCTATACTTGAGACAACAAAATTTGAAAAAAATCATAGTTTAACACGTATAATGTACTGCTTTACATGAATTTTAGAATAACATATATTATATATATATATTTATATATATATATATATATATATTTTATATATATATATAATATATATATTATATATATATTTTATATATATATATATATAAATATATATATAAATATATATATATATATTATATATATATTTTATATATATAAGTTAATTTTAAATCTAAATTACATGAATTTTAGAACAAATTTAATATTTGATTTTAAACCAAATTTGATTTCGGAAATGAATTTTCAGCTATGAATGCGCTAAAAATTAAAATATATAGTTTGAAAGCTGCATCAAAAATCGTAAAAAAAAATCTAATGATGGACTTTACTATTTGATAAACGTTCGCTGTTCAACTCGGGCGTATCAACAGAGCAATGTTTATTTTTCAATTTTTAAATGGCATTTGGCGATGTTTTTTTAAATCGTAGCACATCATACGGCTCTTAAAAAGTAAAAAAAATAAAAAATTTATCGTTTTTTGACTGCTCATAACTTGAAACTATCAGTTTCACAAGCATAATTTTTTAAAAATTTTTTAATAATATTATATTATACACGCAGATCTATATATTTAATACATTAAATATATATTTTTGTTATAAATTATAAATATATATATATTTTGTTGTTAACAAAATATATATATATATATATATATATATTATAAATATATATATTTTAAGACAATATTATTGTTTAAAATATATAAATGTCTCAAATAATTTAAATATATATTTCTATATATTTTAGAAAACACAAATATATATACATACATATTTATAATATATTATATATATTTTTATATAATTTATATATATATTTATATATATATACATATATATAATATATATATTTATGTATATATATGTATATTTATGTATATATATATATTATATTATATATATATATATATTATATTATATATATATAATATATATTATATATATATATATATAAATATATATATATATATATAATATTATATATAAATATATAAATATATATATATGTATATATTTATACATATATATACATATATATATATATATATATATATTTATGTGTATATATATATGTTTATATATATATATATATTTATATATATATTTTATATATATATATTATTTATGTATATATATATATATATATATATATATATATATATATATATATATATATATATATATATATATATATATATTATATATATATATATATACATATATAAATACACACACATATATATATATATTTATGTGTATATGTATATATATGTATATATATATGATATATATATATATGATATATATATATGATATATATATATATATATATTTATGTATATATATATATATTATATATATATATATATTTATATATATATTATATATATATATATATATATATATATATATATATATATAATATATATATATAAACATATATATATATATGTGTGTGTGTGTGTGTGTGTGTGTGTGTGTGAACAGTTCAAGCATTTATTAGTAAAAATTTCATTAGAATAGGATGAGTATGAGAGAAGGAAAAGAAATAATTTGTAACATATAAAATTAAGCATTCTGCGACAAAGTAGACTCTTTAGACTCCTTAACTCTCGTGTAGCAAAACAGTAGATTGTAGCCCTCCAAAACAATCCAAGTCAACACAAACTATAAAACAACATCTATGCTTCAATCTTCCAAGATAGAGAAAAATAACATTGCACTGATCCGTAAATTTTAACTGTGTGAAACTTGCGAATGTTATAAATTTTTCTCACGGTATGAAATACTTTAAAACTGGTTTTGAGACTCGAATTAAAATATATACTGGAACTACGTGAATGTTTCTCCCAGAGTTCAACCTATACTTCAGCAAAGTATAATGATACCTATTCCCATAGGGCATTAGTGTGGATTAAATTCAGTAGGGAATGAAAAAAAAACCTAGTTAACGTGTGTATGATCTAATAACTCGGATCTGTCTCAAACATTGGGGTGTTGCTATCTTTCCCAGAAATGGTTCCCAAACTTCTTACCTCGGACGTTGCTCTTCGGAATTGATTACTTAAGACTTACACATGCATACGTATGGCATAAAAGCAATGCCGTACATAATTTCATTTTATCTTGAAAAATATATTTACAATGAAAAAAGAAATCGACGAATTTCATTTTTTCTCCAGAAAGTTTCATTAAAAATTATCAGCTATTCTAAATATCTGATAACTCTAAAAATAAATTAATATAGTTATCAGTTTTATAACGAAACAGTCATAAAATTAGAAAGTAAAAGAGGACGTTCCATTTCAGACAAAATTAGAAAATTAAACGTTTTATGTGACTCAAAAGGCAGTTTAAACTTTGCATTAGGTATTAAAAAACCAATGAAGAAACTGTCAAATTCTAATGCTTTTCACAGAAAGTTTCAGTGACATACCATCAGCGAATCTAGGAAACTAATAATTGTAAAAATAAATTAGAAATAATTTCTGTTACAACAAAACATTTTCTTAGTTGAGAAAGTAAAATTTGGAGGCCGTTTCTATTTCAGTCAAGATTACAAATTTTTTTTTATATATATGTAAAACAAAGAGCAGTTTGCCCTTCGAGTCGTATATAAAAATAAATGAAGAAATGTACGAATTTAATTTTTTTCTCAGAAAGTTTCAGTAAAAATTATCAGCCATTCTAAATATCTGATAACTCTAAAAATAAATTAGGAATAATTATCAGTCTTATAACAAAACAGTTCTAGGATTAGAAAGTAAAAGAGCGCGTTTCCATGTCAGACAAAATTAAAAAATTAAACGTTTTATGTGACGCAAAAAACAGTTTAAACTTTGCATTAGGTATTAAAAAACCAATGAAGAAACTGTCAAATTCTAATGCTTTTCACAGAAAGTTTCAGTAAAAGTTCATCAGCCAATCTAGGAAACTAATAATTGTAAAATTAAATTAGAAATAATCCTTGTTACAACAAAACTCTTCCTAAGTTGAGAAAGTAAAGAAAGAGGCCGTTTCTATTTCAGTCCAGATTAGAAAATTAAATTGTTTTTGTTTCTTTTAATATGTGTAAATTAAAGAGGACTTTTCTATTTCAGTCAAGATTAGAAAATATTTTTTATATGTAGTTAAAATAAAGAGCAGTTTGCCCTTTGAGTGGTATATAAAAATAAATGAAGAAATGTACGAATTTAATTTTTTTTTGTCCAGAAAGTTTCATTAAAAATTATCAGCTATTCTAAATATCTGATAACTCTAAAAATAAATTAATATAGTTATCAGTTTTATAACGAAACAGTCATAAAATTAGAAAGTAAAAGAGGGCGTTTCCATTTCAGACAAAATTAGAAAATTAAACGTTTTATGTGACTCAAAAAGCAGTTTAAACTTTGCTTTAGATATAAAAAAAACAATGAAGAAACTGTTTAATTCTAATACTTTTCATAGTAAGTTTCAGTAAAAAAATCATCAGCCAGTCTAAGAAACTAATAATTGTAAAAATAAATTAGAAATATCCCTATTACAACAAAAATCTTCCTAAGGTGAGAAAGTAAAATAAAAAGGCCGTTTCTATTTCAATCAAGATTAGAAAATTAAACTGTTTTTGTTTCTTTTTTATATTTGACACATAAAGCAATTTGTTCTTTGCATCAAATTCAAAAAAAAAGAAGAAACTGATACATTTTATTTACTATCTGTTTTTGAGAAAGTTCCAGCAAAAAATAATCAGTTAATCTAGGAAAATAATTACTATA
>CM063507.1:56275750-56285750 GCA_032207245.1 Pardosa pseudoannulata | reverse complement strand
TGCGTGAAATCGCCTTATAAGGCAATTTGTCGCAACGTCACGAACTACTATAATGCCCTTCCCATTCATTTTCATGTTTACAACAGCCAATAGACAAGCAATAAACTGCCCTTCCGTTTGAAACTAAAGCCAGAATTGTCATAATTTGAGAATTTGCCCTACTGCGTGAAATCGTCTTATGAGGCAATTGTCGCAACGTCACGAACTTTATGTTAACATTCATTTTCATGTTTACAACAGCCAATAGCCAACTAAAGCCAGAATTGTTATAATTTGAGAATTTTACTATCGTCTTATTTTATTTACTGCAACTGCATTGCCCGTATTTTAATGATCCCGTCATATGACGGACTATATGCTAGTAATATGTAAGATTCCACTCTTCTCATGTTCTAATTCGGTATTCATAATTCAAGCTCTTGGTTGTTAACAGTGTGAACCAATTAAAAAGGCTTACGCTGATGTAGTCGTAGATAAAATATTTAACGCAATCCTCAAGTCAAAAATGTTGGACATGCCTGGTTTAGAGCATTGAATTTTCAATGAATCTCTTAAGTAAACACCGTGGGTTTTCCTTATGAAGTCTTACCACACGCTCCATCGAGCATTGCAAAACCAAAATTGCAGCAGTTCAAGTTTCGCGTAAAGTCCCGAATTGACTTCGTTGTACTCTAAAGGCATTACACGAAATGGCGTTTCTAAACTGGTCATCTGCTCTTGCGTGGGAAGCGGTTAAAACCGCCGCAGAAGTTCCTGTTTAGTTTAACGTTATTTTTAAAGGCTGGCAACATGGTATTTCCTGGCCCGATCTTTGTCACGAAACGAAACCATCTGTAACCCATTCCCCCCCCCTCTACGAAAACCTGTTTGTATGTTTGTGGGGAGCAAAGCATTCTAAATAAAGATGAGGGGATTAAGACATGTTCCGGGATTTAGTGCAACAATGTGTTGGTCAGTGGTCAGCTTTTATAAATTTGGGTCAGCGAGATTTGAATAGACATTATACTTTCGCCTCTTAAGAGATTTCTAGTAAGAATATGTCCGAATATTCTCTTTGCTTTCTGTTTTACTACTACTCAAAGATTACATCCTGAACTCGAAAACGTCTACGGCTATATCTTAGGAATGGACAAACATTTCCGGCCGTGGTTATGTATAAAAAACAATCACACAAATGAACAAACTTCTTAATTTTCAAAGATATATAACTTAAACGCTAGATATTTATTAGTTCGTGAAATAGACACCTAAACTTTTACGAAAAGAATTTGTTGTTAATACCGGTGATAAAATTTATATTGCAACGAAAAATAATCGATGATTCAATTTAAAATTATCACATATGTACCTAATCTATTATTTAAGCCCAAATATAAAAGAAAATTATTTACGTCATATCTAAGTTCAGTGATAAAACTTATGAAAATAATGCAGACGATATTTAAATAAATTAAAATAAGAAATGAATAAATCAGGGATGGACAAACTTTTTCGGCCGTAGTTATGTATAAAAAACAAACACACAAGCGAACAAACTTCTTAATTTTCAAAGATATATAACTTAAACGCTAGATATTTATTAGTCTGTGAAATATGCTCCTAGATTTTTATGAACAGAATTTGTTGTTAATACCGGTGATAAAATTTATATTGCAACGAAAAATAATCGATGATTCAATTTGAAAATATCACCTATGTACCTAATCTATTATTTACGCCAAATATAAAAGAAAATTATTTACGTAATATCTAAGTTCAGTGATAAAACGCATGAAAATAATGCAGACGATGTTTAAATAATTTAAAATAAGAAATTATTAAATCAGGGATGGACAAACTTTTTCGGCCGTTCTTTTGTATAAAAAACAAACACACAAATGAACAAACTTCTTAATTTTCAAAGCTATATAACTTAAACGCTAGATATTTATTAGTCCGTGAAATACACTCCTAAACTTTTACGAAATTAATTTGTTGTTAATACCGGTGATGAAATTTTATATTGCAAAAAATAATTGATGATTAAATTTTAAATTATCCCATATGTGTACCTAATCTATTATTTAAGCCCAATATAAAAGAAAATTATTTACGTCATATCTAAGTTCAGTGATAAAACGATGAAAATAATGCAGACGATATTTAAATAATTTAAAATAAAAAATGATTAAATCAGGGATGGACAAACTTTTTCGGCCGTAGTTATGTATAAAAAACAAATACAAACTAACAAACTTCTTAATTTTCAAAGATATATAACTTAAACGCTAGATATTTATTAGTCCGTGAAATAGACTCCTAAACTTTTACGGAAAGAATTTGTTGTTAATACCGGCGATAAAATTTATATTGCAAAAAATAATAATCGATGATTAAATTTAAAATTATCTTATATGTGTACCTAATCTATTATTTACGCAAAATATAAAAGAAAATTATTTACGTCATATCTTAATTCATACTCCTCTAAAGTCTTCCGATACTGTGAATGCAGTTTAGACTCATGTTGAATTCATTTAGAAAGACAATTCAAAGTTTTCTTAACTACGTCAAAATTATCGGTAAGTTCTTCCCGTTTTTTTTTTCCACAGTAATTAATGGAAGTAAAGGAATTTAACTATCATTTCCACTATCTACTGGAGGTAGGTAGAATTTGTTGTTAATATTAGTGATAAAATTTACATTGCAAAAAAAAAAAAAATAATAATAATAATAATACTAATACTAATAATCGATGGTTAAATTTAAAATTATCACATAAGTACCTAATCCATTATTTAAACCAAATATAAAAGAAAATTATTTACGTCATATCTAAGTCCAGTGATAAAACGTATGAAAATAATGCAGACAACATTTAAATAATTTAAAATAAAAAATGAGTAAATCAGGGATGGACAAACTTTTTCGGCCGTAGTTATGTATAAAAAACAAATACAAACTAACAAACTTCTTAATTTTCAAAGATATATAACTTAAACGCTAGATATTTATTAAGATAAATTAAAGTTGGCAACTAACATGCGGTCAGTAAAGATAAACTAATTATTGAGCATGTACCAGATAATTCACGGACTAATAAATATCTAGCGTTTAAGTTATATATCTTTAAAAACTAAGAAGTTTGTTCGTTTGTGTGTTTGTTTTTTATACATAACCACACGGTTTGCAATCGATTCGCCAAATTTTGGACATCATTCATATATACCGCCAAATAATCACTGTCAATATTAAAACCTCTGCTGTCCATCCTATCATGTAATATCACAAGATAAATTAAAGTTGGCAACTAACATGCGGTCAGTAAAGATAAACTAATTATTGAGCATGTACCAGATAATTCACGGACTAATAAATATCTAGCGTTTAAGTTATATATCTTTAAAAACTAAGAAGTTTGTTCGTTTGTGTGTTTGTTTTTTATACATGCCTACATTGTTTGCAGTCGATTCGCCAAATTTTGGACATCGTTCATATAAACCGCCAAATAATTACTGTCAATATTGAAACCTAGCTGCTGTCCATCCTATTATGTAATATGACAACATAAAGTTGGCATCTAATATGCGTTCAGTAATGATAAACAAATTATTGAGTGTGTACCAAATAATTCTCAGCCCCAAAACAAACCATTTCTTTTTTGCTTCATAGGGTATTTTACAATTCTGAAAAATTGAAAATTTTGCTGATCCCGTCATATTCCGGTCATATATACGGTCTTATGTAGTTGAATAAAGTTGACTAGCAACATGTCCTTTCGACCTGCGTAGATATCCTCGAAGCAAATTGAAAACTTAAAACATTTTTAATTTAACATTAAACACATTGACACGGAAATGCTTTTAAAGAAATAAGTAGCAATAAAAGTAATAAAAATAAAGATTCCAAATACGGAACATTTCCCCGTCATGTTCGAAGCATGCCAAATCGTCTGACACAAGAATGACGGTTACAGTTGGCCGTTCTTGAAAAATCAATGAAGCGTGGAATAGAACTGTAGGCAATATAGCAGCAGAGCTCTTCCATTAACAATGTATTGGATGCTGTTACTAATATAGTAACTAAATGAAAATAATCACTTAGGACTACTGCATTTAAATAGGGAGATAAAGCAGATGGAAAAATAATAAAGTCCAGACGTGTCGTACGGTTTAATAAGTGGTGAATATAATTTAACCCTTTGACAATTTCATTTTTTTTCCAGAATTCGGTTTAAAAAAATGTCCTATTTTTTTGTTCATTTTACATTTTTTAGTAAAGATATGTTATTAAAGTTAACATTTCCGATATTTTTAAACATTTATTACAACTTTTTTTTCTTTCTATGAAAGCATCATAGAACTGAAGTTTACCTTTAGTCTCATCGATATCCAAGTTAATTTTTGGAATTCCAGTGAAAGCAAATTTAGGAGGCAGATCCGAAGGACTATCACAATTAATTTCCAAAAATTGTCTTGCTTGACTGATTCCATCTGTACTACTATCAGAGTCACTACTATCCAGGTCATCTAGTAAACTTTTGCTACTATCATTTACAGATAATTCGTTTTCTGATTCCGAGTCACAGTTCGAATCGCAAAGAAATTAGCTCCATACGCTCTGAATTATCCATTATTTAAAAGTAAAAATATATTATTCAACTCTTACATCAATAAAATTATCAGGCGGTTAGTAAAAAATAACCAGAAAGCTATACACTGAAAGATAACAATTTGTCTTCTGATACAAAACATGCGAAAAAACCCGCGCTTTTGAACCAATCAGAGTAGAAAATACAATAAACTGCAAACTATCATTTACTGGACAACTATCGGCATCTATACGAATAATTTGTTACTAAAATTGGAAAAAATACGGCCGAAAAAGTGCAATCGAAATAGAAATCAGATTTCCCGTACAGCGTACGGGCAAAACAGGGAAGGGGTTAACAATGTATTGGATGGTGTTACTAATATAGTAACTAAATGAAAATAATCACTTAGGACTACTGCATTTAAATAGGGAGATAAAGCAGCTGGAAAAATAATAAAGTGCAGATGTGTCGTACGGTTTACTAAGTGGTGAATGTAATTTAAATAATTTTCGGTAATGATTCAGAGTAGTGAGTAACCATTTTCATTTAGAAACAAAAGCTGCCAGGAGTTAATTATGATTTATTGTTTCCGAACTGTTAATTTGTTACATTGTCTGTAGCATTATTGATATTTAGCACAGGCTAATAGGGGATTTAAAAGCCGTGAAGGAAATAGTAAGTTGTACGCTTCAAACTGCGACGTTCCCAACTGATTAAATTGTTAGGACAGTTATATTGGTTTATATTCCACATAAAAATTTATGTGTTGGTATTCCTCATATGCAGAGTGCAATATATGTTTTCTTTCACCTTTATTCTGTACCGGCCATGAAAATTATGCTTCACCTTATTGTAAAATACTTTTTGGAATATTCTTTCGGAGCTCCAGATCGCAGTCTTATATAATACACGTCTTGTAAGGTAGCCTTTTTTTTACCTGGGGGAACTTGCCTGTTGAGCCTTCATCCCTACAACGTCGCAGAGTTTGTAAGCCATTTATATTCATTTTACGTTTTAAATCTTTTTAGCTGTGAAACATAAGTTCATATATGTCTATTTTTATCCTTTAAAGAACGTTCTATTGTTTTTACTTTAAAAGTTAGTTAAATTTGCAAGCATGGAACGTTTTTATTACATGGTTTCTATTAACCGAGATTTTCGATATCCGAGGTACTAGCTGTCCCAAATAGCTTGGATAATCGAGGTTCTACTGTATTTGTAGTTAATTTTGATCGTTAACCACACACCTATAATTTAGTAAAGTTTAGATCACTGTATCTGAGGTCAATATTCAGGCGTTACTTCTTTCAGCGTTTGTTATAAATATTAAGTTGGGGCAAAAGAAATCCATTATTTTTGCGGGAAATTAATGACTTTATTTAACATGTTTCGGATTGTCCGATTTAGGTCAAATATGCACCGTTTAGTTGTAAAATATGTTACCATTTTAAAGGTAGCGTCATAATGCCTATCTCATAGAAAACTTGGTCTTTATTGGCGAAAAACTCTACTAATCGATTTTCACAATCTTCTCTTGATCCCAATTTCTTATCACTCAGGAAGTTTTGCAATTCGAGAAAAAGGTGGTAATCGCTTGGTTCCAGGTCCGGACTATATGGTGGGTGCATTAAAACTTCCCAACCAAGCCCCCTGAGTTTCTGGCGAGACACTAAAGACGTGTATGACCTGGCGTTGTCCTGACGGAACACAACACCTCTTCTGTTGGCCAATTCTGTCCCTTTCTGGTCAATCACTATCTTCCAACAGTCCAGTTGTTGACAGTGGAGATCTGAATTTAGTATTTGGCCATACGGAAGCATCTCATAATAAATTATTCCCTTCCAGTCCAGCCAAATACACAGTTGAATCTTCCTGGCCGTTAGTTCTGGTTTGGCCACCGTTTGAGCTGCTTCACCGTGCTATGACCACGATCGTTTTCGCACAATATTGTCGTATTTAACCCATTTCTCATTCACAGTCACCATCCGTTTAAGAAATGGATCGATTTCATTCCATTTGCCCAAGTCTTCGCAGGCGGAAATTCGATCCATCATGTTTTTTGTTGTTAATTGGTGTGGCACCCAAACATCGAGCTTCTTTTTGAATCCAACTTTGCGCAAATGGTTTAAAACTGTTTTATGGTCGATCTTTAGCTCCTGGACGATGCAGCGACTACTAACATGCCGGTGAACTTCGATTATTTCTGTGATTTTATCGACATTTTCGACGACGGGCCTGCCTGTGCGAGGTACATCTTTAACATCAAAAATGCCTGAATGGAATCGACGAAACCAAAATTGCCCGTAATTAGCTGATATAGTATCGGTACCATAAACACCATTCACAATTTCAGCCGCCTGGTTTGCATTTTCGCCTTTATCAAAGAAAAACTGCAAAATATACCGAATTGTTGACTTTCTTTGTTGACTTCCATTGGAGTGTCACCCAAACATCGAGCTTCTTTTTGATTCCAACTTTGCGCAAATGGTTTAAAACTCTTTTATGGTCGATCTTTAGCTCCTGGACGATGCAGCGACTACTAACATGCCGGTCAACTTCGATTATTTCTGTGATTTTATCGACATTTTTGATGACGGGCCTGTCTGTGCGAGGTACATCTTTAACATCAAAAATGCCTGAACAGGAATCGACGAAACCAAAATTGCCCGTAATTAGCTGATATAGTATCGGTACCATAAACACCATTCATAATTTCAGCCGCCTGGTTTGCATTTTCGCCTTTATCAAAGAAAAACTGCAAAATATACCGAATTTTCTCTTTGTTGACTTTCATTTTTAACAACCTGTAACTCACAACTGAATGGACCAAGCAAAAAACAGTAAACAAATATTTTTAGTGTGAAATGTCACCTTGACAATGAGCATAAATTTGAAATTGTTTGATAGATACTTTACGAGATATCCATCACTACAGCCATCTACCGAAAAAAATAATGGATTTCTTTTTCCCCAACCTAATATATGAAGACGTTAAGTGGTTGTGTACATCTTATACAAAGATCTGTTTCCTTTAAATATCCTTTACTATGAATTCTTGACCCTGTTCTTTGAAGAAGTTCTTCTTTTGTTGTTCAGTTTTCTATATAATATAAATCGGAAATGAAACGTAGAGATGAAGAGAACAACAACAACAAAAAAAAAATCACCCTTCTTGTCAAATCACTTAATGAACAATTGGCTAGATATCATTAACATACACGTTTGAGAAACTCTCGGAAGCGAAACGTTTCTTTTTTTTTTCATAATCAGTCATGTTTGATGCCACCGAGATGAAAAGAATATAAAAAAAAATTAAACCGGTTACGAGTCTTGAACGCGAAAAGAAATGGCGACATAAACCTTGGAATAATTTCTCAACCTCGCCTGGAATGTCATGCCTGAAAGAAGGTTATTCTGATGGAGGATGTTATTGTTTTTATTTTTTTATATTTTGTTCTTGTTTTCTTTATCGCACATTTTCAATGATTTTTGCCCCGGGTGCTGCTTAATAGCTTCCTAAACTAGTAAAAGGGAGTGTTTTCGAATAGTTCCATTATTTCCTTCTTGGATTAAAGGATTCGTTAAAATCACCTGCGTATGATGGAATTCGTGTTTTTAGAATGACTGTTGCGTTTGTGTATCTAGACCAGCTTTTATAGTTATTTCGTAATGCAACTGAACAAATTCTCTTTACATTCCATAAAAGAATTTTAAATTTTTAAACATTATATATTATTTAAATACGTAACCAAACTTTTGAATAAATTAATTTCGATTTATTTTACCCATCAAAAGAAATTTGAGAGGGAAAAGGGGATAAGCAAAACATTCTCGAATGTAAATATTAATTTCAATAATATTCTTATATTTATTTATTATAACAAGCACATTCTTTCCCACAGCCGACGCTAAATTTAATAATAAATAGAGAGGAAAAAATTTACATTAAAGTTTAAAATTCGATAAATAGAATTTGTTATAGAGAATTCGATACTTGGAGATTATTTTACGAAGGAATTCAAAGTGTTCTTGTTTTCGGGGAAAAGTTCGCTAAATAGTGGTTCGTTAAACAGAGCTTGGACAATATCTATATACATACATACATATATATACACATATGTATATATATATACATATGTGTATATATATATATATATATATATATATATACATATATATACACATATATATACATTATATATATATATATATATATGTGTGTGTGTGTGTGCAATATATATATATATATATATATATATATATATATATATATATATATATATATATATATATATATATATATATATATATATAAAAGAGAGAAAGAGATTGATAAATATATATATATATATATATATATATATATATATATATATATATATAATCGAAAAAATATATATAGATCGAAAATTATTTCATTTTTTAACTAACTTTTCTTATTTTATATTGAAATATATAAAAAATATTTATAAATACAAATATATAAATAACAACCATAATATTTTTGTAAACAAAAAATATATTTTTAGTGGATAAATTTATAATAGTATCGTCGATATGATAAATCAAATAGAAATAGTAGTATACAGTTTTAATTTTTATCGAATTATGTTATATATAAAAATATTTACATTATAAAAAATGAAAAGAGCAAACATAAAACCAATAATGTAAAATCAGTTTTTAATTTGTCTAATTTTTTCCAGAATCTATGTAGTAGACAAGAACATTCGGTTTCGTTTTCCTGTATATACCGTTATTGTTGTACCCACAAACAAACCATGTTGTTACACTAACCCGTACAAGTACGTGATCCACGCTCAAGTATCAATCGTCAGAAAACGTACTAATACGTGTCCCTCTCTCAAGTATCAATCATCAGAAAACGTACTAGTACGTGTCCCTCTCTCAAGTATCAATCATCAGAAAACGTACTAGTACGTGTCCCTCTCTCAAGTATCAATCGTCAGAAAACGTACTAGTACGTGTCCCTCTCTCAAGTATCAATCGTCAGAAAACGTACTAGTACGTGTCCCTCTCTCAAGTATCAATCGTCAGAAAACGTACTAGTACGTGTCCCTCTCTCAAGTATCAATCATCAGAAAACGTACTAGTACGTGTCCCTCTCTCAAGTATCAATCATCAGAAAACGTACTAGTACGTGTCCCTCTCTCAAGTATCAATCGTGAGAAAACGTACTAGTACGTGTCCCTCTCTCAAGTATCAATCGTCAGAAAACGTACTAATACGTGACCCGCTTTCAAGTATCAATCATCAGAAAACGTACTAGTACGTGTCCCTCATACAATGTGTTAATAAGGATTAAAAGTTTTTACCATTATTTATAAGTCACTTATGCTGTCATGTCCAATTATATTATCCCCTGTAGTCATAAATAAACTATCAATCAAAACAAAGAATAAACAA
>CM063507.1:56253250-56268250 GCA_032207245.1 Pardosa pseudoannulata | reverse complement strand
AATTATTTACATACTATTTAAGTTCAGCGATAAATCATATGAAAATAATGCAGAAGATATTTAAAATAAATGATTAAATGAGATGGTGAAAGGAATGACGTCATAATGCTAGAAAGAAAAACTTTTCTTTTCATCTACTTATAATATGATAAATTGGTGAATTTAATCGCCTGCTCTTAACCGAGATAAATAGTTATTGAAATAATAGCATTAAATTATCGAAAAGTGAGGAAGGGCAGATTTCGAACGTCGTTGAATTCGATTTGAATTTTTTTTTAACCCTAACCCATCAGGAATCCAATATGTATGTCTCTATTCATTTCAGGTCCAACCGCTTCATAAATTCGATGAGAGACAGACAGATAATTTAAGCTATTATTATATAGGGGATTATCAAATTGCATTTCAAGGAAGAATTTTAAGTCAGCAAAAATATATTTTTATGCACGCTTCTGCTTAGTAACTTTACACAAGAAGCCTTACATATTTGACACATATTACAAACGATCTGACACAAATTGCCTTTGTTACAGGAAGTTACAAAAATCGTTTGCGGTAGAGTAGTGGACTTACGTAAATAAAGTTCACAAAAACCTTTTTATTAAAAAAAATTACATTCAATACATTGAGAATAAAGCGACAGCTTCATTTCGAATTCATCCAGCATTTTCGAAATCCGTAATCTAGCCGTATTATCTCGCATTCTATTCATAGTTGAATCTCGACGATTTATAAGTGATTCATTTAGCTGGCTTAATCGGCTTTGTCATTCAGTCTCTATGGAGTGTGAAATAGTCTGTTATTCAAACGCGGCAATGACCGTGATTTTTTTTAAATATATATACAGGTAAAAAAATAATCGTTTTGCAAAAGATTTAGATACCTTTTATGTGTGGTGCTTTCTAAAACGATTTACAAATCATATTTTTAAATGTAAATACATTCGGTTGAACTTAATGTGATCAATTTCGGACACCTTGATTTTGATAACATTAACCGATTGATAACAATAAACGATATACAAATCACGTCAGGACATAATATCGACATCAACAAAATTCTATAAACCATCTGAATTAATGTGCAATATTGAAATTTGTTCTCATATGCTAATTGTAGACGTTGAAGACATTCATCTGGATTTAAACTCGATTTAAATCATGGAAAATCTTACTGTGATAATTATCTCACGACAGGACAAAATATCGACATCAACAAAATTCTACAAACCATCTGAATAAGTGTGCAATATTGAAATTTGTTGTCATATGCTAATTGTAGATGTTGACGCCATTCTTCTGGATTTAAACTCCATTTAAATCATGAAAAATCTTAATGTGATAATTATCTCACGTCAGGACATAATATCGACATCAACAAAATTCTACAAACCATCTGAATAAGTGTGCAATATTGAAATTTGTTCTCATATGCTAATTGTAGACATTGAAGACATTCTTCTGGATTATAACTCTATTGAAATCATAGAAAATCTTAATGCGATAATTATCTCACGTCAGGACATAATATCGACATCAACAAAATTCTACAAACCATCTGAATAAGTGTGCAATATTGAAATTTGTTCTCATATGCTAATTGTAGACGTTGAAGACATTCTTCTGGATTTAAACTCCATTTAAATCATGGAAAATCTTAGTGCGATAATTATCTCACGTCAGGACATAATATCGACATCAACAAAATTCTATGAACCATCTGAATAAGTGTGCAATATTGAAATTCGTTCTCATATGCTAATTGTAGACGTTGAAGACATTCTTCTGGATTATAACTCTATTGAAATCATGGAAAATCTTAGTGCGATAATTATCGATATCAACAAAATTCTACAAACCATCTGAATAAGTGTGCAATATTGAAATTTGTTCTCATATGCTAATTGTAGACGTTGAAGACATTCTTCTGGATTTAAACTTCATTTAAATCATAGAACATCTTAGTGCGATATTAATCTCACTTCAGGACATCACATCAACAAAATTCTACAAACCATCTGAATAAGTGTGAAATATTGAAATTTGTTCTCATATGCTAATTGTAGACGTTGAAGACATTCTTCTGGATTTAAACTCCATTTAAATCATGGAAAATCTTAGTGCGATAATTATCTCACGTCAGGACATAATATCGACATCAACAAAATTCTACAAACCATCTGAATAAGTGTGCAATATTGAAATTTGTTCTCATATGCTAATTGTAGACGTTGAAGACATTCTTCTGGATTTAAACTCTATTTAAATCATGGAAAATCTTAGTGCAATAATTATCAGGACATAATTTCGTCATCAACAAAATTCTATAAACCATCTGAATAAGTGTGCAATATTGAAATTTGTTCTCATATGCCAATTGTAGACGTTGAAGACATTCTTCTGGATTTAAATCATGGACAATATTAGTGCGATAATTATCTCACGTCAGGACATAATATCGAAATCAACAAAAATCTACAAACCATCTGAATAAGTGTATAAACGTGCAATATTGAAATTCGTTCTCATATGCTAATTGTAGACGTTGAAGACATTCTTCTTGATTTAAACTCCATTTAAATCATGAAAAAATCTTAGTGAGATATTTATCTCACGTCAGGACATAATATCGACATCAACAAAATTCTACAAACCATCTGAATAAGTGTGCAATATTGAAATTTGTTCTCATATGCCAATTGTAGACGTTGAAGCCATTCTTCTGGATTTAAATCATGGAAAATCTTAGTGCGATAATTATCGATATCAACAAAATTCTACAAACCATCTGAATAAGTGTATAAACGTGCAATATTGAAATTCGTTCTCATATGCTAATTGTAGACGTTGAAGACATTCATCTGGATTTAAACTCGATTTAAATCATGGAAAATCTTACTGTGATAATTATCGACATCAACAAAATTCTACAAACCATCTGAATAAGTGTGCAATATTGAAATTTGTTGTCATATGCTAATTGTAAACGTTGAAAACAATCTTCTGGATTATAACTCCATTGAAATCATGGAAAATCTTAGTGCGATAATTATCGATATCAACAAAATTCTACAAACCATCTGAATAAGTGTGCAATATTGAAATTTGTTCTCATATGCTAATTGTAGATGTTGACGCCATTCTTCTGGATTTAAACTCCATTTAAATCATGAAAAAATCTTAGTGAGATATTTATCTCACGTCAGGACATAATATCGACATCAAAAAAATTCTACAAACCATCTGAATAAGTGTGCAATATTGAAATTTGTTCTCATATGCCAATTGTAGACGTTGACGCCATTTATCTGGATTTAAACTCCATTTAAATCATGGAAAATCTTAGTGCAATAATTATCAGGACATAATTTCGTCATCAACAAAATTCTATAAACCATCTGAATACAGTGTACGGCATTGAAATTTATTTCCATGGGATAATTGTAGACGTTGAAGACATTCTTCTGGATTTAAACTGCATTTAAATCATGGACAATATTAGTGCGATAATTATCTCACGTCAGGACATAATATCGAAATCAACAAAATTCTACAAACCATCTGAATAAGTGTATAAACGTGCAATATTGAAATTCGTTCTCATATGCTAATTGTAGACGTTGAAGACATTCTTCTGGATTTAAACTCCATTTAAATCATGGAACATCTTAGTGCGATAATTATCTCACGCCAGGACATAATATCGACATCAACAAAATTCTGTAAACCATCTGAATAAATGTGCAATATTGAAATTTGTTCTCATTTGCTAATTGTAGACTTTGAAGACATTCTTCTTGGTTTGATCTCCTTCTAAATTGCGGAAAATCATAGAGTGATAATGCTGTCGTGTCAACTCCATTTTTCTTTCTTTCAAAATTTATTCCACGTCAGCTAAATCACAATATTTACCACAAATTATCGCTTGCGGATCCAAAAAGGGTTCAAATTTACATATCTAATGAACCATTTAACCGTACCTCAAAAATCAGAGTAACCCTCGTATAATACGTTCAGTTGTCATTTATTTGCGTATCGATGTCCCCGGAGTTGTCCACCGTGGCTGTACGTAACCTTCAGAAGGTCATACCCTCAAGGTTTATACTCTCTATGCCTATTTATGCTTCATGATTTCACGCACGAGACGTAAAGAGTGCGTGCTACTTCAGAAATGAACTGCAAAATGGAAGAAATTATTTGTTGACCGAACTGTCAAGTAGAAAATTGCCATAGCAGTAAGACGTCATCGAAATTCAAAGATAATTTTACACACTAAGATTTACATATAATAGAATACCCATTTAATAATAGGACATCATCAAGGCAGACGCAAGAATAAACTGAGTGAGAGAATAAAGATTATCTCCATATAATATAGCAATTATCTGTCCGTCTGTCTAATTTATGACGGTAAGAATATTCATCCATGGATTCTTGAGAGTTTTGAGCATATTCAAATCTGGATTTCTTCTAAACTACGCATTTAAATCATAAATCCATAGCATGCTTTTATATCACAGCAAAATAATATCGACATCATTAAAATTCGAAATATCTAATTTTTCAGTGTTTTATTGATTATTTATTATTTATTATGTAGGCGTTAAATTTATCAATTTATCATAATAAATAGGAAAAACATCTAGTCATTATATGTCATTATTTACTACTCAAAAATTTCTTATTTTAAATTATTTAAATATCGTATGCATTATTCATAATTTTATCATGAACTTGTATTTGGTTGATAATTATTACATATGGATAATTTTAAATTTAATCATCTTTATTTTTTGTTGCGATAAAATTTTATCACCAATATTCAACAATATTCTATCTACTTCCAATGTAGTGAAATGACATTTCATTTCTTTACTTCCATCAATTACCGTGGCAAAATTAGAAGAACTTACGATAATTTCATAGCTAGCTTTATTGTCTTTTACGAATTCAAATATTATACTGCAAGCAATATCGACATTTATCGTGATCAAATTATCTGCGTGTACGATAATTCTCAGCTAAAAACAAACCATTTACCTGTCTCATATACTTTTCAATTGGAAAGCCGAACGATGATTTTATGTTCCTTCGGTTCAGAGTTCGTGGGTTCGAATCCACAGTTGCATATTTCTTGCTTTCGGATTCAGCTTTAACCCTCTACTGCTATGCGATTTCACGGGCAATTAAAAATGTACAAAATTAGAAATTAATATGTAATAAATATTATATGGAGAACTATAGTTATATTAAATAATAGAAATATAGATATTATGTTATAAATAGAAAAATATTTATTCAATAAATATTTATTAAAAATATATAAATTCTGCGTGTTAACATTGAAAATATTTTTTCATATATTTCTCATAAAAATATAAAATATCTTTTCTAGAATAAAATACGTATTTTATTTTTTTAATATATAAATATATATTATTTATATATATATATATAATATATTTATATATATATATATATATATATATATACATATATATATACATATATATATATACATATATATATATACATATATATACATATATATACATATATATACATATATATATATATATACATATATATATTATATATATATATATATATATATATATATATATATATATATATATTTATAATATATGTATATATATATATATATATATACATATATATATTATATATATATTTATATAATATATATATATATATATATATATACATATATACAATAATTTATATATGTATATATATATATATATATATATATATATATATATATATGTATATATATATATATATTTATATTTTTATTATGTGTATATTATTTATATATATATAAAATACTTAAAAATATACATTATACATAAAATATTTCGGTTTATTATATAATATTAAGCTGATTCTCATTATACCTCGTGTTGCAAAAAATAGACCGTAGCACTCCAAAACCAAACCAATAATTCTGGAAAATTAAAATTTTACTAATGTCATATATATATGCTAGTATGTAATATATACATTCATAAAAACATGGGTTAGTATTTTAATGTGTTTTTCTATTCATTTAAATACTTTTTGGTACAAAGATTAAGATAGCTTCTTCTTTTCAGCTATATGCTAGTACAGTAAAACCACGCTTAACTCGGAGGATAAGTTTCATCAAAGTAGAGCGTAGTGCGAAACAGCGCTAAACGAGGCTATCTTAACATGTAAATAATGGGGTTAGGGAAAAATGGATAGAAAATTGCTTAGGTATTAAATTTAATAATGTTTTTTTTTTAATGAAAATAAAACCAAACATTTATTTCTTAAAAAAAATAAAAACAATATAAACGAATATACTTATTAAGACAAATAGAATTCTAAGTCAGTCAGATCATTCAGTCTATTTTGTGTTGCCAATTTTCTGCATTTTTGTCAAGAAGGCATCTAATGTAGTTTGCCGTTCGCCTTTTGCATTCTGTTAGAAGTTGTTGATAAGTGGATAAAGCATCTATTACAGCCCGTCTTGCTTTTGAACTCCTGTTAAAATTTGCATCCTTTTTAACAAATTGGTCCATAATTTCAGTTATAGTGGTCAAACTCCTTTTTACAAACGCCATCGAAAGTTCTTTTTGCACTTCTTCGAAATCACTACTATCATTATTTTTGTTTTCTTCTTGCCCAGTTAATTTCTTGAACTCATCATTAGAAAGACTAGCTGCTGTTTCTTGAACTATTTCTTCGACGTCTTCCACATTTACTTCATTTTTCCTTGCTTTTTATTATCACCCATGATACAAACTGAAGATCGTAATATTTTTAACTATATTAATCGTTATAGTATTATATAATTATATACTTACAATCTGGGTTGGCATGATTTAAATCAGTTGATTTAAATCATGATTTAAATCAGTTGATTTTTTTTAAATCAATGATTTAAATCATTTTTTTTCACTTCTTTTAAAACCTACATTCCAAAGACAGGAGAATTGGGAATCAGTCAGCACAGTATACCAATAAGTAAATAAGTATAAATAGATATGTGCTTTCCAGATTTATCGTTATCAGAAAGTATGTAGTATACAATGTTATTAATGCATAAGTTGTCTTATATGAACTTGTACCTGGAAAAATGATCCATATTGGTTTGTTTGGTTTGGTTAGTGCTCATTTTAAAACTAATGAGAATACAGCTTCCGAATCAACGGTCGATCCATGCCACTTTTCGAAACGAACTTACAAGCAAACCAACATCGTTCATCCATATTGGATTTTTTTTTTTATGAGTTAGGGTTAATGAAATTTAAAGCGAGTTCGAAATCCACCTCATTACTTTTCGAGCATTTTAATGCTATATTTCAATATATTCTATACTAAATTCATTATTATAGGATGCACGGAGTGCAATATTTAAATTTCTGGACTGTTTTAATTGACCTTTATATATTTAACCATTCCTTCACACGTGTAATGGCACATTAAGTGTCTGCCCATTTGAGCGTCGTACCTCTCAGATTAATGGTTCTGCCTCCGACGTAACCGAATTTTTCTAAAATGTCTAATTAATTTAATAATTTCCGCTTTTTCTTGAATTCTTATTCCTAAAATTGTTTTATTATTTTTAAATTTTTTACAATTTTTAAAATTTTTATGATTTTTTTTTTTATTAAATTCACGTATTACCATATATATCAAGCTCCATTTTAAGAGCAGGTGATTTATGTATCGATTTATCACATAATAAATAGAAAAATAAAAATAAATTTCTAGCATTATGACATCATTTTTAATCATCTCCTTTAATCATTTATTTATTTTTTTAAATATCTTCTGCATTATTTCCACACGTTTTATCACTGCTTAGATATTACGTAAATAATTTATTAAGGTAATATTTTGTTGAAAATATTCTCAGCTAAACACAAACCATTTTTTTTACTGTTAGGGTACTTTTATAATATTGAAAATTTTATTGATCCCGTCATATGACGGGCTATATGCTAGTTGATTATGACTGGTGAAATTCATTTTATGTAATGGGAGGTAAAGAGAGTATTACAGAACTTGAAATCCAGTTTGTCTACCAAATAACAATAGCCGTGGCTTCGTCTGCCGGAATGGAAAGACAGTTTTCTTCTTTTGGTATTGTTCATTCTAGCCTTCGTAACCAATGAGGAGTAGATAAAGCATCAAAGCGAGTGTTTTTATGGAAACAATTAAATCCATAATTCGATACTTAAAAAAATATTAAAATAATTTTGATTTGTTTTTTTAAATAAATAGTTTGTGTTAAAAGAATATTTAATTTGCTTTTTTAATTGACATCTTATTGAGTTTGCACTATCCAAGTACAAAATAATAGAATGTATTTAAGATTAAAATTTATACATTTAAGTTTAGGTAATCAGTGTGCAGAATATACTAGATAGATAAGATGTGACTTCTTATAACAAACTATTCTATGTATATTGCAAAAAACATAAAAACAACAATTAAAGTTAGTATTCAGAAATAAAATAAAAAAAATCCGATTTAAATAAAAAAAAAATCTTATTTAAATCAAATAAATCTGATTTTTTTTATTTAAAAAAAAAATCCTGATTTTTTTTCCAACCCTGCTGACAATAATGTCAACCAATGTTTCAAATGATAAAAATGCGTCTGTACAGCACCGCACCAAACAAGAAACACAACTGCACTGTTTCGGATATGTAGCGCTGCGCACAATTTCGGGGAATCCCCGAGTTGAAATAAAAGAGCGCTAAACCGAAACAGCGCTAAGCGGGGTCTTACTGTACGTATAATATTTTTGTAAAAAATCGTGTAAATTAGAAAATTTAATTATAAATTTATAAAATAGATAATTAATGTAATAAATTAATTTAGTATTTTTAAAGCTAAATAGTGAAGTCAAAACTTGCTCACATCGCCGCTCTACCCCCCGAAAGAAGTTCACTGCCCACTAGCATCGCCCACCGCCCCCCAGGAGGCAGTATCGCCCCCGTTCAGAACCACTGCTATAATGGAATTGGCCGTTCTTTCGTATAGGAAGAATTCGCGTTCTTATGAAAGAAAACGAAATCACAAATCAAGAAACACTTGTACAAATTCCAAAATTTACCAGTATACGTTATCTGGTGGTGTCTGAGGAAGTTTCGAATAGAAAAACCTATACATACTCCACACCTAGCACTTCCTTAATCATTACGCCAATTTTTGCTCTTTTGAGGCTTGATTAAGGAAGTGATTACTAAGACTTGGTAAAGAAACACCCAGATTTTTCACTCTTAAACAGCGTTGTCATTATTGTGTTACTGATTCAACTCCAAGTTTCACTCGCGGAAGAGCATTTGACTGTAAAATTACGCTGTTTTCGAATGTATTGCGATTTGTTTAGTATGCTTCGCATTACAGTGTAAATTAGTTTAAGGTGATTTAACGCGATGTATTCATATTATTGAGAGCATGCAGGTTTGGGGGAAGAAATTATTTTCCGTTATTAACATTATTTTTCTCGTGTAAATTCCACTAAGGAATTTATTTATATTGTAACGCCGTGATTTAGCAGTGTATCGTCATCAAAGAACTTTGCTTCGAGAGGTGGACTTGTGCGGATACAAAAGGATTGTTTTCCCCGGCATCACGATGTCTACGCTGTTGTGCCCTATAGTAAAGGAACAATATGCCAGACAACACGGCACCTTCACTGACAGAAAAATATGATAGCGGGAACTACAAAGGATTTGCGCTTATGTAAAAGAATAGGGATGGCTTTGCGGCCGATGTTTGTTTAACCCGGACAATCCAGTGTTCGAAAGTGAGGTCATCGCTAAGTTCCAATAATGAATTGTGGTGTATTAAAAGAGACGAAAGAAGATTTGTTTTTTTTTAAGAGAAGTTAGTTAGCTAAATAGCTTTCAGAAGTGTTGACCAGTCGAAGAGTTTTTTGCAAATCATTGGGATCTTTTTTTTAAGGATAGCCCGCATCGGCTAACTTTTAGGTCTCGACCAATCTCTCCATGGATTTTTATTTAGCGAATCCCGTCTTGGAAATTCTCTTGCTGAGATTGAAGCGATACCCTGTGCTTTGGGTTTCTTTTTTCTATTATAATCCTCTCAGGATTGTTTGCATTCATAACTAATGTGCTTAGATCTCTATGTACTTCAGACTTTCGAGAATAAAAAATTTATTCCGTCTAATCAATATTTCGCATTTTTTTTTTTTTTTTTTTTTTTTAGAGAAGTTAGTTAGCTAGCAACCAGCTAATTCAGAAGTCGCCTTGACAGTCTTTATACCGGAATTTTTTGCTATAATACTTGGGATCTTTTTTTTTAAGGAGTAGCCCGCATCGGCTAACTTTTAGGTCGCCTCGACCAATCTCTCCATCGGAGAGTTTTATTTAGCGAAATCCCGTCTTGGGATAAATCTCTTGCTGAGATTGAAGCGATACCCTGTGCTTTGGGTTTCTTTTTTCTATTATAATCCTCTTCAGGAATTGTTTGCATTTTAAGAACTTAACTGTGCTTAGATCTCCTATGTACTTCAGAGGACTTTCGAGAGAGAAAATTATTTCCGTATTAATCACATATATTTTTTTTTTTTTTTTTTTTTTAGAGATTTAGTTTAGCTAGCAACCAGCTAATTCAGAAGTCGCCTTGACCAGTCTTTCTACCGGAGAGTTTTTTGCTATAATCCCACCTTGGGATCTTTTTTTTAAGGAGTAGCCCGCATCGGCTAACTTTTAGGTCGCCTCGACCAATCTCTCCATCGGAGAGTTTTATTTAGCGAAATCCCGTCTTGGGATAAATCTCTTGCTGAGATTGAAGCGATACCCTGTGCTTTGGGTTTCTTTTTTCTATTATAATCCTCTTCAGGATTGTTTGCATTTCTTAAGAACTAACTGTGCTTAGATCTCCTACCTGTACTTCAGAGGACTTTCGAGAGAGCTACAAATTATTTATTCCGTCTAATCACCCATATTTCGGCATTTTTTTTTTTTTTTTTTTTTTTTTTAGAGAAGTTAGTTAGCTAGCAACCAGCTAATTCAGAAGTCGCCTTGACCAGTCTTTCTACCGGAGAGTTTTTTGCTATAATCCCACCTTGGGATCTTTTTTTTAAGGAGTAGCCCGCATCGGCTAACTTTTAGGTCGCCTCGACCAATCTCTCCATCGGAGAGTTTTATTTAGCGAAATCCCGTCTTGGGATAAATCTCTTGCTGAGATTGAAGCGATACCCTGTGCTTTGGGTTTCTTTTTTCTATTATAATCCTCTTCAGGATTGTTTGCATTTCTTAAGAACTAACTGTGCTTAGATCTCCTACCTGTACTTCAGAGGACTTTCGAGAGAGCTACGAATTATTTATTCCGTCTAATCACCCCTATTTCGGCAGAGACTGAATTTAGTTTAGGTACCCGTCTCTACTCAGGCCTACATATACTAATCACTTACCTGTGATCAGATAGTTTTTTATAGCTGTGAATTGATGTATATAGCAAAAGCGTAAATAAATTCATTATTCAAGATACACCTGATTCTTGTGTCACCTGAAACAGGGACCGGATACGTTACAATATCGTTGTATTTGTGGGTAATTTATAAGCTGTGCAATATAGGAATATAAAAAAATTATGTCTTAAATATACATAGATACAAAGATTGTATAGTTGGGAGAGTAACAAATATGTATAAAAACTTTTTAAAATATAAAAAAAATCAAGATGTTTCCAAAGCTTTATATTTTATGTAGGTATAAATAACCACAATACGGCAGTAATGTATAAATAATGCATAATAATGCATCTGCATAAATAATGTATAAGGAAATATTTAGAATCTTATCGTTTTATACTTAAGATCGTTAAGTATATGTTCCAATTTTCTACAAGAGTAAAAAATTGTTACGTCATTTCTAGCATTATGACGTCATTCCTTTAACCATCTCATTGAATCATTTTATATTTTAAATTATTTAAATATCGTATGCATTACACAGGCCTACAAAAAAAATTTTTGTTTTGATGCGTAAGATTTTAAAACTGGATTTAGCTATGTTTCAGGTGCTGATTCTAAATATGAAATCAGTTTTTCTCTATCAGCTGTACTTTTTTAGATAAGCGTTTTTTATTGTGCAGTACTGCGGGAAATTTGAACCATATAGCTCCGGGAAAATCCACCAGATATACTAAACATCCCTCAAAGTTTCAACTACAGTTGAAATCCTTTTTGAGTTGAGTAAACACTTTTTAAGTAATAAAGTAAACACTTTTTGAGTTCAATTTATTTTGAGATTTGTCGTCGTGCAGGGTAGATAGAAATTAGCCTCGTGTAATATTTCAGTTTAGGAAAGAGATGTTATAAAGGTAACCTAAAACGTGCTATGTTGTAGATTGTTGTGTTATATGTTGTAGACCAGAGGTGGGCAAATACTTTGCTCGGGCCAAAATGAAATTTTCAAAATGTCTCCCGGGGACTCTACCGGGTACGCTGTGCACACGCGAATGTTTTGGGTGGAGTTTTTTCTCTGCCCATGAAATTTTTTTGACAAAAACACTATAAGTATCATTTTAAAGCATTTGGACAAAGAAATTTGACAGTTAATAAAAGATAATAGTAATAATAAATTGTCTTACTTAGGTGTATATGCGAACCATTTGTGGCCAGTAAAATATGTCACGTACTTTTTAAAGAAATATGATCCATTACATTAAATTAATGGTCATTAAATAAATCAGTTAATGAAAGATTTTATTTTGATATTTATTTATATCTTAACGATACAAGTTATTTTATTTTGATCATAACTATTACATTTTCATATTTATATTACATTTTGTAAAATAATAGTAAATAGAATTATAAAAAGAAAAGGCAAGCATCAAACGTGGCACACTCATTTAAACTACAAAATTTCATAAGATTAATTTAATAACTTCCAAAAACACTTTGTGACGTCCAACCTTAAGACATTTTTAGTTCTGATTTTTCCTCCAAACTAGAACTAGAATATTTTATTATTGTTAGCTGAAATATGTTCTGTTACTATACCTAGTGGTCTTCTATTCGCTTGTACGATAACATAATGTATGAAGAATTTGTAAGAGTTTAACCCTCCGAGTGGAACACACCGAGGAAAAAAAAAGTCTCCAAAAAATACGCTAAAGTTTTATTGTGTCAGTGACCAAAGTGTTCTATGATTTTTTACTTCATCCTCTGTCGACTAGATTGGAATACGGGAAACCCACCCTCGTTATTGTCCTTTTACTTCCGGTTATAAATAGATATATAAATAGACATTATAGATTGTTACTGTCCCTTTACTTCCGGTTATAAATAGATATATAGACATTATAGATTGTTACTGTCCCTTTACTTCCGGTTATAAATAGATATATAAATAGACATTATAGATTGTTACTGTCCCTTTACTTCCGGTTATAAATAGATATATAAATAGACATTATAGATTGTTCCTGTCCCTTTACTTCCGGTTATAAATAGATATATAAATAAACATTATAGATTTTTACTGTCCCTTTACTTCCGGTTATAGATATATAAATAGACATTATAGATTGTTACTGTCCCTTTACTTCCTGTTATAAATAGATATATAGACATTATAGACTGTTACTGTCCCTTTACTTCCGGTTATAAATAGATATATAAATAGACATTATAGATTGTTACTGTCCCTTTACTTCCGGTTATAAATAGATATATAAATAGACATTATAGATTGTTACTGTCCCTTTACTTCCGGTTATAAATAGATATATAAATAGACATTATAGATTGTTACTGTCCCTTTACTTCCGGTTATAAATAGATATATAAATAGACATTATAGATTGTTACTGTCCCTTTACTTCCGGTTATAAATAGATATATAAATAGACATTATAGATTGTTAATTTTTAATGCACATAAAGCTCATCAAGTCTCGAATATCATCCCATAAGAAATAATGGGTTCTAAAAGTACAAATAAAAATATTCTTTAAAAGAATGATTTCTATCTCTTCTACGAAAGTCATCCAAGCTATTTAAAAGTGGTGCAATTAGAGATACATCTGTTACCGCGAACGAAATACTTCGAACTAGAGATTTACAAAGCCATGAAAAGCTATCAGCGTCTTTGTGCGAGTAGGTGTGCAGTTCCTAAACAATTGACCTGACCCTCCTACCTCAAAACTCCATAGGGGAAAACCCTGGCAGAAATGTACATTACATCCATTTTCGGGACGTTTTTGGAGGTCGAAAATTGTACGTGACAACCGCTTTGAAGACATCATCGCTTTGGCGGAATTGTACTTGCGAACCGCTTAGAGGGTTAAAAATTAATTTCAAAATAGCTGCTATGGGTTTAATAACGCTGATTTTGTTTTTTAAAATTATTTAAAGAGACATATAAAAGTAATAAATGCTTCACATTCGGCCGGCAATAAGCTGTGTTTGAAAAATGTTACAGTACAAAATGATTTTCCAACGCGGTTAATCCTGATTCAAATTTGTGGTTTCTGCGATACCCACGCTCCGCGATCGTTTCCTTTGACCTGTCCACCTGTTGGGTAACTTTTGATTCACCGAACGGCAGATGCATTACTCATGTCCCGATTGCATCATCGCGAGTGAGCTGCACCAGTTGCACAACAGTTCATCAGATTGGGGTAAAGCTACCACCAAGTAATGAACAATAATGCTATCTTCTAAACCGTTAATCATTCTACCCCAGAACTCTCTTTCATTTACACGTTTTCATTGCTTACTCATTTCACTCTTAAGTTGTTTTTTATTTTAATTTTCAAATTTGTAAACCAGTGCTTAAAAATTAAAAATTAGAAGATCAGGACTTTCTTTATTTACGTTGTTTTCATTGCTTATCCATTTCATTCTTATGTTGTTTTTTATTTTAATTTTCAAATTTGTAAATCAGTGCATAAAAATTTAAAAATAAACAGATCAGAACATTTTTTAATTTACATTGTGATCAGGACTTTTTTTATTTACATTG
>CM063507.1:56243250-56245750 GCA_032207245.1 Pardosa pseudoannulata | reverse complement strand
GTGCACTGTGTCTACCTATCTTTATATGGTATATAATAAATATTATTTATAATATATTCAAATATTATGTTGATTTGCTTGCTTGTATTCCCGCAGTGCGTGCGGTACTAGGTGCTGCACCACGTAGCGCGCAAACGAACATAGGAAGTTCTGATGTGTACGCACTGCGCACTAAATTGAAAATCACGCTTTATATGTATGGGCTACTGGAGAAGAACAGCATACTATGGCACTGAGGCAAGTGCAGCTATTTTTCCTGCACTTGGCATTCAGAATCATCCGAAGGTACGGTTTATTAAGCGTTGTATTAGAGCGGGGACTTATGTGCTGAAGCGATTTTGGTTTTTTAACTGATTAACTGGCCATACGATTTTGCAGACGGTTAATGTTTAAATTTATATATTGTAAGATTTTGTTTTCATGAAAATATAAAAGAAGTATTTCATCAATATAAAGTGAAATGTTTTAGTGTGGTAAAGTAATTTCGGTGATGTATTATATTTATTGAAATAATTCGCTGAAAAACAATGTTGTTTTGTTTTAAAGAAACGATTTTTAACAGAACAGTCCAAATTTTACCATTCATTGTGTCTTACACACAGTATATATGGTATATCTGTAACACCAAATCCATGGTTTTGTTTTTAAAAATTGTCAAAATGTTTTTCGCAGAATATATGATTTCCAAATGTTAAAAACAATTAATAAATATAATTTAATCCACTGACCGAACAAGAAACAGTTCGTTCTATTGTGCCAGCGTGCAGTGAAATCCTCTGCACGTGGAATAGACGTTCGGTTTGTCGGCACCCATGAGCATCCGGATGAGGCACCGCAGCGGAGAGCGCCATGTGGTGCTACGTTTGCTGAACATATAAGTTTTTCGTGGAAGCCCGAAGCGTTGCTTTTTCGACACCGATATGACACCATACAACAAAATACATGATTTTTGCTTCAGTGCTAGTAGAATTCTCATAAGTTTAGCTGTTTTTATAGTTATAACTCGACTACTCGTAGGTAAATATTTTATTTATTGTAATCTTTAAATTTATATTCGTAATAAATAAACCGTTTCAGAATGGAGAACTCATGTGTCTCAATAATTAAAGATTTATTGGAAAATCCATGTTCTCTGCACACCCTGCATGGAAACCTACCGCACGGCACTGCCTATAAAGCAAGTCAAAAAAATGGTTTTTTTTTTTTTTTTTTTTTTTTTTTTTTTTTTTTTTTTTTTTTTGGGGGGGCTGAGAATTTTCTGGCTACTCAATTTTTTATCTTTATTGACCGCATGTTAGTTGTCAACTGTATGTTGTCATATTACATGATAGGGTGGACAGCAGAGGTTTTTAATATTGACAGTGATTATTTGGCGGTATATATGAAGGATGTCCAAAATTTGGCAAATCGATTGCAAACCGTGTGGGTATGTATAAAAAACAAACACACAAACGAACAAACTTCTTAATTTTCAAAGATATATATAACTTAAACGCTAGATATTTATTTTTTTTATCTTCATACTCCTCTAAAGTCTTCCGATACTGTGAATGCAGTTTAGAATCACGTTGAATTCATTTCGAAAGGTAATTTAAAGTTTTCTTAGCTACATCGAAATTATCGTTAAGTTCTTCCCAATTTTTTTATACCACAATAATTAATGGAAGTAAAGGAATGGAACTATCGTTTCCACTACACCCTGGTGGTAGATAAAATTTGTTGTTAATACCTGGGATAAAATTTCCTTTGCAACAAAAAATAATCAATGATTAAATTTAAAATTATCACATATGTACCCAATCTTTTATTTATGCCAAATATAAAAGAAAATTACTTACGTCATATCTAAGTTCGGTGATAAAAAGTACAAAAATAATGCAGACGACATTTAAGTAATTTAAAATAAGAAATGATTAAGTCAGATGATTAAAGGAACGACGTCAAAATGCTACAAAAAATGTTATTTTTACCTATTTATTGTGTGACAAATTGATAAATTTAATCGCCTGCTCTTATAGCATTTACGTGCTGCTTCTCAATGGGTTAATCTCTCAAATATAGGAAATGGAAGTAATGCTTTTAAACGCACAGTTTGAAAAAAAAATCATACTTTTTTCTTATTTCGAACTTTATATAAGTAGTGTTACCACAGGAGATTAACTGTAATCGACTGGCTAAAACAGTAGGGGGCTTACTCTGGACGTTTCGAGTCGGTTAGAACGTTCGTTGTGACTTCACGTTGAGGTGAGCGTACGAATATTATGTGAGCAGACGATCAAGCTGACGTCACAACGAACGTTCGAACCGACTTGAAACGTCCAGAGTAAGCCCCTAAATTTAAGGATCGGTATCACCAAAGTCGTTTAACTGCTAACTGCGATAAACTCTTGACGAGAACAAATGGTGGGACGCAATTCTCCGTTTAAACACAGATTAATCACGTTTAGCCATTAAACAACTTTGCAAACGACCCTTAGTAAACGGACAAACAGATGTCGAT
>CM063507.1:56198250-56233250 GCA_032207245.1 Pardosa pseudoannulata | reverse complement strand
TACGTGGTCGTCAAAGTGCGGTTCCAGAGTCGCATGTGGCTCTTTGGCTCCTTAAGTATGGCTCTGGCACAAATATCCACGGAAGGACGATGAAAGTTAAAAAAATAAGCAATCATCCGTATATAAATATTATTTCTGTATTTCTTTTCCTCTACATTTATTTCATCTACAGAAAGCCGAATTTGATGACTAAATTTTGTCGCCCAATTTATGACTATTTTGATGAATATATTGATGTCTATTTTGGTGACTATTTTGACTAATTTTATGACTAAATTTGATGACTAAATTTGCCCAATTTGATGACTAAATTTTGTCGGTTTACGAAATTTTTGGCGAGATTATTAGCCACTCTTCCTGGTCACCTCTTTTATACATTTTCGTTTACCAGTTTTCCTAGTGCAGTTGAAACTAAGAATGACATAGTCATTAACATATTCCTCTAGTTCAGTGGTCGGCAAAGTGCGGTTCCAGAGCCGCATGTGGCTCTTTGGTTCCTTAAGTGCGGCTCTCGCACAAATATCCACGGAAGGATGATGAAAGTTAAAAAAACTGTCATCTATAGAAAGCCAAATTTGATGACTAAATTTTGTAGCCCAATTGGGTGGTTTAGGAAATTCTTGGCGAGATTATTAGCCACTCTTCCTGGTCACGTGAAATTCACCTCTTTTACACATTTTCGTTTACCAGTTTTCCTAATGCAGTTGAAACTAAGAATGACACAGTCATTAATATATTCCTCTAGTTCAGTGGTCGGCAAAGTGCGGCTCCAGAGCTGCATGTGGCTCTTTGGCTCCTTAAGTGCGGCTCTAGCACAAATATCCATTGAAGGCGCTATAATATTTTCCTTTAAAAAAAACTTGGTAAGAAAAAAATTACATCTTATTTTGATAAATTGAAATTCTTCTATATATATATATATATATATATATATATATTAGTTTGTGGTGTGACTAGATGGCATAAATCGAAATTTATAAAATTAGTATTAATTTTTGATCCATAATAATTATAATCATTAAAAATCAATTATTTTCCTAAATTTTTATATAAAATTTTTTGTTTTCTATCACTACGCATTGTTTACTATTTATTACAAACGTAAAAAATACTGTAAAAAAATTATTGTACAAAAATGTGAATTGATTTTAGAAAAAAAATAATATCATGATATACTTTAATTTACGTACAAATATGTACGTTGAAATTTTCGAAATTCTGAGTTCATAATTTGTAAAAATTCTTTGTAAAGTACACCATCCGTTAAAGCTAATCGGTGATTAAACTGCCATGTAATTATACTGCAATTAAATGGAGGTTAATTCTGCATTAGTAGTGGAGAGAGGTTAAAATTCCTTCAGCTCTAATAATAGATTAAGCAAAATGCCAGCAACAAAAAAAAAGCAATCGAATGCAACATAATAATCGTAATCGTCGAGTCAATCAAGGAGCATCCCAAAACAGCGCGTCTTGTTTCCTTTTATTGTATCATTACGGCGAGACAATTACTCTTCGCTTCTCCTCTGTCGCCAACTTGTAGATCTTTAACACTACATTCCGAAAGTCATATAACTGTCAGAAGAAAGAGACGATTAGAGGCTTAATATCGAGTCACGTGATCCCATTTGTTGTGTCGCCGGGTGATGTAACCGCGCTCACCTGATGCCGATCATATTGTTTGGAGGGAAAAGTCATTCCACCAATCGTCAGGAGATAATTAGCTCCCTGGTGCGGAACAACAAACTTGGGAGCGGAGAATCTATACCCACGTACATCCTCGGAGCATTTCGAGGAAGTTCGAAAATTGAATCATAAAATAAATATACTTTTCCACAACGAGAGTTTAATGACCGTGGGGCATTGATATTCGCGGAAGGTGATTAACATTGTTCTGTCTTTTTCGAATTCGAATAAAAACAATTCGGCAGTGCTTATACTACAAATTTCGCGCACACGCACCGGGTCATTTCCATTCGAATGTTCTTACTTTATTTCGCAGGAGAAAAACACCATTAACACTGGAACTGTTAGAATTTTGATACTTGCTACTGCCAAGAATGTTTTGGTATATGCTTATATATACCAAAAATAGTGTAAATAAACACATATATACACGACACATACATGTATGTGTTATGTACTTCATATTTATATTCTTGTGATTTATTTACATTATTAGAAACCAATAAATTATTAATTTAGAGTTTTTTGCATTACATAATTTCCAAATATAATATATATATTATATATATATATCTATTATATATATTTATACATACATACATTTTTATATTATACACATACATATATATAGACTTATAAAACGTATATATTTATATGCATTTATCTGTATATATATATTATATATATAATATTTATATATATATATTATTATATATAATATATATAGTATACATATATATATATATATATATATATATATATATATATATATATATATATATATATATATATACACACATACATGTATGTGTTATGCATCATGTACTTCATATTTATATACTAGTGTTTTATCTGCATTATTAGAAACCAATTATTAATAAATTATTAATATACAATTTTTTACATTACACAATTTCCATATATTTATAACTATAGTATTATATATATATATATATATATATATATATATTAATTTGCATATATATGTAGATGTATATCTACTATTGTATATATTTATATGCATTTATCTGTATATATATATATATATATATATATATATATATATATATATATGCATGCATTTATGTATATATTTATATATATATATATATATATATAGATATCATTGCATATTATTATATATGTATATAATATATATGATATTTTTAATGTGTTTTTTGTATTTTTTTTTTTATATTCTAGTGTTATATCCAAGAATATTACAAACCAATAAAGTATTAATATAATTTTATAACATCATATATTATATATTTTTCACTAGTATTAATATACGTGTGTATTTTTATTGTAAAATTTATTATATATATAAATGTATTTTACATTTATATATGTATAATATTTAATATATATCTGTATATATATATATATATATATAATAATATATATATTATATAGATATATATATATTTATAATAATATATGTATATATATGTATATATATATATATGCATGTTATAATGTGTATCTATATATATATATATATATATATATATATATATCAATGCATATTATATATGTATATAATGCATATATAATACTTTTTATGTGTGTGTTTTATTTATTTCATTATTATATTCTAGTGTTATATCCAAGATATTACAAACCAATAATGTATTAATATACAGTTTATAACATCATATAATTACCATATATATATCACTACAGTATTATATACATGTGTATATTTATTTATAAATTTATATATATATAAGTGTATACATGCATTTATATGTGTATATAAGTATATAAATATATATATATATCTATATATTATTATATATATATATATATATATATATATTTATATATATACATTTATACAATAATATATATACATATACATATACATATACAATATATAATATATATATTTAATATATATATATATATATATATATATATTATATATATATATACATATACATATATATTACATATACATATACATATGTATATATATATATATATATATACATATACATATATATATTTGCATATATATATACATATTATATACATATAAATATATATATATATATACATATATATATACACTATATATACATCTTTATACATATATATTTATATATATATATATACATATATATATTATATTTATTTATATATATATATATATTATATATATATATATATATATATATATATATATATATATATAAAGTACCTCACCTCTATAGGAACACAGCTTCTGTTAATCTAAATTTAGCTGATTTCCAAGAAACGTCAAGTTACAGGGATAATTGAATTAGTTTTGGGGAAATTATTAGGGAAATCAAGGTACGCTTTTTGGATTTCGTATCCAAAATGGAATGGATCAGTCATGATAATACTAATTTTGCCCCGTATCTAATACTGCTTACTGGCGATAAAGAGCCCTAATTCTCTGTTGAACCCGCAAACTAAGCCAGTTTGTACAATTTATGTGCTATATTTTTTAAATAAGGTAGTTTAGCAGCAGTTGGGAGTTTTGAAAGAACCGAAACTTATCCTTTACGTAATCTGCGATCGTTTGTCACAGAAGTGTTACAGTTCGTGTCGGCTAATGGATCGTTACTCGGTTGCAACCGATTTTTCCCGTTGTCGATTACATCACGCTCTGTGTGCTCGAATTTAAGCTCTGCTTGTAAGACTCCACCGGTGAAGGAAATTGTATATTACAAGCATGCTGCTTGATTTAGTTTAGAACTATATAGTCGTTTGTATTTTTATTCTAAAGCGGAGATTCTCAAACTTTTTATTCCACGGAAGCTCTTTGTTATCACCTACATAGAAACGGAACCCTTGAATAAATTTTACTTGAGAAAAAATTAATGGACTGTTATTTATCAGTGACTAGCATATAGCCCGTCATATGACGGGATCAATAAAATTTTCAATGTTCCAGAATTGTAAAGTACCCTTTAAGGCAGGTTAAAAAAAATGGTTTGTTGTTTGGCTGAGAATTATTTTACAACAAAATATTACCTTAAGAAAATTATTTACGTAATATCTAAGTTTAGTGATAAAACGTATGGAAATAATGCAGAAGATATTTAAATAATAAAATAAATGATTAAATGAGATGATTAAAGGAACGATGTCATAATGCTAGAAATTTTTTTTATTTTTACCTATTTATTATGTGATAAATCGATACATTAATCACCTGCTCTTAAAATGGAGCTTGATATATAATGGTAATACGTGAATTATTAAAAAAAAAAAAATCATAAAAATTTGAAAAATTGTAAAATTTAAAATAATAAAACAACTTTAGGAATAAGAATTCAAAAGAAAGCAGAAATTATTAAATTAATTAGACATTTAGAAAAATTCGGTTAATCGGGGCAGAACCATTAATCTGACAAGTACGACGATCAAATGGGCAGATACTCTACCCCATGTGCCAGCTTACACGTGGTGAAGGAAATTGTTAGAATATATAAAGGTCAAATAAAAACAGTCCAGAAATTTAAATATTGCACTCCGCCCTCGCCATCCTATAATAATGAATTTAGTATAGAATAAGGCTTGAAATTATAGCATTAAATACTCGAAAAGTAGGGGATGAGGTGGATTTCGAACTCGCTTTAAATTTCACTAACCCTAACTCATAAGAAAATCCAATATGGATGCCTGTATGTATTCCAGGTACAACCGCTTCATAAATTCGAGGACAGACAACTTAGGCTATTATTATACGGGGGATTAGACATAAACATAAGCCTGGTGGTGTTGCACACCAACTCCACTGATGTTCAGTAAATTAAGTGGTTCATACCAAGGCTGTATTTAATCCTAAGCGAGTGTTTGCCGAACGGGCATTAACTCTCTGACTGCTCAATTTGTAAACCGAGATCTATTTTTAAAATTGTGTATTTTTTTGTTGCATAGTTCAAGTATATGTATATATGTATATATGTATATGTATATATGTATATGTGTATATGTATATGTATATATATATGTGTATATGTATATGTATATATATGTGTATATGTATATGTATATATATATATGTATATATGTATATGTATATGTATATGTGTATATATATGTATGTATATGTATATGTGTATATATATGTATATGTGTATATATATATATATATATATATTGTATATGTGTATATATGTATTGTATATGTGTATATATATATTATGTTATATATGTGTATGTGTATGTATATATATATATGTGTATGTATATATGTATATATATATATTTATATCTATATATATATATATATATATATATATATATATATAATATATATATATATATATATATATATATTATATGTATGTATATATATATATATATTATCTATTTATGTATATATTTTTATATATATATATATATATATTTATATTGGAGCATTGAAATACTAATTCTTTTCTAGAAAGATTTTTTTTATTGACTTTTATCATGAGAAACTAAGCTTTCAGAAAAACTAATGTCAGATGTTATCACATAGAAAATTTATTTTTCAATAAATTTGAATTGAAATACAGTTAATTTCTATTCATAACATACTATCTATAATTCTATTATCTAATATAACTATAGTTCTAGTCATATAATTATATTTATTACCAAATTAAATGTCTAATACTGTATATACTTTATTCGACTGGTTAAACGGTAAAAAGGCCGAATGTGCTTCTTAAAAAAGGAAGAAAAACACATGCCCGTGGAAATCGCGGGATGAGCAGCCAGAGGGTTAATGAATGATAGGATTGTGGTCAATGGATTTCTGTTGGTATGGCTTTCGCCGACATTCCATTATGAGTAACTTCATTTCCTTGTATTGTGAGTTAGATTTTACAAATGTTCATTATATGTTCAACGAAGATAAACCTTGCTATTTACCTGCTACCAAATGTGCCATTTCATTAGGGAGTGATCTTGATATATATATAAATATATATATATATATATGTATATTATATATATATATTATGTATATATTATATATATACATATATATATAAATATACATATATATACATATAATATATATATATTATAATATATAATACATATAACATATATATATTTATATTTATATTTATAATGTATGTGTATAAAAGTTCACATAAAGATGTTTCTAAACTCAAAGTGCATTTAACTCATTTTAAAACTACTACGTACTTAAATTTATACTTTTCATTTGATATATACTAAAAAAAAATGACGTACCCCACACCTATAGGAACACAGTCTCTGCTAAATCTAAATTTAGCTGATTTCCAAGAAACGTCAAATGACTATGGTAAATCAAAGAATTGATATATATGTGGGGAGGTATTGGTCTGATACTCCCACGGAACTGTGCAGCAGGTAATAAAAATTCAGAGCTTAAAACGAACAAGCATTTTTTTACGGAAAAAAAAGAGATCAAACTTTAACATCCCGTTATATACACAACGCATTAGACTGCAACAGAATAAAATGAATTCTTCTGTAGTTGCCACACATTTATATTCTAAAAAGTAAATGAATATTAACGGAACAGTTTATAGAATAATGAGAGTTGAAAAATAAATTTACCTGCTACCAAATGTGCCATTTCATTAGGGAGTGATCTTGATATATATAAATATATATATATATATATGTATATTATATATATATATTATGTATATATTATATATATACATATATATATAAATATACATATATATACATAATATACATAATACATGTATATATATATATTTATATATTATATATATAATATATATATATATATATATAAATATTTATAATGTATGTGTATATATACACATAGATGTTTCGCAAACTCAAATGTTAAATATTTTAAAAATATATGTATTAAATTTATACTTTTATTTGATATATATAAAAAAAAAAATGACGTAAATATAGGATAATTTTAAATCTAAATTATGATTAAATACGTCAAATATATGGTAAATCAAAGAATTGATTTATATTATTTTGTTATATACAATAGCTAGGTAATAAAAATAATTAAAACGAACAAGCATTTTTTTACGGAAAAAAAAGAGATAATTTAATTGTTATAAACAAAACGCATTAATGCATAAAATGAATTATTCTGTTGTACAACATTTATTCTAAAAATTATAATGAATAATTAACGAGAACAGTTTGCATAAATAAGAGTTGAAAAAAATTTTCAATTTTACAATCCTCTTTAATATAAAACACAGTTTTCTTTTTTTTTTTTTTTTTTTTTTTTTTTTAAAATAATTTTACAATGTACACTAAATCACAATTTGATGAAAATCATATTTATTTAATTTGTGATTAAGTGAATGTTTATCTATAGTATGAATGTTATGTGGGTGTGTTTTCTTGTTAATTCAATTAGATTTATAAATATTCAATTTTTTAAAATTTCCCTCAAAATGTTTTTTTTTTATGTAAAAATTTGTTGTTTACGATCCCTCGCAGATTTCAAACGACGCTGCAAGAGAAAATAAGCACGCCAATTTCGCCAAATGTTTGACCCAACAAGATATGATTAGAAACAGAAACTAGAAGAGGAGTTGAAAAAACTTGAAATTAGGATTAAAGTTAAGTTAGGATTAAATTTAATCGGAGTGCATCTTTTTCGGCACCACATATACATAACCTAGCTGGGGTAAAAGTCAACATCTCTCTCTATATATATGCTGGCCATATTGGATTGACCTAGCTCTATGTGCACCTACAAAGAAAATTATTCTACTTCTGGGTGATTTGCATTGAAGATTTCTGTAAAATTACATAATACCCTTCAAATTTAAAATCTTCATTGAACCAACCCTTTTTTACTGTTCTGTTTAAAATAAATTTTTTCATGGATCATTAATAAAAGTCTAAATATATAAAAATATTTTTTACATATTTGTTTTTGAAAAATCATAAAATATATATATAACAACTTAGGGGGGGCGATGTAAACCCACATACCGAGAAAATATCTTTTGAAAATTGTGAATTAAAAATTAATTTTTTCTGTCAAATGATATTTAAAAAAGAATTACAGAAGCTACTAATTATTCTTATTCGGTATCAAATAATTTTTAAATATTAATTTTTTTTATATCAAAACATTTTTAAATCAAATACGAACTAATTATCATTTTTATTCTGCATCCAATACTTTTTTTAAAATATTAATAATTTAATATAAAATAATTTTTAAAAATAAAGATAAGCTGATTATCATTTTTGTTCTGCATCAAATAATTTATTAAATATGAATATTTTTATGAAATAACTTTTAAATCAAATACAATCTAATTATTATTTTTATTTTATATCATATAATTTTTAAATATTAATATTTTTATATCAAATAAATTCTAAATAAATAGAAGTTAATTATAATTCTTATTCTAGTAACCTCAATCATGTTAACACAAACTATAGATTTTATAACATGATAAAGGCTAACATTTTTTCAAACTTTCAATTTCTCAACAGTTTTTAATTTTAAAATGTTAAAGACACCTGTCAAGTTTTGGTTTACGGAATTTTATAGCATGATAAAGGCTAACATTTTTTCAAACTTTCAATTTCTCAACAGTTTTTAATTTTAAAATGTTAAAGACACCTGTCAAGTTTTGGTTTACGGAATTTTATAGCATGATAAAGGATAACATTTTTTCAACTTTCAATTTCTCAACAGTTAATTTTAAAATGTTAAAAAACAGTCAAGTTTTGGTTTACGGAATTTTATAACATGATAAAGGCTAACATTTTTTCAAACTTTCAATTTCTCAACAGTTTTTTAATTTTAAAATGTTAGACACCTGTCAAGTTTTGGTTTACGGAATTTTATAGCATGATAAAGGCTAACATTTTTTCAAACTTTCAATTTCTCAACAGTTTTTAATTTTTAAATGTTAAAGACACCTGTCAAGTTTTGGTTTACGGAATTTTATAGCATGATAAAGGCTAACATTTTTTCAAGCTTTCAATTTCTCAACAGTTTTTAATTTTAAAATGTTAAAGACACCTGTCAAGTTTTGGTTTACGGAATTTTATAGCATGATAAAGGCTAACATTTTTTCAAACTTTCTATTTCTCAACAGTTTTTAATTTTTAAATGTTAAAGACACCTGTCAAGTTTAAGTTTACAGAATCAAACAGATATTCTACTTGAATTTAATATAAAAATATAGCTTCTAATTTATATATTTCAAAAAGTGTCCTGATATAATCTCATTGTGGTTAATCAATTTTCAACCCACAAATAAGTTAAAAATAAATAAATACTGTGAATTCTCTTTACTTAATATTAGCAGCTACAGGGCCTCGACTCTTCTTTATTTGAACTGCTAATTAAGCAATTTGTTTAGTAACAATTAAACGATCTAGTGATGTTATCGCTGCCATCCCAGCTTTTACTAATACTACAATTATTATTTCTTAAACTTTCATTTGCATCGGATTGCCATCCGACAGGTTAATCTGCACGAGCGAGTCGGGGACCTGGGTTCCTATTGGCCGCAGGCCAAGGACATTGCACCGGAAAATAAATTTTTTCGTGTATTGAAGTTTTTTTCTAGCAGAGTGAGTCTTTTTTTTTATTTTCCTAAATTCCGCCGATGAAAAGGCCTTCATTTGCATCCGAACGCATGCACATATTTCGATGAAACACCGCTTCACAAAGGCGATATACTATAATGTAGCATTTACTTCCTTTTATTTTGTGCAGACGGTCAAAAATCTTGTGCGCTTGAAAACAAATTCTACCGTAAATCGTAAACTATCTTACTGTCACCATTTTTGAAACCTTGCAAGAACTTTTTGATAAAAAAATATTTTTTTTCACTTGACGTTTAGTATAATTTGTTTATATACATACAATAGAAGTTCACATATACGAAGACAAGAGGTAAACAATAATTCTTCAGAAAAATGAACACGAAGAAATGAAAAATATGTCTAGGGATATATATATATATATATATATATATATATATGCATATATATATATATATATATATATATATATATATGTATATATATATGCATATATATATATGCATATATATATATATGTGTGTATATATGTATATATATATGTATATATATATACATATATATATATATGTATGTATATATGTATATAAATGTATATATATATACATATATATATGTATATATATGCATATATATGTATAGATATATAAATATAAATATATATATATATATATATATATATATATATATGTATATATACATGTATATATATATATATATATATGTATATATATATATGTATATATACATGTATATATATGTATATATATATATATATATATATATATATATATATATATATATATATATATATATATATATATATATATACATGTATATATATATGTGTATATATATATGTATATATATATATATATATATATATGTATTATATGTATATATATATATATATGTATATATATATATGTATATATATATATATGTATATATATATGTATATATATATATATATATATATATATATATATATATATGTATATATATATATATATATATGTATATATATATATGTATATATATGTATATATATATATGTATATATATATATTTATATATATATATATATATATATATATATATATATATATATATATATATATACATATATACACTACATTTGTTTCAGTTATAAATTCCACCGCGTTATGTATTCTACTGCGGATCGCAAAATTTTAGTAAGAGGCCGAGGTTTAGCCACCTCTTGTTAAGGCGCTGATTCGTGTGCCTAAGTCCTTAATAGGTAGTCATTTACAGAAAATTCCCGTTTCTAAGCAACCGTATAAACCGACCTTCACCTTAAACAAGGACCAAGACCTCCAAAGATAAAAAATGGCACACGCTCATTAATGAACCGAAACAGAAAAGAATGAGCTCATTAACCCCTCCCTCTCCACACACACATTCCCCTAATCAGGGGACATTGCGACAGTTCCACAATCCCACCGTATCGGCACTCCGTATCTTTCGAACGATAATCAGCGCTTGTTGGGCTGGAAGAGATGGTATCGGATCTCGAAATCGGGGTTATGGATGTGACATTGAGTCCAGAAGAGAGGACTCGGGGATTGAGTCCAGCGACGTGAAAGAAATGGAAGGGGGTGCTGTTAATTAAAGCACTTGACACTGCGAGGTGTGAAAAGTATCGTGATAGAGGTGGATTAAGGTAATTTCGATTAAGGTTGAGCAATGCAAAGTCGTTTTCCCTGGCTGTCCACCGTTTTGGTTAGGACCTATTTATTTTAATCGCTGCATCAAGGTAAAGCAGTACTCTGGACAAGTTGACACACATCCCCATATATGTGTGTAAACATTTAAACGTTCTTTTAATCCCACACTTAAGGTATAGTGTTAATATAGAGGCTGTTCACACATTTTTAGGCGATGTATATTGTAGTCATAAAACTCAATTACATAAAATTCTTGTGTTTGAAATGTTCTATTTGATATCCCTTATTCTGAACTGTCTTGCAAATCGTAATTCCCAGGATAATAATGCCTTTTATTTAAGCATTAAAACGTTCCCTTAATCTCACTTTAGGTATAGTGTTAATATAGAGGCTGTTTACACATTTTTTAGGCGATGTATATTGTAGTCATAAAACTAAATTACATAAAATTCTTGTGTTTGAAATGTTCTATTTGATAGCCCTTATTCTGAACTGCCTTGCGAATCGTCATTTCCAGGATAATAATGCCTTTTATTTAAGCATTAAAACGTTCCCTTAATCTCACTTTAGGTATAGTGTTAATATAGAGGCTGTTCACACATTTTTAGGCGATGTATATTGTAGTCACAAAACTAAATTACATAAAATTCTTGTGTTTGAAATGTTCTATTTGATAGCCCTTATTCTGAACTGTCTTGCGAATCGTAATTTCCAGGATATTAATGCCTTTTATTTAAGCATTAAAACGTTCCCTTAATCTCACTTTAGGTATAGTGTTAATATAGAGGCTGTTCACACATTTTTAGGCGATGTATATTGTAGTCATAAAACTAAATTACATAAAATTCTTGTGTTTGAAATGTTCTATTTGATATCCCTTATTCTGAACTGCCTTGCGAATCGTCATTTCCAGGATAATAATGCCTTTTATTTAAGTATTAAAACGTTCCCTTAATATCACTTAAGGTATAGTGTTAATATAGAGGCTGTTCACACATTTTTAGGCGATGTATATTGTAGTCATAAAACTCAATTACATAAAATTCTTCTGTTTGAAATGTTCTATTTGATAGCCCTTATTCTGAACTGCCTTGCGAATCGTCATTTCCAGGATAATAATGCCTTTTATTTAAGTATTAAAACGTTCCCTTAATATCACTTAAGGTATAGTGTTAATATAGAGGCTGTTCACACATTTTTAGGCGATGTATATTGTAGTCATAAAACTAAATTACATAAAATTCTTCTGTTTGAAATGTTCTATTTGATAGCCCTTATTCTGAACTGCCTTGCGAATCGTCATTTCCAGGATAATAATGCCTTTTATTTAAGTATTAAAACGTTCCCTTAATCTCACTTAAGGTATAGTGTTAATATAGAGGCTGTTCACACATTTTTAGGCGATGTATATTGTAGTCACAAAACTAAATTACATAAAATTCTTCTGTTTGAAATGTTCTATTTGATAGCCCTTATTCTGAACTGCCTTGCGAATCGTCATTTCCAGGATAATAATGCCTTTTATTTAAGTATTAAAACGTTCCCTTAATCTCACTTAAGGTATAGTATTAATATAGAGGCTGTTTACACATTTTTTAGGCGATGTATATTGTAGTCACAAAACTAAATTACATAAAATTCTTGTTTGAAATGTTCTGTTTGATAGCCCTTATTCTGAACTGCCTTGCGAATCGTCATTTCCAGGATAATAATGCCTTTTATTTAAGTATTAAAAAGTTCCCTTAATCTCACTTAAGGTATAGTGTTAATATAGAGGCTGTTCACACATTTTTAGGCGATGTATATTGTAGTCATAAAACTCAATTACATAAAATTCTTCTGTTTGAAATGTTCTATTTGATAGCCCTTATTCTGAACTGCCTTGCGAATCGTCATTTCCAGGATAATAATGCCTTTTATTTAAGTATTAAAACGTTCCCTTAATCTCACTTAAGGTATAGTGTTAATATAGAGGCTGTTCACACATTTTTAGGCGATGTATATTGTAGTCACAAAACTCAATTACATAAAATTTTTCTGTTTGAAATGTTCTATTTGATAGCCCTTATTCTGAACTGCCTTGCGAATCGTCATTTCCAGGATAATAATGCCTTTTATTTAAGTATTAAAACGTTCCCTTAATCTCACTTAAGGTATAGTGTTAATATAGAGGCTGTTCACACATTTTTAGGCGATGTATATTGTAGTCATAAAACTCAATTACATAAAATTCTTCTGTTTGAAATGTTCTATTTGATAGCCCTTATTCTGAACTGCCTTGCGAATCGTCATTTCCAGGATAATAATGCCTTTTATTTAAGTATTAAAACGTTCCCTTAATCTCACTTAAGGTATAGTGTTAATATAGAGGCTGTTCACACATTTTTTAGGCGATGTATATTGTAGTCACAAAATTAAATTACATAAAATTCTTCTGTTTGAAATGTTCTATTTGATAGTCCTTATTCTGAACTATCTTGCAAAACTGTTAATTTCTAGGATAATAATGCCTTTTATTTAAGCATTAAAACGTTCCCTTAATCTCACTTAAGGTATAGTGTTAATATAGAGGCTGTTTCACACATTTTTTAGGCGATGTATATTGTAGTCACAAAACTAAATTACATAAAATTCTTCTATTTGAAATGTTCTATTTGATAGCCCTTATTCTGAACTGTCTTCCAAATCGTAATTTCCAGGATAATAATGCCTTTTCTTTAAGCATTAAAACGTTCCCTTAATCTCACTTAAGGTATAGTATTAATATAGAGGCTGTTTACACATTTTTTAGGCGATGTATATTGTAGTCATAAAACTCAATTACATAAAATTCTTTTGTTTGAAATGTTCTATTTGATAGCCCTTATTCTGAACTGTCTTCCAAATCGTAATTTCCAGGATAATAATGCCTTTTATTTAAGTATTAAAACGTTCCCTTAATCTCACTTAAGGTATAGTGTTAATATAGAGGCTGTTCACACATTTTTAGGCGATGTATATTGTAGTCATAAAACTCAATTACATAAAATTCTTTTGTTTGAAATGTTCTATTTGATAGCCCTTATTCTGAACTGTCTTCCAAATCGTAATTTCCAGGATAATAATGCCTTTTCTTTAAGCATTAAAACGTTCCCTTAATCTCACTTAAGGTATAGTATTAATATAGAGGCTGTTTACACATTTTTTAGGCGATGTCTATTGTAGTCACAAAACTAAATTACATAAAACTCTTGTGTTTGAAATATTTATTTGATAGCCCTTATTCTGAACTGTCTTCCAAATCGTAATTTCCAGGATAATAATGCCTTTTCTTTAAGCATTAAAACGTTCCCTTAATCTCACTTAAGGTATAGTATTAATATAGAGGCTGTTTACACATTTTTTAGGCGATGTATATTGTAGTCACAAAACTAAATTACATAAAATTCTTGTTTGAAATGTTCTGTTTGATAGCCCTTATTCTGAACTGTCTTCCGAATCGTAATTTCCAGGATAATAATGCCTTTTGTTTAAGCATTAAAACGTTCTTTTAATCTCACTTAAGGTAATAGTGTTAATATAGAGGCTGTTCACACATTTTTAGACGATGTATATTGTAGTCATAAAACTCAATTACATAAAACTCTTGTGTTTGAAATGTTCTATTTGATAGCCCTTATTCTGAACTGTCTTGAGAATCGTAATTTCCAGGATAATAATGCCTTTTATTTAAGCATTAAAACGTTCCCTTAATCTCACTTAAGGTATAGTGTTAATATAGAGGCTGTTTACACATTTTTTAGGCGATGTCTATTGTAGTCACAAAACTAAATTACATAAAACTCTTGTGTTTGAAATATTTATTTGATAGCCCTTATTCTGAACTGTCTTGCGAATCGTAATTTCCAGGATAATAATGCCTTTTGTTTAAGCATTAAAACGTTCTTTTAATCTCACTTAAGGTAATAGTGTTAATATAGAGGCTGTTCACACATTTTTTAGACGATGTATATTGTAGTCACAAAACTAAATTGCATAAAATTCTTGTGTTTGAAATGTTCTATTTGATAGCCCTTATTCTGAACTGTCTTGCGACACCGTAATTTCCAGGATAATAATGCCTTTTGAAATGTCAGGAGAGGTATTCTATCCCATTCCTCCTGAACAGCTTTCCAGAGTCCTGTAAGGATTGTGGGATGACGTTTGGATAATGCAGATTTTAAAAGTCCGAGAGCACAAAAATCCATAGGTGATACATCTGGAGATTTAGTAGGGATATCAGCGAAGGGTATGACCTTGATACCGGTTTTTGTTCCATTTCTTTTAGGAAATTTACAGTGAATTTTGATGTGTGACTGCTAGCTTTGTCTTGATGGAATTCCACGGATTGATGGGACTGCGGGTAAAGCGATGGTATTTCATTCAGAAAAATGGGCGATAAAATATGTTCCTGATAGTATTTAGAGTTAATCTTGACATTTGTTTCAACTCTCTTTATTTTTAACTTGCCATTATATGAAAAACCAGCAGCAATCATGAATCCCTTAGAAAAACTTTCTATCGATTGTTTGAACCATGTACTTAATTTTTTCTCACCTTTTATAATAATAAATGGCTCTTTTTTGTTACAATTATTTAAATACACCCATGATTCATCTATTGTGACAATTTTTATTCATGTTTCTTTGGAGAAATGTTTCTCATACAGAATTTTGCAGCTTGTCCTGCGTTCAGCAACATTCTATAGAGAAAAAAGATGCATATTGCGTTTTTTCGCTTTCTTAAGATTTATATCAAAGTTTATCTTTTTATTTACAGTGGACGCCGAGCACTTTAATGATTTTGCAACTGTCTCATGACTAGGGGTAATTTTCTTTTAACATTAAACAACGTACCTTTGCAATAGTTGAAGATGTTCGTTTTTTCCCTGGATACTTGCTTGGAATTTTCGTCCCACTTAGGACTCCAATTTGACGTTTTTTCCCTTTCTTTAGATTTATATCAAAGTTTATCATTTTATCTACAGTGGACTCCGAGCATTTTAATGATTTTGCAACTGTCTTATGACTAAGGGGAATTTTCTTTTAACATTAAACAACGTACCTTTGCAATAGTCGAAGATGTTCGTTTTTTCCCTGGATACTTGCTTGGAATTTTCGTCCCACTTGAGTCTCCAATTTGACGTTTTCTCAATTTCTTTTTGACGATATTACCTATCGACGCTTTAGATATCACAAAACCATGACTCTCACATCATAAATTTGAGGACAGACGAACAGATAACTTGGGCTATCAATATATAAGGAATTACTCTTATTGGCAAGGACAAAAAATTAGACACGTTCAATGAATAATTTCAAATGAATGATACAATATTAAACGATAAATTATTTACCAAAAATTCTCGCGGGATACAGGTTGCGAATCACTATTCTAAACTATAGAAATACAAGGAAAGAGAAAAATGAACTACTGATAATGACTGTTATAAAAAGTTTTTTACTCTCGAAAAAAAAATAGTAAATACCCAATTAAAAGTAATAGTATTTCATCACGTACACGGCTGCCACTGCCAAAAATAGCTATCAAACATTATAGATAAGAACGCGATTGTGACATTGTGTTATCATGACAATGAAACGTCTGTCAGAAAAAAATGTCTCGCTAGAGCAGGAAGAGGCAAACTTTTAAAGTCGCGGGCCAAAAATCAAAAGAAAATAATTTTGGCAGGCCGAGATAAATTTTTCTAAAACTTTAAAAACAATATACAAGTACCTAACGGTTTAAATACGTTAATGAGACGAATGAAATTGCGATTTCATTTTTAAAAGTTCCTTATACTGAGGTTCGAAGTGAAAGCTACTATCTATCAGAATACGTATAATTATATGTATGTGTGACATTATATTGTTTTCTTTGCTATGCAACGCTTTGCACTTTTTCTTTCCACAAGTTATAATTGTCGAGTTACTCGGTCTTTTGTTGCGTTATTTCGTCTTCAATCGAATTCCTGGCTCCAGAACGTACAAGTCGTGTTTTGTCAATTTGAAGCTTGGTTTTTTATTGTTGAATGCAAATTTGATAAAATGACCCGTTGTGATAAAGATAGTGATAAAGAAATATGCGCTGATAGATTATCGGACTTTAATTTTAAAAATCGTTTATTTTTGAAATTTCGTAAATATTTTTTTTTTTTTTTGTTAAATAATCATACAGTATATATTAACCCCTTCTATGTTTTGCCCTACGCCTTACGGGCACAGCTTTTGGGCCTTTACTGATTTGCCCGTGCGGAGTACGGGCAATCTGATTTCTATTTCGCTTGCACTGTTTTGGCTCTATTTTTTCCAATTTTAGTAACAAATTATTCGTATAGATGTCCAGTAAATGATAGTTTGCAGTTTATTGTATTTTCTACTCTGATTGGTTCAAAAGCGCGGGTTTTTTCGCATGTTTTGTATCAACGACGAATTGTTATCTTTCAGTGTAAAGCTTTCTGGTTATATTTTACTAACCGCCTGATAAATTTATCGATGTAAGAGTTGAATAATATATTTTTAGTTTTAAATAATGGATAATTCAGAACGTATGGAGCTAATTTCTTGTGATTCGAACTGTGACTCGGAATCAGAAACTGAATTATCTGTAAATGATAGTAGCGGAAGTTTACTAGATGACCTGGATAGTAGTGACTCTGATAGTAGTACAGATGGAATCAGTCAAGCAAGACAATTTTTTTAAATTAATTGTGATAATCCTTCGGATCCGCCTCCTAGATTTGCTTTCACTGGAATTCCAAAAATTAACTTGGATATCGATGAAACTAAAGGTACACTTCAGTTCTATGATGCTTTCATAAAAAGAAAAAAAGTTGTAATAAATGCTTAAAAATATTAGAAATGTTAATTTTAATGACATAGCTTTACTTAAAAATGTAAAATGAACAAAAAAAAATGCAATAAAAAATGGGACTTTTTTTTACTGAATTCTGGAAAAAAATGAAACTGTCAAAGAGTTAAAGTATAAAATAAAAAAAAAAGTTTCGTTCATAAAAACAAAGTAATTTTCGATTTACTGCAGTTTTACTGAATAACTAAACTTTCGCGCGATTCATGAAAAAACGGCCGCTGTACGCGTAATTTGGCGATGAAGTATACCCGCATGCCAAGTGTTAACCAGAAAATTGGCATGTAATTAAATACAGATAATAATAAGTTAATACAAATTTGCGAGAAAATGCTTGGTGAATTTGCCGCTTCTAAATTCAGTCGCTACCTTATCTACTGCCTAGTATTGTCCTGTCAAGAGCCTGATTCCCAAGTGTTCGGGACTGCTGCCTTAACCCTTTGACAATTTCATTTTTTTCCAGAATTTGGTCAAAAAAAATGTCACATTTTTTATTGAATTTTTTGTTCATTTTACATTTTTAAGTAAAGATATGTTATTAAAATTAACATTTCTATTATTTTTAAGCATTTATTACAACTTTTTTTTCTTTCTACGAAAGCATCATAGAACTGAAGTTTACCTTTAGTCTCATCGATATCCAAGTTAATTTTTGGAATTCCAGTGAAAGCAAATCTAGGAGGCGGATCCGAAGGATTATCACAATTAATTTAAAAAAATTGTCTTGCTTGACCGATTCCATCTGTACTACTATCAGAGTCACTACTATCCAGGTCATCCAGTAAACTTTCGCTACTATCATTTACAGATAATTCAGCTTCAGATTCCGAGTCACAGTTCGAATCACAAGAAATTAGCCCCATACGCTCTACATTATCCATTATTTAAAAGTAAAAATATATTATTGAACTCTTACATCAATAAAATTATCAGCCGCTTTTTAACTAATCAGAGTAGTAAATACAATAAACTGCAAACTATCATTTACTGGACATCTATACGAATAATTTATTACTAAAATTGGAAAAAATACGGTCGAAACAGTGAAAGCGAAATAGAAATCAGATTGCCCGTACGTCGTACGGGAAAATCAGTAAAGGCTAGAGAGCTGTGGCCGTACGGCGTACGGGCAAAACAGGCAAGGGGTTAAATGGAGAATGTATTTCTATGTCTCAGCCCATTTTGAAATGTTGACCAATCCTGAGTCCGACAACGACTGAAGAGAAAAACGTCCAACTCTGTCACGTCAGTCATCGGTGAGCCTTGAACCTCGAATCTTCCATTTTCCTCCGGCGAGATAGTTAACGATGTGAGTGATTGACCTGAACTTGTATCTGTCCTTTTTTTTTCCCAGCCCACCTTTTTGATTTGAAGACAGTTAGCAACCTTTCACTCGCTCGATTCCCGTGTTAGTGACACCGAATTTGAAGGACGATGCCGCCTACCACAGCTTGCGGTACGAACACCTACGTCCACCATCAGCACCTTATTACACACTGAACTTTGTTTCATCAGACAATTAGGTGCCGCACCATTTAATCCGCTCCCTCTCTCACTCCTTTTTTCTCAGGAGGTATTTCTCGTCACCAAAGATCTTTATTTTTGTTACTCTAATGCAATTTCTTCAGGAATCGACATTATTCCTGTAATGGAGAATGTCTCTGTTTTTGTCTTCCAGGGAGTATTTTTCGTTATCAAAGATCTTTATTTGCGTTACTCTAATGCAATTTTTTCAGGAATCGACATTATTCCTGTAATGGAGAATGTCTCTCTTTTTGTCTTCCAGGGAGTATTTTTAGTTATAAAGGATATTTATTTGCGTTACTCTAATGCAATTTTTTCAGGAATCGACATTATTCCTGTAATGGAGAATGCCTCTCTCTCTCTCTTTTGTCTTCCAGGGAGTATTTTTCGTTATCCAAGATCTTTATTTCCGTTACTCTAATAAATTTTTTCAGGAATCGACATTATTCCTGTAATGGAGAATGTCTCTCCCTCTTTTTGTCTTCCAGGGAGTATTTCTCGTTATCAAAGATCTTTATTTGCATTACTCTAATGGAATTTTTTCAGGAATCGACATTATTCTTGTAATGGAGAATGTCTCTGTTTTTGTCTTCCAGGGAGTATTTTTTCCTTATAAAGGATATTTATTTGCGTTACTCTAATGCAATTTTTTCAGGAATCGACATTATTCCTGTAATGGAGAATGTTTTTCTCTTTTTTGTCTTTCAGACAGTATTTCTCGTCACCAAAGATCTTTATTTGGGTTACTCTAATTCAATTTTTTTCAGGAATCGACATTATTTCTGTAATGGAGAATGCTCCTCTCTCTTTTTTGGTCTTCCAGGCAATATTTTTCGCCACCAAAGATCTTTATTTGCGTTACTCTAATGCATTTTTTTCAGGAATCGACATTATTAATCTAATGGAAAATGTCTTTCACTCCCATTTTGTCTTTCAGGGAGTATTTCTTGTTGTAAAAGATCTTAATTTGCATTACTCTAATGCAATTTTTTCGGGAATAGACATTATTCCTGTAATGGAGAATGTGTATCTCTATACGAAATGAAACCTTCAGTATAAACAAACACCTTTAAGTTAGCATTCTAACTAAATACGATGTCGTTAGTTTTGTTTTTCGTACTAACAATAAACAATATTGGTATTTGAGAAGCTTCTGCAGCTCTGAAAATATACCTTACCTTCTGATCACTCTAACCTTCAGTATAAACAAACACCTTTAAGTTAACATTCTAACTAAATACGATGTCGTTAATTTTGTTTTTCGGCCTAACAATAAACAATATTGGTATTTGAGAAGCTTCTGCAGCTCTGAAAATGTACTTTACCTTCTGATCACTCTTCGTATCTCTATACGAACTGAAACCTTCAGTATAAACAAACATCTTTAAGTTAACATTCTAACTAAATAAACACTTTTAAATTAATATTCTAACTAAATACGATGTCGTTAATTTTGTTTTTCGTCCTAACAATAAACAATATTGGTATTTGAGAAGCTTCTGCAGCTCTGAAAATATACCTTACCTTCTGATCACTCTTCGTATCTGTATGCGAAATGATACATTTCAGTATAAACAAACACTTTTAAGTTAACATTCTAACTAAATAAACACTTTTAAGTTAACATTCTAACTAAATGCGATGTCGTTAATTTTGCTTTTCGTCCTAACAATAAACAATATTGGTATTTGTGAAGCTTCTGCAGCTATGAAAATATCACACCATTAATGAGGATTTCTTTGCTGATCGTTTTCCTTTTCGAGTTGAATAAACCATTCTCAAGTAGAATGTATACACCTTAAAGAGTTTTCTCGGAGCACAAAACGTCGCTTAATTAAGCGACAAACCTGAGACATAAACAATGAAACTTTGATGCCGAGGTCCGATATACAGACATTCTTTCGCTTCTTCTTTTTTGTTCCATTATCCTTCACCCTTCGGGGTTTCCGGTCTTTCATCTAAAGACGATCTCCCATTTAGGTTCTTTTTCATTTTTATTTTTAAATGCCGCCCATCTTTTTCCGTTCATTATCGAACGGCGTGTCACCAACCTCTGGGATTGTATTGGAGAGAGAAAACAAGATGGCGACAATGAGCGGCTGTGACGTCATAGTCGAATGGGTTACCGAGAGTTATCGGTGTAATGAGAAGCAGTTAAGTGCTGTAAATAAATGGAAAACAAAAAAGCAAGAGTGTGTATGCATGTGTGTATGTGTGAGGTTTTCCGTGTGCAAAGGGAAATTAATTGGCGAGCATATTTTGGCTAAAGGTTGAAATAATTTTTGTTCCTTCCTCAGTATGGACAATGCATAAAGGTGAACATACTGATTAGATCTTTATTGCTCTGTTTATTATGCTGGTAGTGTTGATGAAGATGAGTGATATTTATGTAACAGAGAGATAATTGATGTCTCCAAAAATTTGAGACAAGGTACAAATACAAACCAGGAAAGACCCGGGATCCATTTCTGAGGACCAAAGATTCAAGTGTTCTTAAGATCTAGTGATGCATTTTTAGGGTAATATCTAAGATGCCTTATTCTAATGAACAGAAATAATCCACTCCAGTCATTCTGTGGTATATGACTACGCAAAATACAAGGAGGGTAGGAAAAAACATCTAAAAAACAGAAATCTGTTACATCCAAATTACACTTAAAAGTTATATTGCACTAAATAAACAATTATATACTATTAAAAAGTAAAAAACAGCAGATTATTTGCAGCTGCTCAAGTCTCTTACAAGTGCCCTTGAAATTTTCTTAATCCTCCTGCTGAAATACGAGATTTGCCATTTAAACGTGCTGTCTTAGTTTTTATTACATCCATTTACAGCTATTCGGGCTTTTTGTAAGGCTCCTTGAGAATTTTCCTTAATAAAACCATGCAAAATATAAAATAGACCATCAAAATGCGCTGTTTTGTTTAGCTTTTAATACATTTATTTGCAGTTACTCAAGTCTCTTATAAGTCTCCTTGAAATTTCCTTAATAGGTTCATTCTTAAATATGAGATTTACCATCTACACGCGCTGTCTTAGTCTTTAATACATCCATTTACAGCTATTCCATTTCGGCCTTTTATAAAACTCTTTGAGAATTTTCCTTAAAAAATGATGTAAAATATAAGATACACCATAAAAATGCGCTATCTGTTTTGTCTAGTTTTTAATACATTTGTTTGCAGTTACTCAACTCTATTATGTTTCTCCTTGAAATTTCCTTAATAGGATCATGCTGAAATGCGAGATTTACCATCTAAACGCTCTGTCTTAGTCTTTAATACATCCATTTACAGCGATTATATTCAGGCCTTTTATAAGGCTCCTGGAGAATTTTCCTTAATAAAACTATACAAAATATAAAATAGGCCACCAGAATGAGCTATCTATTTGTTTAATTTTTAATACATTTATTTGCAGCTACTCTCTCTCATAAATCTCCTTGAAACTTCCTTAATATATTCATGCTTAAATATGAGATTTACCATCAAATGCGCTGCCTTAGTTTTTCATATATCCATTTACAGCTATTGAGGTCTATTAGAAGGCTCCTTAAGAATTTTCCTTAATAAAATCATGTAAAATATAAAATAGACGATCAAAATGAGCTATTTGTTTTGTTTAATTTTTAATACATTTATTTGTAGCTACTCAAGTCTCTTATGAGTCTCCTTGAAATTTCCTTAATAGGATAATGCTGAAATATGAGATATCCCATCTAAACGGGCTACTTAGTCTTTAATACATCCATTTACACCTATTCTATTCAGGCCTTTTATAAGGCTCCTGGAGAATTTTCCTTAATAAAATCATGCAAGATATAAAATTTACCATCAAAATGTGTTATTTGTTTTGTTTAGTTTTTAATATATCCATTTTCTGCTATTCAAATCTCTTATAAGTCTCCTTGAAATTTCCTTAATAGGATCATGCTGAAATTTGAGATTTACCACCTAAATCCGCTGTCTTAATCTCTAATACATCCATTTACAGCTATTCAGGTCTTTTATAAGGCTCCTTGAGAATTTTTCTTAATCATGTAAAATATAAAACAGGCCATCAAAATGCGGTATCTGTTTTGTTTAGTTTTTAGTACATTTATTTGCAGCTAATCAAGTCTCTTATAAGTCTCCTTAAAATTTCCTAAATAGGATCATGCTTAAATATAAGATTTACCATCTAAACGCGCTGTCTTAGTCTTTAATACATCCATTTACAGCTATCTATTCAGGTCTTTTATAAGGCTCCTTGAGAATTTTCCTTAATACAATCATGCAAAATGTAAAATTAACCATCAAAATGAGCTATCTATTTTGTTTAACTTCGAATACATTTATTTGCAGTTACTCAAGTCTCTTATAAATCTCCTTGAAATTTCCTTAATCCTCATGCTGATTTACCATTCAAATGCGTTGTCTTAGTCTTTATTATATCCATTTGCAGCTATTGAGGGCTTTTATAAGGCTCCTTGAGAATTTTACTTAATAAAATCATGCAAAATATAAAATTAAGCATCCAAAATGAGCTATCTGTTTTGTTTAGTTTTTAGTACATTTATTTGCAGCTAATCAAGTCTCTTATAAGTCTCTCTGAAATTTCCTTAATAGGATCATGCTGAAATATGAGATTTACCATCTTAATGCGCTGTCTTAGTGTTTACTACATCCATTTAAAGCTATTCGGGCATTTTATAAGTCTTCTTGAAAATTTTCCTTAATAAAATCATGCAAAATATAAAGTAGACCATCAAAATGCGCTATAAGTTTTGTTTATTTTTTATTACATTTATTTTCAGCTACTCAAGTCTCTTAAAAGTCTTCTTGAAATTTCCTTAATAGGATCATGCTTAAATATGAGATTTACCATCAAAATGCGCTGTCTTAGTCTTTAATACATCTATTTACAGTTATTCAGGTCTTTTAAAAGGCTTTGAAAGAATTTTCCTTAATAAAATCATGCAAAATGTAAAATTAACCATCAATCTAAGCTATCTATTTTGTTTAATTTTTAATACATTTATTTGCCGCTACTCAAGCCTCTTATAAGTCTCCTTGAAATTTTCTTAATCCTCCTGCTGAAATACGAGATTTGCCATTTAAACGTGCTGTCTTAGTTTTTATTACATCCATTTACAGCTATTCGGGCTTTTTGTAAGGCTCCTTGAGAATTTTCCTTAATAACATCTTGCAAAATATAAAATAGTCTGTCAAAATCCGCTATTTGTTTTGTTTAATTTTTAATATATCCATTTGCAAATATTCAAGTCTTTTCCTTAATAAAATCATGCAAAATGTAAAATTAACCATCAATCTAAGCTATCTATTTTGTTTAATTTTTAATATATCCATTTGCAGTTATTCAAGTCTCTTATAAGTCTCCTTGAAATTTCCTTAATAGGTTCATTCTTAAATATGAGATTTACCATCTAAACGCGCTGTCTTAGTCTTTAATACATCCATTTACAGCTATTCAGGTCTTTTATAATGCTCCTTGAGAATTTTATTTAATAAAACCATGTAAAATATAAAATAGGCTATCAAAATTCGCTATCTGCTATGTTTAGTTTTTAATATATCCCTTTTCTGCTATTCAAGTCTCTTATAAGTCTCCTTGAAATTTCCTTAATAGGATCATGCTGAAATATGAGATTTACCATCTAAACGCTCTGTCTTAGTCTTTAATACATCCATTTACAGCTATTCAGGTCTTTTATAAGCTCCTTGAGAATTTTCACTTAATAAAATCATCCGAAATGAAAAATAACCATCAAAACGCATTATTTCTTTTGTTTAGTTTTTAATATATCCATTTTCTGCTATTCAAATCTCTTATAAGTCTCTTTGCAATATCCTTAATAGGATCAAGCTGAAATATGAGATTTACCATCCAAATGCGCTGTCCTAGTCTCTAATACATCCATTTACAGCTATTCAGGCTTTTTATAAGGCTCCTTGAGAATTTTCCTTAATAAAATCATATAAAATATAAAATAGACTGTCAAAATCCGCTATGAGTTTTGCTTAATTTTTTATTATATCCATTTGCAGTTATTCAAGTCTTTTATAAGGCTCCTTGAGAATTTTCCTTAATAAAAACATCCAGAATAAATTACTTTCTTCTGCATAATCTAGAAAATCATTTGAAGTATGAATTTTTCCAAAATGATTTTTTCCTTTGATTTTTGTATGATAAATGACCTACAGGAATATATACAATCAACATTTTTTTAAAGATAATATTTTTTTAATATCATCAAAGAAAGTAACAGAATCACAGAACAATTTTAATAATTTTCCATCGATGGCATGGAAGATAGCGACAAAAGTTATTATGTATCTATTTTGAGTTCAACTCAATTACAAATAAATGAAAGCTATAACGGCAACTTCCAAAAAATAAACAAACCGTTAAACAGCACAACTTTTTTTAATTATGCAACAAAGCTTTACTCACAGTATTACAAAACAGGCGAAAAACAGCGAAATTGAGATCCCGTATCAATCACACTTGGGTGGAGTTGTTTGAAAAAGAAAAAGTAGTATTAAATAAACGTCGCCCAGAATTAGATGCCGGGAGTTATAACAGCCACTCTTTGTTAGCCATTGTTTTCACGCAATTAAGACAGATATATTTCCATAGATCAGTGTCGGATAACACTTCAGGTATTATATCTTACTCCAAATTAAACCAGACTGCTTTATCTAACCTGCGTTTTCTTTATTTTAATTCCAAAGCACATTTATAGATAACTAGCAAGTTTGTCCGTGCTTTGCTACGGTGAACTTAATATATCACTTTTAAATAAAGATTTTTTTCGTGCATAACTCTCTAAATTCGTCACAGTGCAGTTCGAGTCATTGGCATATTTATATATTTCTATTATAAGCGTATTATAACAATATTCAGTTTTTATACTACTATATTACGCACAACGTTAATATACCTTGCCATATTAAGTGGTAGAATAGGAAGCAGAGGTTTTGACAGCAACAGTGCTAATTTTATTGGTATTAATAAATGTTGTCCAAAATTAAGGAAATTTATGACAAACCACGTGGTTTTGTATGAAACAGAAACACACATTCATATTGACAACCATATGAATATAAAGATAAATACATAAAATGATAGGTTTTTATTTACCCATGAGAGTCACTGAAATTTGTACTTTTTGTTTTTAGAATATTGTTGATAAACATTTCGTTGTAACATAAAAATGAACCAAGAATTAAATTTAAAATGAGTTCTCGTATAAAAATCTTATAATTTGAGTCACATAGAAATGAAAGTTGATCACTTTATATCTAAATTTCCAGGTCAAATCGAATTGATACTAAGCAGACGATGTTTAAATAATATAAAATAAGAAATGAATAAATGAAGTATTTAAAGGAATGACGTCATAATGATAGAAAAAATATCATTTTCACCTATTTATTATGTGATAAATTGACAGTTTTAATCTCCCGCTTTTAACCGTGGAAAACTGCGTTTAAAACAATAACTTGGGATGACGTCACATTGCTAGAAATATTGCTTCTTTCCAGCTTCGAAGTAATTTTTTTTGTTGCGTTCCGGTTCAACTAAAAAATTAATATCGGTTCAGTTCCGGTTTTCGCTCCGCCAAAAATAACGGTTTTCTCAGTTCCGGTTTTCGCTCCGCCAAAAATAACTGTTTTCGTTTCCATTCCAAATGAATAATTTCATTTATGTATTGTTATTTGTACTAAAAATATAATTCTATCATAAACAAAAAATGTAATTCTATCAAATTTAGAAGATTTTATTCTTTTTTTATTTGGTACATTATGTGAATTAATACAAACAGCAGGTTAATGAATACTACTATTACAAACATTTGAATCGCCGCCATTAAAACACCCATTTGATGCGCAGAAGATTTGATAGATGCTTATGCTACGTCATTAGGCCTCACCTGTCTATTTACTCCTTGATCGAAACAGTCTATACAAACATGTGGATGATCGCATGCTGAGATGTGAAAAATAAAATATAACTCGATATTTTTCTTAAAAAATCATCTATACTTCTAGTTTAATTAACTGAATTAATATGTCTTCTACAAGTAGTTTCATGCGAAACTGAAACAGAAAAATACTAGTGAATATCAAAATAGGAAATCGAGAAGCAGTTACATGTAATTAAATTAAAAGTTGACGTTAAATTAGAAAATATTGATAATGAAGTAACAAAATGACTGAAAGATATATCGAACCGAAATAAACCATATTTTTTTCTTCAGTTCCGGTTTTCGTTCCGACCAAAATAACGGTTTTTTCCGGTTCGGTTCAGTTCGGTTCGAAGCCCTGCTTCTTTCACTTAGTTATGATGCGATAAATTAAAAATTTAATCGTTTGCGCCTAACTGGAGAAAATAATGCTTGGAATAATGACATGAAAAGCTCGAAAAAGAGGGAAGGAATAGATTTCGAACGTTAAAATTTTTCAAAAACCTTCCCAGGGATGTACCTAATAATTTCCCAAATTTTCACTGCGATTGGATATATGGTTTTTGAGTCTATTGAGTACAGACAGATAGACAGACGGACAGACAGACACAAATTCATTTATATATATATATATATATATATATAGATTACAGGATTTTCTGAGTTCTTTTTACACCGGATTTTAAATATTTCAGTGTAAAAATAATCAATTTTTTCGACTCACTTCAAGAAGCAGTAGTAGTTCTTTTGTTTAACGTAAACTTAGACTATTAAAGTGAAGTTTTATTCTTTTAAAACTAGCATAAAAAATGGCACATGTTAAGTGAATAATTTTGTTTGGTTTGGTTCTCTACGGTCTACATTTTGCAACACGAGGGATAATGAGACCAGGATCTACTGCTTAAAGCCAATTCCGAACGGCCACGAACATCCATGCCATAGTGGGATTCGAACCCACAAACTCCGATTCGAAGGCCAGCATCCTAACCATTCGGCCAAAAATTTTGTACTAAAGTTACAATACCAAATCATTCCTATTGACAGGGACAAAAAAAATGGCGCATCTTAAATTGATAATTTTATACTAATAATACATTACCAAATGGCTCCAATTGGTAGCGACAAAAAATGGCACTTGTTAAAACGATAATTTCATAGTAACGATACTATACCAAACTAGCATATAGCCTTTCATATGACGGGATCAGTAAAGTTTTTTATTTTTCAGAATTATAAAGTACCCTATAAAAACGGTTTTTTTGACCGAGAATTATCTGGTACATGCTCAAAAATTTGTTTATCTTCATACTCCTCTAAAGTCTCCCGATAATGTGAATGCAGTTAAGAATCCCGTTGAATTTATTTAGAAACATAATTGAAAGTTTTCTTAGCTACGTCGAAACTATCGTTTTTGTTCTTCCCGGCATTTTTTTAAAAGGTACAGCTGTTTAAAAAATCAGTAACAGCTTTCAAAACAAAACGAAAGTAACAGAACCGGAGTTGTGAATTTAAAGATTTTAAAGAGCATTTTTTGGACAAAACTATTTAAATTTTCATAAAGATTAGTTTAAACATTTTTGTAGTATTTTTAATAATTACCAAATTGGCAATTAGAAAGTTTTGAAGCAAGAAAGTGTGGAGAATTTTAAACCTGTATTTTATTTTTTTAACAATTAAAGTTTCTTTCATAAATTTCAAATTCGTTTTTCTCAGAACGGTATTTTTAATAAAATGTTGAAACTTGAAATGTGATTTCTGAAAATGTTCTTAAAATATTTTGTTGAAAATTATTATGAATGCTTTTGATAGTATTGACTAGTGAATGACAAAAAAACTTTAAATTTAGATGCTTTTTAATGATGTTACACTCATAGTTAGCTATTAAGGTAATGAAAATTCGTTAAAAATTCAATCTGTGTGATTTTGAAGGAATAAAATGTTTTACCAAATGTAAATTAAGCAAAGATTTTAGGGGATTCACTCGTCCAGTGCATAAGAAATGTTTTGCATAAAAAAAATATTGAAATAATTTAATTTATTAAAAATTTAGTCCTTTTGAAAAAAACCGTTTTTTTTTTACTAAATTTTCTTCATTTATTAGAAATTTTATAAAAACTTCTCCAGGAATAAATTAAATTTTTTAAGTGCAATTATCTATGGTAATATAAAAAATAAATCTAAAAATGTAAAAATATGAACTAGTTTCTACGTTTAAAGAAAAAAGTTCCCCGAACGTAGACTGATACCTTAAATCTTTACACTGCGAAAACCATTTATATTAGTTAAAATAAAAAGTATAATTGATGTATTAAGTAATCAAGAGCTTTCTCTCAACTTTACGTGCGAGTCTTTATTCACTTTAACTTTATTTTTAAGTAAAAAGTCTTTTAGTATATTCTAAGCAAGACAAGTTTTCGAACGAATTTAATTATTGTAGAAATGGGGGTAATATTGATTTTGTTTCCCGAGTCTATTGTGTCATGACGACAGAAAATGGCGTGAATAATTTTAATGGAATAATGACCTTAAGTCTTATTAAACAACATGTTATGGTTTCATAGTTGAAACATATCAGGTTAAAAGAGAACAGTTTAACTATTTGCACAAAAGTAATAGTGCGGTACGAAATAATAAGTATTCTTATAAACTGGAAATTCTTTAAAGTAATTAATTTTGAAAATAAACTGGTATTCCACCATTGAATAAAATAAACACGTAACCGATAAAATCATTCTTTGAAGAAGTTATTGCTATGAATTGAAGTTATAGTTTATACTTTGTTCCTAGGGCTGACTTGGCAACTTAACTTTATTGCAGTCATGTAGTACACTCAAACTCTAAGCTGTATATATGTTACTGTGAATGCCGTGAATAAATTTAATGGAATAATGACCCTAAGTCTTATTAAACATGTTATGGTTTCATAGTTGAAACAAATCAGGTTAAACGAGAACAGTTTAACTATTTGCACAAAAGTAATAGTGCGGTACGAAATAAGACGCATTCTTATAAAGGGGAAAGACTTTTAAGTAATTAATTTTGAAAATAAACGTGCTTTTTCACCATTGAATAAAATAAACACGTAACCGATAAAATCATTCTTTGAAGAAGTTATTGCTTTGAATTGAAGTTATAGTTTATACTTTGTTCCTAAGGCTGGCTTGGCAACTTAACTTTATTGCAGTCATGTCGTGGACTGAAACTCTAAGCTGTATATATGTTACTGTGAATGCCGTGAATAAATTTAATGGAATAATGACCTTAAGTCTTATTAAACAACATGTTATGGTTTCATAGTTGAAACATATCAGGTTAAAAGAGAACAGTTTAACTATTTGCACAAAAGTAATAGTGCGATACGAAATAATAAGTATTCTTATAAACTGGAAATTCTTTAAAGTAATTAATTTTGAAAATAAACGTGTATTTCACCATTGAATAAAATAAACACGTAACTAATAAAAATCATTCTTTGAAGAAGTTATTGCTTATGATGAAGTTATTGCTTTGAATTGAAGTTATAGTTTATACTTTGTTCCTAGAGCTGGCTTGGCAACTTAACTTTATTGCAGTCATGTCGTGGAATCAAACTCTAAGCTGTATATATGTTACTGTGAATGCCGTGAATAAATTTGATGGAATAATGACCTTAAGTCTTATTAAACATGTTATGGTTTCATAGTTGAAACAAATCAGGTTAAACGAGAACAGTTTAACTATTTGCACAAAAGTAATAGTGCGGTACGAAATAAGACGCATTCTTATAAAGGGGAAAGACTTTTAAGTAATTAATTTTGAAAATAAACGTGTATTTCACCATTGAATAAAATAAACACGTAACCGATAAAATCATTCTTTGAAGAAGTTATTGCTTATGATGAAGTTATTGCTTTGAATTGAAGTTATAGTTTATACTTTGTTCCTAAGGCTGGCTTGGCAACTTAACTTTATTGCAGTCATGTCGTGGACTCAAACTCTAAGCTGTATATATGTTACTGTGAATGCCGTGAATAAATTTGATGGAATAATGACCTTAAGTCTTATTAAACATGTTATGGTTTCATAGTTGAAACAAATCAGGTTAAACGAGAACAGTTTAACTATTTGCACAAAAGTAATAGTGCGGTAAAAAATAATAAGTATTCTTATAAACTGGAAATTCTTTAAAGTAATTAATTTTGAAAATAAACTGGTATTCCACCATTGAATAAAATAAACACGTAACCGATAAAATCATTCTTTGAGGAAGTTATTACTTATGATGAATTTATTGCTTTGAATTGAAGTTATAGTTTATACTTTGTTCCTAGGTCTGACTTGGCAACTTAACTTTATTGCAGTCATGTCGTGGACTGAAACTCTAAGCTGTATATATGTTACTGTGAATGCCGTGCATAAATTTAATGGAATAATGACCCTAAGTCTTATTAAACATGTTATGGTTTCATAGTTGAAACAAATCAGGTTAAACGAGAACAGTTTAACTATTTGCACAAAAGTAATAGTGCTGTACGGAATAAGACGCATTCTTATAAAGGGGAATTACTGCAAAGTAATTAATTTTGAAAATGAAAGTGCTATATCCCCATTGAATAAAATAAACAAGTAACTGTTAAAAACATTCTTTACCAACTGAAGTTATAGCTTATATTTTGTTCCTAGAGCTGGCCTGGCAACTTTTTTGCAGTCATGTCGTGGACTCAAACTCTAAGCTGTATATATACAGGGTGTCCCAAAACGAATCTGCACAGATAGATTCCTCGTTGGGAGTACATAAAATTTGCCCAAAGAAGCGTTCCTGTACGATCCATAGTTTACGAGAAAAATACGAAAATTAAATTATGACGTCACTTCCGGTGAAAGAAAAACACTTTATTGGGCATATCAACAACAGTATATGCACAGGCATACTCCCTAACAGTTCGTAAGGTATTTCCATTACATCGGTCGTACGTGTCGCAGTAGTCCCGAACGGAATAGATGACCACCATACGAAGACTACCGATAACTGCAAGATGCAGCCTTTTAAATACCAGTTGAACGCAGGCTTAACATCATTCCATGGTGCGCGCGCATGCATGACGTGATATGCGCGACGACCGTTTTAAACGTTATCGTCTAGAAATATATGCAAATACTGTTGTTGATATGTCCAATAAAGTGATTTTTTTTCCTTGCATCGACAGTGACGTCATAATTTGTTTTTCGTATTTTTCTCGTAAACTATGGATCGTACAGGAACGCTTCTTTTGGGCAATTTTTATGTACTCCCAACGAGGAATCTACCTGTGCAGAGTTTACGGGGTTGTTTTGGGACACCCTGTATATCTAAAAACTTAAAAATTATATAAAACCATAAGTTTTATTAATATTTTTATTGAAAGTTATCGTGTAGAATAATATAGGCGTGTATAAATTAATATTTTTTGTCAACTAATTTTCTTCAATATTTCAACTTTATATATTACGACTTTTACAGTAATAATGACTAAAAATAAAAAAAAAATATTTCAATCTCTTTAACTTTTTTATATTATATTAAATTTTTAAGTTGAATATTCTTTTATTTATTTATTTATTTTTTTTTTTTTTTTTTTTTAGTTGTTGAAAAACAAATTTTAATTAATGACTCGATTTTAATGGGTTTCTTTAAAAATGCAAAAAAATAAAAAAAAAAAAACTTAATTAAATCTTTTCACTGCGAAAACCATTTATAATAGTTAAAATAAAAAGTACAATTCGTGTATTTCGTAATCGTCAATAGCTTTCTCTCTACTTTACGTGCGAGTCTTTATACAATTTAACTTTTTTTTCTTACGTAAAAGGTGTTTTAGTATATTTTAAACAAGAGAGGTTTTTCAACGAACAGTTTCCTCTGACAACCGAATCAAATGAAGATTTGGGGTGACGTGTATACACTGCACCAAAATTAAGATTTGGAATGACGAGTGATGTTTATACACGTTGAAAGCACCAAAATGAAGATTTGTATTTACGTGTTTATATGTCTACCACATCAAAATGAAGATTTCTTTTGACGTGTATACACATCGGATGCAGAAAATGAAGATTTGGATAGACGTGTATACAGAACGTCCGCAACAAAATGAATGTTTGGAATGGCGTGTATACACATTGAAAGCACCAAAATGAAAATTTGGATTGACACGTATACACGTCATTGCATAAAAATGAAGATTTGGTTTGACGTGTATACACGTCAGCTGCAGAAAATAAAGATTTGGATAGACATGTATTCAGAACGTCCGCAACAAAATGAATGTTTGGAATGGCGTGTATACACGTTGAAAGCACTCAAAATGAAAATTTGGATTGACACGTATACACGTCATTGCATTAAAATGAAGATTTGGTTTGACGTGTATACACGTTACTGATGGAAACTAAACCTTGGACAACTAGCTCATTCCAGACCTGTGTCAAATTTAGTTGCTTCCGCCTTCCGAGGTTAGTTAAATGTCAAACTTATGAAAACAGAGTAATTACCAGACCTTTTACTTCAATTTCAGATTAATTTCTTTATTTCTTTAATGACTTCACGTGTCTTTCAGTTTTCCTTCAAATCGAAACTCTTGCTCAAAGAGAAAAAACGAGAAACTAAGCTTATTAATTGCAGTATAATGATTTATCACAACAGTAGTGATATATTCTGTACACACCCTTATTCCACACGCCGTCAATC
>CM063507.1:56193250-56195750 GCA_032207245.1 Pardosa pseudoannulata | reverse complement strand
CCAAGTGCAGCTTGTTTCAAAAGAGAAAAAAAAATAAAGACTGGCGGAAATACATGCATTAATAAAAATACATAGATTTTCGTGTCCTCCTGTAAAATTCGTACGCTCCAATGACAGCACGCAAACGATTTTTTATTTTATTTTATTTTATTTTTTGTATTTTATTAATGGCATTGTTATGAGGTTTTTATTTAATACCTTGTTTTTACCCAACGACCCTTTGATGTTAGATGCTTAAGGGTTGTAGCGGATACAACTTATATAAATTAAGTAAAGGTCTCTAAACCTGTGGGTCTTACATGCTGCTGAATACAATGAAACTGAGTAAAGTAAAAAAGTAAGTAGTAGTTGAGTATAGAAGTAGTACAGAACTAAATAATAGTTTGATATATAAGTAGTAAAAAACTAAGTAATAGTTGTATGCAGTGAAACTAAATTCAGTAAAAATCTCTAATTTTATGTGTCTTGTTGTTGATTATAATGAAACTAAATAAATCAGTAAAATATTAAGTATTAGCTGAATAAAGAAGTAGTAAAATCTTAAATAACAATAGAAATAAATAAAGTATTAATATATAAGTTATTAGACAGTACAGTTGCTACATATTTGTTTCTACAGTGTATGTATATACATGCATACATTTATATACACACATATATGTATACATCTTATATATATAAATATATATATAAATATATATATATATATATACATGCGTATATGTATATATATTAGGTGTTATTTCAAGATTATTAGAAAAAAAGTATTAATATATAAATTATTAGATCGTACAGTCGCTACATCTTTTACCTCTACAATGTATGTAAACATATGTATGTATATATATATATATATATATATATATATATATATATATATAATATGTTTATACATTTATATATATTTATGTATACACACATACATATATATGCATGTATACAAACGTACATATGGTTATATATATAGAGAGAGATAGATATATATTACTAGATTTTAAAAAGCAAATGCAAGGCTTGGAGCGTTTTGATATTAACGTCTTCTTTACACGTCACCCGAAATCCAATATCCATCCAGTTTCTCTGAAAGGTCGAGCTCAGCCACCAAGTCAGCCAGTTTGTTTGTTTATCTTTTCTTTTTCGGCACTTTACGACGTTTCTTTGTCATTCTCTCTCCCGCGTCGAAGTTTAAATCTCATAAATTTATTATCATTTTTTTTCATTCTCTCTACTAAAACCAGTCTAATCCTATTTCGGACAAGGTCAAGCCGTTCGCCTGACGCACGGCCTTGTTAAGTTTCGGAGATAAAAATTATTCGATTCGTGTGTTTGTGTACCAAGTGCAGCGTGTTTCAAAAGAAAAAAAAATAAAGACTGGCGGAAATACATGCATTAATAAAAATACACAGATTTTCGTGTCCTCCTGTAAAATTCGTACGCTCCAATGACAGCACGCAAACGATTTTTATTTATTTATTTTATTTTTTGTATTTTATTAATGGCATTGTTATGAGGTTTTTATTTAATACCTTGTTTTTACCCAACGACCCTTTGATGTTAGATGCATAAGGGTTGTAGCGGATACAACTTATATAAATTAAGTAAAGGTCTCTAAACTTGTGGGTCTTACATGCTGCTGAATACAATGAAACTGAGTAAAGTAAAAAAGTAAGTAGTAGTTGAGTATAGAAATAGTACAAAACTAAATAATGGTTGGATATAGAAGTAATAGAACATTAAGTAACAATTCTATGCAGAGAATTTAAATTAAGTAAAAGTCTTTAATTTTATGTCTTACTTCGTGCTGATTACAATGAAACTAAATAAATCAGTAAAATACTAATAAATGAATATAAAAGTAGTAAAAAGCTAAGTAACAGTTGTATGCAGTGAAACTAAATTAAGTAAAAGTCTCTAATTTTGTGTGCCTTATATGTTGTTGATTATAATGAAATTAAATAAATCAGTAAAATACTAAGTATTAGCTGAATATAGAAGTAGTAAAATCCTAAGTAACAATTCTATACAGTGAATCTAAACCATGTAAAAGTCTCTAATTATGTGTCTTACATGCTGCTGAATACAATGAAACTATGTAAAGTAAAAAACTAAGTAATAGTTGAGTATAGAAGTAGTACAAAACTAAATAATAGTTGGATATAGAAGTAGTAAAAAACTAAGTAGTAATTGCATAGAGTGACACTAAATTAAGTAAAATCTCTAATCTCGTGCCTTACTTGCTGTTGATTACAGTGAAACTAAATAAATCAGTACAATACTAAGTAATAGTTGTGAAAAGAAAGTACTTATACACTGAAACTAAATTAAGTAAAATTCTCTAATTTTGTGCCTTATTTGCTGTTGATTACAATGAATTTTAAAAAATCGCTAAAATACTAATTAATACCTGAATATAAAAATAGTGAAAACGTGAGTAATAGTTGTGAGAAGTAATTAAGTAAGCATATAGTGAAACTAAATTAACTAAAAGTCTCTAATTTTG
>CM063507.1:56158250-56175750 GCA_032207245.1 Pardosa pseudoannulata | reverse complement strand
ATATATTTCTAGTATCGCTTAAGATTAGACGGGGGATAATTGTGATAATTCAGAATTGTGGCGATATATTTTTAGTATTGCTTAATATTAGAAGACCGATAATTGTGATAATTTAGAATTGTGTGCTAATGTACAGTAGCTTACGAATATAAAAATTAAGGGAATTTTTAAAACTAAAAAGATTTAAGAAAAAAAGGGTAGTAAATGTGTTTATTAATTGTAGTGATATATTTTGAACATTGCTTAAGTTTGAACGGTGATTAATTGTGATAACTTAACATTGTGCGTTAATGTACATCAGTAGTTTACAAATTTCTAAAACTAAACAGATTTGATCTGTTTATTTACTGTAGTAGTATATTTTTAGAATCATTTAAGGTTAGAGAGGGCTAATTGTGATGAATTAAAAGTGCGTGCTAATGTACAATAGTTTACAAATTTTTTATTGCCATTTATATCATGGTATACCAAACAAGCAAATAACTTGACTACCAACTAAGTTACAACTTATGTTCCATATTACCCAAATCTACTCTATATGTGTTCTATTAAATTTATTCGTCCATATGTTAGATAACAGCACCAAACAGGCAAATAACTTGAGTGCCAACTAAGTGATAACTTGTATTCCATATTACCTGAACCTACTCCATATGTGTTCTATGAAATATATACGTCAATATGTTAGATAGCAACACCAAACAAGCAAATGAGTATTCCATATTACCCTAAACTACTCTATATATGTTCTATTAAATTTATACGTCCATATGTTAGATAATAGCACCAAACAAAAAATAACTTGAATATTCCATATTACCCTTAACTACTTTATACACGTTCTACTAAATTTATACGTCCATATGTTAGATAACATCACCAAACAGGCAAATAACTTGAATATTCCATATTACCCTAAAATACTCTATCCATGTTCTATTAAATTTATAAGACTATGAGTTAGATAACAGCACCAAACAGGCAAATAACTTGAATTCCAACTAAGTGATAACTTGTATTCCATATTACCTGAACCTACTCTATATATGTTCTATTAAATTTGTTCGTTCATATGTTATATAACAACACAAACAAGCAAATAACTTGAGCATTCCATTTTACCCTAAACTACTCTATACATGTTCTATTAAACTTATTCGTCCATATGTTAGATAACAACACCAAACAGGCAAATAACTTGAGTATTCCATATTACCCTAAACTACTCTATACATGTTCTATTAAATTTATTCGCCCATATGTTAGATAACAACACAAAAAAAGTAAATAACTTGAGCATTCCATATTACGCTAAACTACTTTATACATGTTCTATTAAATTTATACCTTCATATGGTAGATAACAGCACCAAACAGGCAAATAGCTTGAATATTTCATATTACCCTAAACTACTCTATACATGTTCTGTTAAATTTATACACCCAAGTGTTAGATAACAACACAAACAAGCAAATAATTTGAGTATTCCATATTACCCTAAACTACTCTATACACGTTCTACTAAATTTATACGTCCATATGTTAGATAACATCACCAAAAGGCAAATAACTTGAGTGCCAACTAAGTCATAACTTGTATTCCATATTACCTGAACCTGCTCTATATGTGTTCTATTAAATTTATACACCTATGTGTTAGATAACAGAACCAAACAGGCAAATAACTTGAGTATTCCATATTACCCTAAACTACTCTATACATCTTCTATTAAATTTATTCGTCCATATGTTATATAACAGCACCAAACAGTCAACTTGAGTTTTCAGTATTACCCTAAACTACTTTATATGTGTTCTATTAAATTTATGCCTCCATATGTTAGATAACAGCACCAAATAGGCAAGTTACGTGAGTACTCCATATTACCCTAAACTGCTCTATGCATGTTCTATTAAATTTATGTGCCTATGTGTTTGATAACAGCACCAAACAGGCAAATAACTTGTATTCCATATTACCCTAAACTACTTTATACATGTTCTGTTAAATTCATACGTCCATATGTGATAGTGTTCATATATTTTGAAAAAATAAAGTCAATAACATGACTAACGAAAATAGTTGAATTTCTTTTCTATGAGTATGCGAGAAAATCGAGGATGGATTACTCATTTTTCCTTCTATAAACAAGGTCCGCGTGTTACAGGAATAAATGCGGCACGGAACAAAAAACAGTACTAAAAACTATCACGTGGAATAATTTTTTGTTTAGCTTTTTTTGTGTTCCAATTTCGTTTTGCTTAAGAAGGAGTAAAATGGCGCGACCTTCGCTTTTGCATGGGAAGTAGCTTCCCAAGCCAAGCTCGCCAAGTCGGGTCACAGTCCGTCCCTCCCTTGCTCCATTGTCTTGCGCATAACCTGTCTAACATCTCTGGAAACAAGCTGGATAAGTTCATGCCTAGCGTCTTACAAATTGCCTTCATATTGAGACGATAATTAGAGTTAAAGGCCTTTACCGGCTCGCTTCGCTGGAATGCCGAAGTAGCCGGCGGCTAGGGAAGCCAGACTCTTCGGGGAAGGGCACGAAAATAAGATTTCGCTAAAAAGCAAAGATGACTTGCGTTTCGCATTTCATTAAGTCGTTTAGGGAGATTTAATAAAATTTTAAAAGGTCTCCTGTAGAACCGTAACTAAGCCATTTGCCACAGGAGCATCAGTTATAGGGGCTCCTCGCCGTGATGAAAATGGATCGTTCTTAATTAGAGTTAAAAATTGATAATTGCCATACTTCATCCATTCCTTAATTTCGTTTTACGGAATTATCATTCACAAATAACAATGTCTTTCCTCTATGGTCCACTTGCCGAACTATGGCCAAATAGTTAGGGTGCTGACCTGCGGAACAGGAATTCGTGGGTTCGAATTCCAAGATGGTATGAGTGTTCGTAGCCGTTCGGAATCGGCTTTACTTTGTAGGTTCCCCGGTCTCACTATCCATCGTGTTGCAAAAAGTAGACCGTAGCATTCCAAACCAAAACCAAAGTCATCTTTGGTCCCCTTACCGAATGATGGCCAAATGGTTATTGTGCTGACCTGCGGAACCGGTATTCGTGGGTTCGAATTCCACTGTAGTATGAGTGTTGGTGACCGTTCGGAATCGGCTTTAAGCAGTAGGTCCCTGTGTCATTAGCCCTCATATTACAAAAAGTAGACCGTAGCATTCCAAACCAAACCAAAGTCATCTTTGGTCCCCTTGCCGAACGATGGCCAAATGGGTAGTGTGCTGACCTGCGGAACCGGAATTCGTGGGTTCGGATTCCACGGTGGCATGTTCGTGACCGTTTGGAATCGACTTTAAGCAGTAGGTCTCAGTCTCATTAGCCCTCGTGTTACAAAAAGCAGACAGTAGCGTTCCAAACCAAACCAAACCTTTGGATTTCCCCCGGAAAACAATAAGGCGATTTTAGGCAGTAGGGCTCAAATAACTTAAGTATTCCATAATACCCTAAACTACTCTATACATGTACTATTAAATTTATTCGTCCATATGTTAGATAACAGCACCAAATAGGCAAATAGCTTGAGTATTCCATATTAGCCTAAACTACTCTATACATGTTCTGTTAAATTTATAGGTCCATGTGATAGTGATATTATATTTTGTAAAAATAAGGTCAGTAAATTCTCAAGTCAGGAATTCTCAAATTATGACAATTCTGGCTTTAGTTTCAAACGGAAGGGCAGTTTATTGTTTGTCTATTGGCAGTTGAACACATGAAAATGAATGGGAAGGGCATTATAGTAGTTCGTGACGTTGCGACAAATTGACTTATCGCTTGCTATGGCCCTGCTGTGCTTACTGTAATGTTAAAACTATTACTTTGTATACTTCTGACTCTTTTCGCTATATTTTATAACTGGTTATTTAAGTATCATGTTAAGCAGTATTGAAATTGAACATCATATTACTTGACATCGTTTAAAACTACTACTTACTTTTTGCCACTTTTTTGTACCTCTAAAAATTTACGTGAAATGGTTGTCACTGCGTACGTCTTACGGTGAGATAATTCCCTCAAAACAGGCTTTAAAATACATGACATGTTACTATAATAACCTATGTTCTTTCCCCATGGAGGAAATTGTAAAAGGATTTATTTTTGAATTGAAAATATGAATTCACCTCGCATATCACTCTTCTGGAAGCGTACAATAGACTAAGGCAGAAGTAAAAATAAACCAGCTGTTACCAAGTCTTCTTCTTCATAAAAATAAAAGGTTTTTGTGTTTATCTATTTATGCAAACATTACTAAACGTGCACAACATCTGCTGCGGTTTTTAATCTTTTCCTCTTGTCCCAATTCGAAGTAAAAGGGGGATATGTGTACACCTCCCTCACTATCGCAGAATCGTTTGTGCATTCAATTAACCTATCAGTTTTTTGTTTTTACTTTGCTTCCAACAGCACCAATGTTGACCGTGCCATCAAGGCAGATAAACAATCGCCAAGCCACATCAGTTAATTTCACCATAAACCAAATCAAACCAACGCCCTCTAAACGTTCTTCTTATTCCAATCGGGAAAAAAAGAGTTCTATTTTTAATCACGTGAAAATAAGCTGCATTTTCTCTTCTTTTTTTCCTCGGTGTGAGAGAAAGAATACCTTTTCTTTTGAGGCGAAAACTGGTCCGAGAAAATAGAAACCGAAATTGCCCAATCTGCCGTGCTGCTATTCAAAACAGAATATTTGACCTAGATGGACCGATTCATGTTTTGGTTTACCCGAGGCGTCAGTCCAGCGCTTTCTGTTTGGGAATTTAAACTAACTGCGATAAAACAGAGAAAGTGAACATTTTTTTTCAAGCATTGTAGTAAATTTCTCGTGTAAGGAATTGATATAAACTCTCGCTGTTTAATTGTAATTGTGGAAAAAGTAACGTGAGGCAGCGCTGAACCTAGAATATTAATTTTGTAGTGGGGGTGCATGTAGTCATTTATCGGTATCGGAGTTTGCGGGTTTCAATCCCGCTGATGGCATGGATGTTCGTAGTCGTTCGAAATCGGATTTAAGCAGGTGTCATTAACCCTTGTGTAGCAAAACAGTGGACCGTAGTGCTCTAAACCAAACCTAACCAAACGTGTATATATATATATATTATATATATATATATACATAGATACATACATAGATGGATATATAGATGTATATAAAAATCTATGTATTTATATATAGGTTTGTATATGTATATATACGTATGTGTGTGTGTGTATATATATATATATATATATATATATATATATATATATATATATATATATATATATATATATATATATATATATATATATATATATATATAGAAAGAGAGAGAGAGAGAGAGATAAATAAATAGATAGATAAATAGATAGATGTATATATAAATGTATATATGTATGAATGAATGTATATATACATATATATACATATGTGTTTATTTATGAATAATATACATATATATATGTGTATGTATATGTATATATGTATGTACGTATGTATATATGTATGTATATATATATATATATATATATATATATATATATATATATATATATATATACACATATGTGTTTATCTATGAATATATATATATATATACACATATACACAAATATATCTATACACACATACATACACGCACACACACACATATATGTATATAGATGTATGTATATGTATATATGTATGTACGTATGTATATATATATTTATATATATATATATATATATATATATATATATATATATATATATATATATATATATATATATACATATATATACATATGTGTTTATGAATATATATATACACAAATACATATGTATATAAATAAATAAATATATATATATATATATATTGTGATGACGTAGAACGAGCTGGATAAATCAAAAGTGGTTGAAGGACTTTGAAGTTAGGAGATGGTAAAATAAACCGTCAAGTAGATCAAGATGGTGTAAGCTAACTGAGACGGCACTGGACTGTAACCGGCTGTAATGTCTTGGAATAAGAAGAAAAGGATAATAAATTGTACATACAAACAGTGTAATATTTTATATTTAAGTTTAATAGCAATCTTTTGTACTTCATTCAATAATAATTTAAAAGATGCAACCACAATAAAATCAAAAATATTTTTTCCTAATACTACTAAAGATATAAAAAACCCGGAATTTTGAAGAGTTGGGAAGGAATCCGGGAATTTTGGGGAATAAACCCGGAATTTTGGGAACTTTGGGAAGAAATCATTTTAACAATGTTTACATTTGTTTTTTCAACAGTGACTATTTAAGAACTATCATATTATTTCTAAGAGTTTTTTTTACTTTTGGCAATATATATATATAATATATATATATATATATATATATATATATTCAATAAATAATAGCAATGAACATTTAAATGTTTTTACAGTAGTACTTATGTAATTAATGACCCTGTTAGTCTTATCAAACGCATAAATGGTTGCTTCAATTTTAATTGCTAATATAATAATTAGGTTAGCCTATATTTGAGGGTGCCTCTTAATTCTCGCCAAGTTGTGATCGCGGTTGATCGCCAAGCGCCAATGTTGTTTTATTAATGGAAACGTATGTAGTTTTTTTTTTTTTTTTTTTTTAACCCAATCTTGATTTTGATTGTTTTAGATTTTAGATCTATTTTTGAATGTATAACAGTATATGTAATTCCAGAGGTCAGTTAGTTCTGCGTTGGATGTCGGCTGGTAAGGTTTATAAGGCAATTTCACGCAGTAGGGCAAATTCTCAAATTATGACAATTCTGGCTTTAGTTTCAAACGGAAGGGCAGTTTATTGTTTGTCTGTTGGCTGTTGTAAACATGAAAATGAATGGGAAAGGCATTAAAGTAGTTCGTGACATTGCGACAAATTGCTTTATTTTGGATTGGCGCCAAACAAAAATTGCCAAATTCGCCAAGGGGGCACCCTCAAATATATTTTTACCTAATAATTATATACATTATTTTTGATCATTATTTATTATGTAAATCTCTTTATGTTAAACTTTTTCCCCTACTTTTATAATATAAAAATAAATCATTAAATGTAAAATAACAGTTTATTATTTTTTGTAGTGCATATATCCTTTAAAGGTGTCATCAAATGGCACTGTTGCATTTTGTGTCCAATTTCTACACACACGCACACATTATATATATGTAGAGAGAGAGAGAAAGAGATGTTATCCTAGAAAAATAATGATTTATGGGTTTTGTGACACTACAGATTATTGCCTAATATTTAAGTAATAATAAAGATACTGGATATTTCTGGAAGGAAAATTATACTCTCATGCTAAACATGATACCTCTCCAAATATAGTTAGTTATTCCAAATTATTAATTTTTTTGACTGTTTGGCTTCCTTACACGTTTATTCATTACAGTTGCCAGTTAACCCATATTGTACCACACCAACTAAATATTTCTGTAGGTTATTAAAACTTAATCCATATCATCAATATGATGTAACTAAGTATATAAAACCAAAAATTTGAAAAAATATTTTTAATTTTTTATGTAATTGACTGTCCTATAAATAGGACAACGGTCCAATACACTACTAAAACTTAACAAATATCACTTACTTTGCATTAGGCTGATTCATAGATGAAATTTGGGGAAACAGTCAGAACAAAGTCCAACATTACATTTTAAGCATACTGTTTTAGGTTTTCTCTTGCCAGTTATTAAACTGGCAGTAAGAGAGTAAGTTTATCTTGCAAAACATCTCCAGTTTCCTGAATAGAATAGACATCTATTTACCCCTTGTTGTGTCCAGGTGTGTGAACAGGATTTTGAACTGGTGTTCATTGAAAGATAAGAAAAGAATGTGCGTTATCAGTGCAATAACGAATTCATAGAAAAATAATCAGGATTGGACCGTCGTCTTAATTTTAGGGCTCTTTTTTATACTTACAAAATACACGTGTAAAATATATTTTTCAACAAAAACTTTCAGCTACATTATTAGCTCTGTTTTTAAACTAAAAGTAACCTCCACAATGTATAAAAAATAATATAATAAATATAAAGTTAAAGATTAAAAAATGACAATTTAGTATCAGTTTGGCTTCCGTAAGAATCTTTCGACCTCTCATTAAGTCTAATTGCTGAAATACTAGCTAAAAATAAATTAAACTATCAACTGCTGCGCTTTTTCTCGACGTTGCTCGTGCTTTCGACAAAATCTGAATTTTTCTCGATGTTGCTCGTGCTTTCGACAAAATCTGGATACATGCCCTCATTCATAAATTACTTCTTTATAATTTCTCGAAACATCTAATTAAGTTAATTTTCTCATACCTTTCGGATCGTACTTTTCAAGTTAAAATTTATCATACTCTCTCTTCAAAATTTCCAATACTCAGTGGCGTTCCACAGGGATCCCTTCTCGGCCCTACTTTGTTTAACATTTATATTAATGACATCCCTGTGCATCCAAAAACTGAACTAGCTATTTATGCTGATGATACCGCTATATTTGCTTATAATAAAAATTATAAATTTGCTGTGATTGCCGTTAATAAACATCTAGGCAAAATTTCTGAGTGGCTTGAACGATGGAAAATTAGGATTAACACTTCTAAATGCGAAGCAGCTATGTTCACATCCAAGCAGAGAACGACTTATGTCAACTACAACATTTATATCAATAACTGGAAGCAACACTTTACTTCCGTTAAAACTAAATATAGAAATGCTAAGCGAGCTCTGTACCCTTTAATTTCTCGTCATAGCAAAATGGATACTAAAATTAAGCTGCTCATTTACACTTCCTTTCTGCGTCCAATTTTTACCTATGCAGCTCCAGTGTGGTCGTATGCAGCAGATTCTAATATTAAAATTCTAACAACTATTCAAAATTTAATTCTTAAAGAAATAATTAACGCTCCCTGGTACTTTAGAAATACTAAAATTCACGAAGAATTAAAAATTCTTCCTATTCCAAATTTTATCTACAATCTTTCTGTTAAATTTCATAAAAACTTAAGCAATGATTTAATCAATAATCTTGTCAATTACGACCCCACTGATGCTAGCAATAGAAGAAGGCCTTTGGCCATTCTTGGCAAAGTTCCTTGATGTTTTTGTGTTGTCTTAAAAAAAAAAAAAAAAAAAAATCTAAAATCTACAAAATGTAAGAAAAAAGTTTTAAAATATCTCTAAAATGGCCATACATCATAATTCGTACCTCTCCCGATATTTCTGTATCGTTCCGACTCGGCTTTCCGCTCTCTCTGAGAGGGAGGAGCGTTTTATGCATTTTTCTCCTACTGAAAGCAACTCTGATATCATCACTATCAAGTCTTCTCAGACCGTGATGGCGTGGTGCATCCAGTAGGGTGCCTGCCAAGCTATAACTTGCGATTTCAATTTCTGATTTCTATATCAATAAAAATGTTTTCTTCATGGTTTTTGTACGGATGTCCCTGGCCGCAAAAATATGTGTTTTATTTCTATCCCTAAACTTTCTACTCTCTAGTTTTGTGTCTGGAACTCACGAATCCACCTCCCTATCCCCTATTTCCTCTTTTTAGTTGTTTTATTTTCTGCTCGTTGTCATTTTATGCTTACTGTTAGAAATCTCTGGATTAGAGGGCTCGGCCCAGGCAGTCCAGTTGAACTACCATCCTGAAGATCCTGAAGATAAATTGACAATTTTTAAAGGGTTGCTGAAAATAAATTTTACAATACAATATAATTTGATTTCTCAGTTTTTTTTTTGTTACTATGCTAAAGTGTGTCTATTTTAAAGGTGTTAAAATAAAATCCACTCAGAAAATATTTATAACTTTATTATTAAATGGAATTTTATTTGCTGTCCTGTTTATAGGACAGCGGTCCAATATGGGTTAACTATTAATATCAAATCATTTATGAAATATAAAATTTGTCTTGTGCGATTAAAATAAAAGTAAACGAAATTTTCAAAATTCCCCTCCCAAAACACCGGGTTAAATCGGGTTTTTATCATTGCTCACAACTCTAAATACTACACATACTGATGTCATTTAGTTTATGTTGCTTAGCCGCAAACAACCATTTCACTCGTGATTTGAGACCTAATAACAGTAGAGTAAAAATGGAAAGCTATCCCGTGATATCAAATACAGGTTGATTTCATAAGCAGAGCACCATCTGTCGGAGGATAATACTCTACATTACCTGCCGTTCAATCTGTTTGAACGCAATGTTTTACCGACAGCTGGTATGCCAGTAATGTAATTTTAGAACTCTAACAGATAAATATTGCAAACAAAGAAAGATGTTACCGAAACTCAAACAACCTGCTGATCGAATTTGCTGATTCATCTGCTGTTACTTTTTAAGGTATCCCTCACCGTTAAAAACATCATTTTTTGCCAAAAATCACAATTTTTTTTTATTTATTGTAAAATTTCAACTTTCAGGCTTCTAAATCTGTTTTTGTTTTGTCTCTACGGCATTTTAAAGAGAAGTTATAGCTGGTTAGACATCAGTGACATCCGTCTTTAAAGAGAAGTTATAGCTGTTTAAACCAGGGCTTCGAACCGTAATTTTTTTTGTTCCGGTTTTCGTTCCGGTTCAACTAAAAAATTAATATCGGTTCAGTTCCGGTTTTCGCTCCGCCAAAAATAACTGTTTTCGTTTCAGTTCCAAATGAATAATTTCATTTTATGTATATTCTTATTTGTACTAAAAATATAATTCTATCATAAACAAAAAATGTAATTCTATCAAAATTTAGAAGATTTTATTCTTTTTTTAATTGGTACACTATGTGAATTGATACAAACAGCAGGTACGATAAGAGCGGCGAGCATTGGCATTGTTATCCATTATCAAAATCGCATTTGACAACTAGGTTCATGATTACCCACATTCGTCGTTTGACTCTCACATCGTGCACTTGGCCTTGCAATAATTATGTAAAAAATATATTATTTATTTAACATATGAAAATTGCCTCTAATTATTAATATATCTTCTAACGTGGTTTCACTGAGATTACTTCTGTTGTCTCGGAGAATAAATTTCAAACCTGAAAACGCTCTTTCAACACTGGAGCTGCCAAAACCACCATTGCAATCTTATACAAGTGCGGATATGTAATTATAAAGTTGACGTTAAATTAGAAAATATTGATAAGTTGGTAACAGTAACAAAATGACTGAAAGATATATCGAACCGAAATAAACCGATATTTTTTTCGGTTCAGTTCCGGTTTTAGTTCCGACCAAAATAACGGTTTTTTTCCGGTTTTCGGTTTTCGGTTCAGTTCCGGTTCGAAGCCCTGGTTTAAACATCAGTGACATCCGTCAAAACAAAACGGAAGTATCCACTTCGGGACCGGAAGTTGTGAATTTTTTGGACAAAACGGTATAAATTTTCATGAATATTAGGTTAAGCATTCGTCTAGTATTTATAATAATTAGCAACTTCGCAATTAGGAAGCTTTGAAGCAAGAAAGTGTAGGGAATTTTAAACATGTATTTTAATTTTTTAACAGTTAAAGTTGCTTTCATAAACTTCAAATGCGTTTTTATCAGAACGGTATTTTTAATAAAACGTCGAAACTTGAAATGTGATTTCTCAAAAAGTTCTTAAAATATTGTGTTGAAAATTATTATGAATACTTTTGATAGTATTTACTAGTGAATGACCTAAAAGCTTTAAATTTGGATAATTTTTAATGATGTTACACTCATAGTTAGATATAAAAATAATGAAAATTCGTTAAAAATTCAATGTGTATGATTTTGAAGGACCAACATTTTTTACCAAATGTAAATTAAGCAAAGATTTTAGGTGATTCACTAGTCCAGTGTATAAGAAATGTGTTGCATCAAAAAATATTGAAATAATTTAATTTATTAAAAAATTAGACCTTTTGAAAAAACCCGATTTTTTTACTAAATTTTCTTCATTTATTAGAAATTTTATAAAAACTTCTCCAGGAATAAATTTTTTAAGTGCAATTCTCTATGATAATATAAAAAATAAATCTAAAAATGTAAAAACATGAACTAGTTTCTACGTTTAAAGAAAATAATTCTCCGAACGTAGACGGATACCTCAACATTTCGGTTTTGTTTAATTTTCATTTAACAACCTAAAACAGCGGGCTGGGTCAAACTTACGCTGGTTAAAGTGAATTTTTGTTGTTATTTAAGATATTCATTGTATATATACACAATGCCATTTTTTAAGTTTTTGAGATTAAATTATTACAATAATCGATAAAAAATAAATGCATATAACAATGTCGAAAAGTGTATATAGTTAGAAAAATATACAGGTAACATTAATGGGAGTATTTTATTCCTTACACAGTTTGGGCAACATATATATTGTTAAGAATGCTGTGAACATGTAATTTATATGGTATCTCTCCAAATTGGCGAGATATTGGCTCCTTGGCAAAGTTTTCGGAATCTCATTTTTGACGCCAAATTTGGCGATATCTCGCCGCATTTGGCTACTTGGCGATATTAATTGCCGATCCCCTTTCTCTGGATTTTACTAGAAGCTTGTGGAAATTTACAGAAACCTGAAAGCTATTTAAAGGGGCCGTGAATTCTGATAAAAAGTCAGTTCACGATCAGATTTGTCCATAGTAGGGCCTGTGTTAATTATCTCCGTATTGCTCTCAAACAATTCGCCAAAATATCGCCATCCGTTGTAATTGCGATTCATTTGGCGTGTTAATAAATACACTCATGTCCATAAATTAAGGATAATGAAGTTCAGGCAATAAAAGAGACAAAAGCAAAACAAATTTGACTTATTTGTAAAGTCTATTTATTAAACAAAAGGTAAAGAGAAAAAAAGACGCTATATGTTTGACATAATTAATAAAAATTGCGATTTTTACTCCCTGGAGCAAATTTCAAAAAAGAACCTATTTACAGAAAACAGTATAACATGGTTAGTATGATGGTTAATACGGAGTATATCTCCCGGACGATGCAATACAAGCGTTACAACGCCTACGCATGCTGAGTATCAGATTATCAATCTGATCTTGGGGAAAATTACACCACTCATCAAGCAATGCCCTCCGAAGTTCCGATAGACAGTTGGGAGGGGGTTGACGGGCTGCAATTCGTCGGCCAAGCATGTCCCACACATGCTCTATTGGATTCAAGTCCAGTGAGTATGCTGGCCAATCCATACGGGTGATATCCTACGATTGAAGGCATTCGTCTACAATGTTTGCACGGTGAGGTCGGGCGTTGTCATCCATATACAGAAATTCAGGACCCATGGCGCCCCGAAACAAACGTACATGTTGTTCCAGAATGACATCCCGATAGATGTGGCCTGTCATCGTTACACTCTGAACATGCAGGTCAGTTCTGGAACCAAGAATAATTCCTCCCCAAACGAGCCATCCTGCACCACCGTAACGGTGTCGTTCAATGGTGTTCTCTTGGTGGTAACGGGTACCTGGCGCTCTCCATATGAAAGTCCGGCGAGAATCAGAATGTAAATTGAACCTGGACTCGTCGGAAAACATCACACAAGACCACTGTTGCGGTGTCCACAATGCATGCTCTCTAGCCCAGCATAATCGCAAGCAACAGTGAGTTGCGGTAAGGGGAACACATCTGACAGGCCTACGAGCATATAGACCAATGTTCCCTAAGCGTCTGTACACGGTCTGCCTTGAAACTGTCGTACCGGTAGCTGAAGAGAGCTGACGAGACAGGTCTGATGCTGTGCTCCGTCTGTTTCTTTTGGCAGTAACTGCCAAATACCGGTCATCATTCGGCGTAGTAACTCGGGGGCGACCTGTGCTGTAACATCTACTCACATTACCATCATGTTTGAATCGTTGCCAAAGCCTGGAGATGACACTCTGGGCGATTCCAAATTCCTCGGATACTTCCAGCCGGGTACGTTCACATTCCAGTCGTCGGATAATTCTACTACGTAAAAAATCACCCAAATTCTTCCTTTGTGCTATAACTATTCGGTTATTGCACTGAAAGACTTTTAAAGCGTTTGTGAACAATTTTACTTCTTTGCTACCATTCCTTATATATCCCTTTCATACACTCTCGTCATTGTGACGTACTATCCGCGCCATCTGGTGGTTTCCTGCAATTTGCATATTCTTCTTCAAGATGTGTGTGATAATTCTACAGGTGAAATTTTTATTTTAGAGCTCAATTTCTGTGTGATTCTGAATTATCCTTAATTTATGGACATGAGTGTATATATATAACGGGTGGTCTAAAAGAAACTTCCCCTATATATGAATTCCTAGTGGCGAACCGTTCAACCAATCGAAACGAATGTTTAGATATTGTTATTTGAATGTATGGCACACAATGTGTTAACAACTCAACTCGAATTTCTAAAAAAAAAAATTTTTTTTTTGTTAGATAGGATATTTATTGAGTGGTGTATACTCCATATCTTGTAGGAGGAATCCGTATAAGATGAAAATGTCTAAAGCCCCAAAGTGGTTTAATCCCGCCCTGTTGGCGAGCCCTGCAATTAAGACATACAAAGGGATCGTACTCAGCGCAAACCGAGTACAAAGGGAAAATATCGGTAGCATCGAAAAAATGCTAGACAGGGGGAATCCAGGGGATTGAATATGAAGAAAGGGGAAACATTCGAGAAAGGACTGCGTTGAAGTGGAGCTTGGGAGAGGTTCACAACCGTGCTCAAGGATCCCCCCGATTTCGAATGTGATATGTAGTTCAAGGACTTCTTTTGAAGACGGAGGTCGTGAAACGGGATATCAGATCAGAAAAAAAAAAGAAAGGAAGGACCAGTAAGTCATAAAAAATATATATATCGTTCGCATTCAAGCAAATCTTACTAAATCTAAAAACTGATTTAGAGGGGATTCACAGGTAAAGACAACTTCGTTGTTTGTTGTTTCTAATACCACTTGAACGAGTCAACCATGTGAGCTAGAGGGATACGCCTTTTGTTTAAAGAGTGAAAAAAGCAGGGCTTCGAACCGTAATTTTTTTGTTCCGGTTTTCGTTTCGGTTCAACTAAAAAATTAATATCGGTTCAGTTCCGGTTTTCGCTCCGCCAAAAATAACGGTTTTCGGTTCAGTTCCGGTTTTCGCTCCGCCAAAAATAACTGTTTTCGTTTCAGTTCCAAATGAATAATTTCATTTTATGTATATTCTTATTTGTACTAAAAATATAATTCTATCATAAACAAAAAAATGTAATTCTATCAAAATTTAGAAGATTTTATTCTTTTTTTAATTGGTACACTATGTGAATTGATACAAACAGCAGGTACGATAAGAGCGGCGAGCATTGGCATTGTTATCCATTATCAAAATCGCATTTGACAACTAGGTTCATGATTACCCACATTCGTCGTTTGACTCTCACATCGTGCACTTGGCCTTGCAATAATTATGTAAAAAAATATTATTTATTTAACATATGAAAATTGCCTCTAATTATTAATATATCTTCTAACGTGGTTTCACTGAGATTACTTCTGTTGTCTCGGAGAATAAATTTCAAACCTGAAAACGCTCTTTCAACAAATATCAAAATAGGAAATCGAGAAGCAGTATACATGTAATGATAATTATAAAGTTGACGTTAAATTAGAAAATATTGATAAGTTGGTAACAGTAACAAAATGACTGAAAGATATATCGAACCGAAATAAACCGATATTTTTTTCGGTTCAGTTCCGGTTTTCATTCCGACCAAAATAACGGTTTTTTCCGGTTTTCGGTTCAGTTCCGGTTCGAAGCCCTGGAAAAAAGGATATTTTGCTCCAAGTGGGTACTCGTAATTTAGATGCAGGTACCGCAACTTATCCGGTCCCTATTTTAGGTGACACAATGAAAAATAAGGTGAGTCTGAAATAACTAGCATATACCCCATCATATGACGGGATTAATAGAATTTTTAATATTCCAGATAAGTACCCAACGAGGCAGGTAAAAAATGGTTTGTTTTTTGGCTGAGAACTATCTGGTTCACTCTCAATAATTTATTTATCGTCATACTCCTCTAGAGTCTCCCGATTCTGTGAATGCAGTTTAGAATCACGTTGAATTCATTTAGTCCGTGTGATTATGTATAATAAACAAACACACAAAAGAACAAACTTTTTAATTTCCTACTATATATAAATTAAATGCTAGATATTTATTAGTCGGTGAAATAGACTCCTAGACTTATATGAAAAGAATTTATTGTTAATACCGGTGATAAAATTTTCATTGCAACAAAAAATAATCGATGATTCAATTTAAAATTATCACACATGTACCTGTTCTATTATTTAAGCCAAATATAAAAGAAAATCATTTACGTCATATCTAAGTTCAGTAATAAAAGATATTAAATTAGTGTAGGCGATATTTAAATAGTTTAAAATATGAAATGATTAAACGAGATGTTTAAAGGAATGACGTCACAATGTTAGAAAAATTATTTTTACCTATTTATTAAGTGATAAATGGATACATTTAATCGCCTGCTCTTAACCGGGGAAAATAGGGCTTGAAATAATGGCATTAAACTCTCGAAAAGAGGAGAAGGGTTGGATTTCGAACGTTTTAAAGACGACAGTATTTTTTGCTGTGGTATGAAGCATATTTATACAAATTTATTTTAGAATTGGATCGATAGTTTTGGAGAAGATAAACGTTATTTGCTTTGAATGGATGCCTCTATCCATTCCAGGTCCAACCGCTTCATAAATTGGAGGACAGACGGACAGATAACTTAGGCTATTATTATATAGGGGATGTGTTTATTTACACCTCTGCTATATACATCATTTCATAACTATACAAAAAAAAATTCCGATCACAGGTGTGTGATTAGATACACATAGGCCTGAGTAGAGGAGTGTAATATCTAAGATCAGACTCTGCCGAAATATTGATGATCCGACTCAAGAAATAATTCGGTAGCTCTCACGAAAGTTCACTGAAGTAATGGTAGAATATCAGTGCACAGTTAGAGTTCCGATGGGAAATATTCCAACAATCCTGAAGAGGATTATATTAAAAAAAGAAAACCCAATGCACAGGGTATCACTTCAATCTCAGCAAGAGGGGATATCCCAAGATGGGATTTCGCTAAATAAAACTCTCCAATGGAGAGACTGGTCGAGGCGACCTCCCAGTTAGCCGATGCGGGCTACTCTTTAAAGAAAAGATCCCAAGGTGGGATTATAGCAAAAAACTCTCCGATAGAGAGACTGGTCAAGGCGACCTCCGAATTAGCTGGTTGCTAGCTAACTACTTTCTTCTCTAAAAAGAAAATATTCTCTCATCTCTTTCTAGGGGTGGAGCCTCTAAGACAGGGGCCTCACCCACAATTTCATTATTGGATCCTCTAGCTATGACCTCACCTTCGAACAACTGGATTGGTCTGGGTTAAACAACCGCAAAACCAGGAGTCCCTGGAATTCTTAGCGGCTAGATCCAAATCGCGGCAATTCCTTTGTCGTTCCGATGGTCATATTTCTGGCTGTCAGTGAAGG
>CM063507.1:56138250-56148250 GCA_032207245.1 Pardosa pseudoannulata | reverse complement strand
CGCATGGATGAATTCACGTGATGCCCTTTTTTAGTGACTCAGCATGTGGATATAACCCTTAAAGGCCCCTCCACACTATGGTCCACTGACAGCCATTACCACCGCCTGGATGGGGTATGGCTTATCGAGATCGACAATGATAAATTGACCTTGGTGGAGGATGCCTTCTGAAACGGTTTTTCTCCAAAGATCAAAGGCAGCCACATGTGACACTAAAATGCGCATGGATGAATTCACGTGATGCCCTTTTTTAGTGGCCTAGCATGTGGATGCAACCCGTAAAGGCCCTTCCACAATATAGTCCACTGCCAGCCATTACCACCGTCTGGATGGGGTATGGCTTATCGAGACAGATGATAAAAGGACCTTGGTGGAGGATGGCTTCGGAAACGGTTTTTCTCCAAAGATCAAAGGCAACCACATGCGCAACTAAAGTGCGCATGGACGAATCCACGCGATCGAATTTTTTAGTGGCCCAGCATGTGAATGCAACCCGTAAAGGCCCTTCCACAATATAGTCCACTGCCAGCCATTACCACCGTCTGGATGGAGTATGGCTTATCGAGATCGACGATGGCGGATGATAAAATGACCTTGGTGGTGGATGGCTTCGGAAACTGTTTTTCTCCAAAGTCAACCAAATGCGCATGGACGAATCCACGCGATCACGTTTTTTAGTGGCCCAGCAAGTGGATGCAAACCGTAAAGGCCCCTCCACACTACACTGTCCACTGCAAGCCATTACTACCGTTGGATGGGATATGACGTATCGTGGTCGATGGTGGCTTACGATAAAATAGCTTTGACAAATGATGGCTTCGGAGGCGTTTTTTTCTCCAAAGATCAAAGGCAACCACATGCGCAACTAAAGTGCGCAGTAGACTCTATGGACGAATCCACGCGCTCGGATCATTTAGTGGCCCATCTTGTGGATGCAACCCGTGAACCATCGTTCAAGGTCACCATCAGGAAGTGGGGAACAATTGACCATAGTGTGGGGGCTACATAAACCACCCCATTATAGGTTGCCATTTATTCTTGTGTTCCTGCAAGATGTTAGGTGGTTAACCTACAAATGGTTTATAATATCCTTAATGATCCAGAATTTTTTTTCCCGGCTAAGCAAACCATGAAACATGTATACCAACACACATACAAAAAAAACTGATTTTTTAGTTATTCTAAATTTTCGAAAAACGATACTTCCGTAAACACAACGATGAATTGGGAAAATAATAATAGTGGATTTTTTTTGGTCTTTTTTTTTAATGTTTTAATTTTTATTTATTTTTTTTTTTTTTTTTTATTTTTTTTTTTTTTTGTGTGTTTTTTTTTTGTTTTGTTTTTTTTTTTTTTTTTCAATTTTATACGAATTAAAAGGAACGATCATAGAGGGAAAATTGATAATGCCGGAACGATAAATCGAGGTTTAACTATATACAAGGCCGAACGATGGCTGATTGGGTAGAATAGCAGCTCTTCGGAACCGGAGTTCACAGGTTCGAATTCCATGATGGCATAGATGTTCGTAGATGTTCTGAATCGGCTTTTAGCAGTACGTCAGGTCTCATTAGCCTACGAGTAGCAAAACAATAGCAGTCAAAACTAAACCAAAAAGCTGCATAAACCAAAAATGGAACTTATGTAAAAATGAAATAAATATAAGTTACATTTTTAAATATTTCACAAGTTACGTTTGTAACAAAAAAATAAAAATTAAAATATATTATTTTTTCAAGTTTGATAACACCAACCACTAAATGTCCCTTAAGAACAAATTTGAGAACACAAACCTTTAATCTGTGTCATATCAGATCAAATAAGACATATTTTCAATGAATTTGTATTAATTCACACTTCTTAATTTAAGTTCCTTTTAATGTAGTTTTTGCACATACTTTACCCATATTTTATCACACTTTTTAGCATATTTTTTGCCTATAAAATTCCAAAACTTTCTTATCACACATCAACCTGAATGAAAATTATTGGTTGAATTTTTTTGCCATTACGCGAGAAATCCAGATATTCATCATCGATAAAAGGAATCTTAAATTTAACTTGTTTCTTTTGCAATACGTATGATGCCTTAACTCTTGTTGTATTATGATACTATCGGATCTCGAAACTACATTAAATTACCCTTCTTAAAACTCTATATGCACTCAAAACAAACCTAAAAGCACTGACGTGTAGGAATGCTTTACTGATAGAATATTGCGTTGACACAATTTTCATACAAAGTAAATGGTACGTAATGTTTCTTCCTTGTTTGTTTTTACTTTTAGAACAAACATCTTTACGCAAGCTCTTTAGCAAATAAATGATGCAACGCTGTTACAATATAATGCAATTCAATTCGCTCATCATTTTGGTATTTTAATTGACAACACTCCGAGTAATAATCAGAACAAAACGTAATGCTCTGAATTCCTTTGGATACAGTTCCTAAAAAAGAGAAAGAAAAATCATTAATCTCAATTCTTTTCGCCACTGCAAAGTCTCGAGGGGAAGAAATAAAAAAATAAATAATTAAATAAAACAGAATAAAAGAATTCCCCCATCCACTTCTCTTTCAGAAGTCAAATTTCTCATGTCACTTTCGACATTTCCCTTCAAGGCTTTTTATTCTCAAATTTACGAAATTCAGGTTCCGAGACAATTTTATGATGTGCGAAATAAAATGGCAGAAAAAAAAGTATTTGAAGAGAGAATAAGAGTTTCGTTGACCCATTTAAGAAACAGGGAGTGAAAATATATCGTATGCTTCTTTATTTTTCTTATTATGATGATTTGATTTCTTTTACTTTACATTTTCGTATGGCAACAAAGATACAATTTATCCCAGGCGTATCGACAGTTTCAGGATCTGCGATCATGAGCTTCCTATTTTATTTTTGTTTTTCCCTTTTTTTAAGAACAAAAAATCGTTTCACACCTATTCATACACTCGTATCCTGTTAATATATCGTATAAATGGCCGAAAAAATTGTAATAATGATTTTTTATATGAGTATGAAGTAGAATCTATTCTTATTTTGATATTTTATTTCTGCCTTTTTTTTATGGATTATGCAGTTGTCAGACGATATTTTGTAAACAAGATAAGCGGAGTAGTAACTTTTTTTTTCCTGTTCTTACTTTTTAGTTTCGTTTTATTTAAAATAAGATATCACTTCGATTCAAAATAGGAATTTAAAGATTTCGGATCGAAGTTTACGGTATTTTTTAAGTTCATACACTCATACAATCACAAGCATTCATATTTATTTGTGTATGTGTCAAATAAACATCCTTGACACGGGGTTTATACTCAGTCAGCAGGAAAAAAAGCACGTACTGACACGACATTATATTAGTCTATATTTAGTCATTCTGCATTGTTTTATACCATTTTAGTGCAATGGTATCAATGCAACTTCTGGAATACACTTTTTGCATTTTGGAATACACTAATACTTAAACTTTAACTAACACTTAACCTTTTGGAATACACTTATTCGATTTTCAAACTCAACGCCCTGTATTCTGGAAGTTGAGGTTCAGTTCGAACGTTTGTTGTGACGTCACTTCGAAGTCAACTTGTGGCAACATTTTGCAAGTAAACGATAAAGATGACGTCAAAATGACGTCACAACGAACTTTCAAACCGAACCGCAACGTCCAGAGTAAGCAACTTAATGTATATTATAATGTAAACTAACAAAATAAGTTTTTAAATAATATCATAAATTTATGATGTGAAGTTGGTAACCCATGAATATTACACTAAAATAATAATAATAATCACAACAAAATGAAAACACATTCTAAAAACTCGTATTATATAAAACAAATTGTAATTTATCATGAAACAACTTTAGTATTAATATTATTATAAAAATGGGAAAGTTTTTTTTTAAAAAAAAAGGCGGGAATTTTTTTCCTTTGTAAATAGAATCATTTTGAATTTACTCTAAAAACCTCCTTATAACTGTCTTGGGAAACAAACAGGAAAATTACTCTAAAGCATGTTAATGCTTGCCTTTACCGGATAATATTTTTGTTTTTGCCCGAGCAGACGATTTCTCGCAATTTCTGCCTACGGTGAACCGTTTCGTCTCAGAACAAATGTCGGAAAAGGCGCTTTGTTTGTGTTCTTTGTTGTTACGCTGCAGGTGCCTGTCTACAGATATGATAAAAAAAGTTCATTCCATCGTATCGGCAATTGGGCACACCAGAAAAATTTTCTCAAGAAACTGCTTTTAAAAACCTGTCAGTAGACGAGTTTTATGTAAAACTTAGCCCAGAACAGGGCAGAAATTCTATTGGCTCCAGCAACTAATAGAATTTTACACGATCCATGTAGTCGAAACTGTTTGAACTCCCATTAGCTCCCTGAATATTGTCTAAAAAATGGAATTTTTTTTAATTTTCAATCCTTGTCATTTATTGATGGAATGAACTCTAAAATCTGACTCAATACATTTATTTGATTCAGTTGGAAAAAAAAAAAAAAAAAAAAAAAAAAAAAAATTATAAAAATATAAAAAAAAAAATAAAAAAAAAAAAGAAATATTCCAACCCTTAAAGCGTTTACCTAATGTGTTTTTCATAATGATTTGTCCCTTTCACCGAACTCGTGTAACCTTCCCTTATGTTCTACTTTAACTTGTAATCTTTAAGTACTCTGAACTTAGTGTTAGCATTTTTGGTCCTCATTTTCGTTAACTTATTATCTGATATTTCATCACTTCCATGCTACTAGAAACTCTGGCTTAGAGGGCTTGGCCCAGGAAAGCCAAAAGAGCTCCAGTGCGATGTAGACGATGTCGAGTTCTCAAAGTTAGTTAGGCTTAACCCCAGAACAGGGAGGGCGAACTTTTGGCGATTAGTGTGCCAGTTAAACTAAGGTTTTTTTATTTTCAAGTTTCCAGTGCACCACTTGTCACGTTTCTTTTGAAAATCCCCATTATGCCCTATGATGTACATAAAAATGTTTAATTTTTAAAAATTTTATTAGTTCTCTTGTTACAATTTGAGAATCAATGCTCTAATATAAAGGTTTTAAGTGACATTTATTTGAAAGTTCAGTTTTTGTATTGTATAGAAGACTTTTATCTTGTGACATTTTCAAACTATTATGATTAGTAAATTAAATCGTTTGAGAACTTAAAGGAGATTGTGATCACGAACCTGTTTTACGTGCCCCTGTCACCTTTAATCGCTGCCTTTGCCGACCAAGCTACCGTGGCAGTTGAAAAGCTAAAAATGTTGATCCTTTTTTCATTATCAGCTATTACACTATAAGATTAAGGCCCTTACTCTGGAAGTTGCGGTTCGTTTCGAACGTTTGTTGTGACGTCATTTTGACGCCAGCTTGCGGACCTTGATGCCAGCTTGCGAGTTGGGTCGAATGTTCGTTGTGACGTCACTTTAACGTCAGCTTGATCATTTGCTCCCATAATATCCGTAAGTTGGCTTCAAAATGACGTCACAACGAACCGCAACGTCCAGAGTAAGGGCTAAAGTGACGTCACAACGAACGTTCGGCCCGACTCGCAACGTCTAGAGTAAGCCCCAAAATGTATTGTTCTTTTAATAGAATTGTTGATTCACAAAATAAAAAGCACCGATCAACTATTTGATACATAAAAGTTCTAATTTGGAGTGTAAATTTTAGGATTTTTTAATATATTGTTTCATGATGAAAAGAGAACTAAATTCTTATATAAAGTTCTACTATTTTTTATAAAGTAGGAAAAATTTTATTCTAGACCGACCAGAACTTTAATTTTATATTGAAATAAAAATAAGCTTTGATAAGAAAGATTTTTCTTCTCTTCCTATCCATTTAAAAGGCTTAGTTTAAACAAACATAATTAAGTTTAAATAATCAATCTGTCCACCATTAGCTTATACAGTTTATTTGTATATCAGAGGGACATTTGAGTAGTTCGGAACAATAAGGCGATACCACGCAGTAGGGCAAATTCTCAAATTATGACAATTCTGGCTTTAGTTTCAAACGGAAGGGCAGTTTATTGCTTGTCTATTGGCTGTTGTAAACATGAAGATGATTGAGAAGGGCATTTAAGTAGTTTGTGACGTTGCTACAAATTGCCTTATATTTGTCAGTTCTGGTCACTTAGGCCCGGTCTCACCAAAGTCGTTTAACGCTAATCACGATAAATCTCTATTTAAACGGATAATTACGTCCCACCATTGGTTGGCGCCATGGGTTAATCGCGGTTAGCCGTTAAAGGACTTTGGTGAGACCGGACTTTAGTCACTTGATTACATAGGGTCTTACTCTGCGTTGCGTACTTGACGTTGCGAGTCGGTTCGAACGTTCGTTGTGACGTCACTTTGATGTCAGCTTGATCGTTTGCTCGCATAATGTCCGCAAGCTGACGTCAAATTGACGTCACAACGAACGTTCGAACAACGTCCAGAGTACGATCAGTTAATCAGTTTCTAGTCTTTTAACCAAGTTATAAAACTAGATAAATTGAAGTGGGAAAATTTAGCATAAAATGTCAACTTTGTAATTCAATTTCCATTTTCAAATGTCCATTTAAATAAGGCAAAACTTATTTAAATTTAAATAATCAATCTGATTTGCTTTAGCTTATATACAGTTAATATATACGTGTATATCACAGGGCCATTTGCATAATTCTAAACAACAGTTGCCCGTTCTGAAAAGCACAATTCACTTAATCACTTGATCACATAATTGATTAGTTAATTAGTGGCCGGTCTTTATTCAAGTTACAAAACTTAAGAAGTTGAAATGGGAAAATTTAGCATAAAATGTAAGCTTAGTAATTTAAATTGTTTTGAAATGTCCATTTAAAGGCTAAACTTTGTTAAATAAACATACGTTTAAATAATCAGTCTGATTTGCATTAGATTATACAGTTAATATTAAGTATATATCACAGGGGCATTTGCATAATTCTAAATGACATTTGCAAGTTCTGGAAAGTACAAGTCACTTAATCACTTGATCACATAATTGATTAGTAAATCAGTAGCCGGTCTTTTAATCTAGTTACAAAACTTAAGAAATTGAAATGGGAAAATTTATTACAAAATGTAATCTTAGTTATTTAGCTTGTTTTGAAATGTTCATTTAAATAAGGCTAAACTTAGTTAAGTTAAAATAAACATAAGTTTAAATAATCAGTCTGAATTGCATTAGCTTATACAGTTAATATATATGTGTATATCACACGGCCATTTGCATAATTCTAAAAAACAGCTGCCAGTTCTGAAAAGTACAATTCACTGAATCACTTGATCACAATGATTAGTTAATCAGTAGCCGGTCAATTAATCAATGAAATGGGAAAAATTTAGCATAAAATGTAAGCTTAATTATTCAGATCGGCCAGTTTTAAACCAAACTATAAAACTTGAAAACTTGTGTGGGGACAATTAGCATAAAATGTAAGCTTTGTAATTCAGACAGGCCGGTCTTTTAACCAAGTTACAAAACGCGAGAAATTGAAGTGGGGAAACTTAACATCAAATGTAAGCCAAGTGCAACAGTTTTTGTCCAAGCAAACGATTTTTCTCAATTTTTGTCTAGGGTGAACCGTTTCGTTACAGAAAGAACACGCGTCGGCAAACTCGCTTTGTTTTCTCACCTTGTTCGCACAGCGGGTGCCTGTCTACAAGAATGATTAACAAAAAAATAGTTCACAACTCACGATGTATCGGCAATCCGGCTTTCGTTTAGCAAAGAAAAATTTCCCAAGAAACTGCTTTTAAAAACCTGTCAGGAGTCGAGCTTGTTTTGAAACATCCTGATGCGTTAAAAGCTCCGACGTTGCAAATGCGTGCGCAATCTTTTCCCGATGTCCACTGTCAATCACCTCGTCTTACGAGACAATGCCTAAGGCAAACTTGCAGTTTCTTGAAAATCTTTTTCCAGCTACCCCTTTTGTGTTGCTTTAGATTTCTGTACAAGAGAGTAGCCAGAAAGGGGGGAGGAAGCTTGAGCCCATCAAGCCTTCACTATGGATTATCTCGCAACTTTTTTCAGTTCCCGATTACTCGGAGATATCGACTGTACTTCACTTGATCACATAACAATATTCATCTGATATCAAGATCAAGATGAAGTAGTCTTGATATCAAGTAATGATATAAAGATATGACTACTGCAGATCAATATTCTGCAGTAATCAGAGGGGGGGATTGCGAACTCGACAGACCCGACCCCCTTCTCCTCGATATTCCGAAGTTTACTTATTACATTTTCAGATAGACCTCAGGATCATCGCTTGTGAGTCATTGCGACGGAAATTTGAGTCCGCGGTTGGACCTGGAATGGATAGACGCATCCATATTGGATTTTTGATGAATTAGTTAGCAAAATTCAAAGAGAGTCAAGTTTATCTTCTCCAAAAATATTGATCCGATTCTAAAATAAAGTGATATAAATAAGCTTCATATCACAGCAAAATATACTGTCGTCTTTAAAACGTTCAAAATCTACCCTTCCCCCCTTTTCGAGCATTTAATGCCATTATTTCAAACCTTATTTTCCCCCTGATAAGAGCAGGCGATTCAATTTATCAATTTATCACATAATAAATAGGTAATAATAACATTTTTTTCTAGCATTATGACGTCATTCCTTTAACCATCTCATATAATCATTTCTTATTTTAAATTATTTAAATATCGTCTGCCTTATTTTCATACGTTTTAGCACTGAACTGAGATATTACGTAAATAATTTTGCTTTGTATTTGACTTAAATAATAGATTAGGTACATTTGTGATAGTTTTAAATTTCATCATCGATTATTTTTGTTGCAATGAAAATTTTATCACTGGTATTAACAACAAATTGCTTTCACTAAAATCTTATATTAAGTCTATTTCACGGACTAATAAATATCTAGCGTTTCAGTTATATATCTTTGAAAATTAAGAAGTTTGTATGTTTGTTTTTTTATACATAACCACAGCCGAAAAATTTTGTCCATGATTTAATCATTTCTTATTTTAAATTATTTATATATATCTCCATTATTTTCATACGTTAATCACTGAACTTAATATGACAATAATTTTTTTTTTATATTTGGCTTAAATAATAGATTAGGTAAGTATGTAATAATTTTAAATTTAATCATCAATTTTTTTTTAATGTTTGTGTATTTTGTATGTTTGTTTTTTATACATAAAACGTTTGCAATCTATTCTCTAAATTTTGGACACCGTTCATATATGCCGCTAAATAATCACTGTCAATATTAAAACCTCCGCTATCTATCCTATCACGTAATATGACAATGTAAATTAAAGTTGGCGACTAACTTATGGTCAATAAAGTTTTTTAATGTTAATTTGACAAAAATTTAATTATATTAAAATTTTAATTGAATTTAAATAAAAATAATTTTAGAGAATAATTTACTTCTACTTCAACTAATATATGTCCATAGTTTAATAATTTATAACAATTTGTAATGTCCACTCTCCCCTTAATCTATACTATCTATAGCGTGTACTCATTGCAAGCTGAAACAGCCGCCATATTTGAACTATTTCACTATCTAAATGATCTCTTACAGATTCCCATCACATATATTTTTTTTTTCGAACATCCAAGGCTAAAACATCTTTTATGAGAGATCTTAACTTTTAAAACCGCTTGAAATGTACTATTTCTTTTTCTTATCCTTAATTTATATTCTGTGCGGGACTTCCCTAAGTCACATGTTGTTTTTTCGGACTTTTTCTTTTATTTCATTTTAAGAATTCCGCTGTCGGTTTCCGAGTTGAATTTCAATCTGAAACGATATTGTGTAGTTGGCATGGAGCCCCAGTGTTTCGGGACTGGACATTTGTTATCGGTATAAAGTCATACATATTCATCGATATTACAGAATGTACTTTGTATTTAGGTCAGAACTGGATTGCATCTGGTCGATGTAGAAGTGTTGCCAACCGTTGTCTCCAATCCTGATAAAAAATACGGACTTTGAAAATTTTTAGC
>CM063507.1:56120750-56133250 GCA_032207245.1 Pardosa pseudoannulata | reverse complement strand
AGCCGATATCTCGCCAATTTGGCGAGATACCCTTAGAGTCCCATGCTACATTTACTTTTCACTAAACAAATTCGTAACAATATATTCCAAGGGAATTCCAAAATATTTATCTGCCCTCGTAGTTTGGAAAGGACGGCTTGCATACAAAAGGAATGTGGAGAAAAAGAAAACTTTATAAATACATGTTTGTAAAGAAAAAATTTTGGATGATAGTAGAAAGTGAAAAAGCTCGTTTACAAGCAATAAGAAAATATTGAATATCATGAACTATGACGTCACAACCAATCACGAAGCGTTTTAATGTCACGTGATTTTTGCTTAACTTTAAAATTAATTTTTAAAAGGATGGACCAGTTTTTTACATTTTTGAGAGCATTTTTGCAATCTACGAGTCTGGAATTATCAGAAAACTACTAAGTTATTCGAATCCTTTGTTCTATTCTATTTATGTCGAAAGTTCTCATATAAATTCAAAAGTTCGTAACACCGCATTTTATTTTAACGAACACGAACACCACACAAAACATTAAAAACTAAATCTACGTTTTCATCAATAATCGAAAGCATCTAAATCAAAAGGTGGAATGTTTCAATGCGTTCTTAATGCATCGCATCCTTCCACACACATCAAATGTTTATTCTAAAAAAAAACAATAGCTCTTTCGCCGTTGCCAAATGGCAAACTTAAACTTCGCGGTCGTGACATCCCCCACATGTGCAAATTCCTCATTAACAAATAAGTGTAGATAACAATATATGATTAGAGAATTCGATTTTAAATCATAAGCTTTAATATTTATAAATAATGTTTTTTAAAAATGACAGCTGGGGAAAATGTTCGAATTTTAGTCCATTTCGAATTCAGGTCTTCAGAATTCGAGCTACTCTATTTATCAAGATTAATCTATTCTTTTATGGATTGTACAGTAAACAGACAGGCATGTTAACGTCAAAGGATTTCTTTCACATAGACAGATATGTATTTGTCATTCACTGAGTATTTGACGAAAAGCTGATGAAGTCTATGATGTATATTCCTTCTCGGTATTGTGGTCGCATTATGTGGAAATGGCGAAAAAAAAAGAAAGAAAGGAAAAAAAAAGTAAAATAAAAACGCTCGCTCAGCGCATCGACGTCGATAACGATCTATGTCTCTTTTCCTCTTCCTGAAACAGAAAAATCACCTTTCCGTTTAGTCGTTCGCTTAATTTTGTTAAACGCGACTCTACAGTTCCCCCCCCCCCACCTTTTACGCTTTATTAGGCGGCGTTGCCATGCGTACACCGTGTCGTGCTTGCAACGCTCTTTCGGCAGTTTTTCTATTGACATACAGAACTCGAGACAGACGATAAACCAACTAGTCTCTCTCTTTCGGATATAAGTTTATTTGTTTTGTTTGTTTTTTAAGAAAATAAAAAACCCGGTGGCATCAGTTGAGCCTTGCAGATATTTTAGGCGCCGTAGCGTTAAAGCCGGGAGGAATTTTTTTTTCTTTAGTGATCGCGGATTATCGTTTGCGTCAACTTCGGATTCTGCTTAACGAGTCGGAGAAAAAAGATCTTTTAAGGTATCATCCCGAACACGTTCTGATCACTTTAAGTTATTTTTGTTTAAAAAAATAATGCAACCATCATGCTAAACATAAACCTAATATGAGGTTACTAATAAAAATAGTTTAACAATTGAACGCCCAAAATGTTTGTAGTGCAATAAATGCCATGTGTGTCTATATATATAGATATGTATGTATGTATGAATGTATGTATGTATGTATATATATATATATATATATATATATATATATATATATATATATATATGTATATATATATATATATATATATATATATATATATATATATGTATGTGTGTGTGTATTTATACTTGTATATGTATATATACATGTATATGTGTATATATATATATATGTATATCTATATATATGTGTATGTACATATAATTGTGTATATGTATGTATAAATTTATATCCATATATATATATATATATATGTGTGTGTGTGTGTGTGTGTAAATGCTTGTTTATGTACGCATATATGTATGTACATATGTGTGTATATATATGTGTGTGTGTATATATATAGATATGTATGTATGTATGTATATATGTGTGTATTTATACTTGTATATGTATATATACATGTATATGTGTATATATATATATGTATGTATACCTATATATATGTGTATGTACATATAATTGTGTATATGTATGTATAAATTTATATCCATATATATATATGTGTGTGTGTGTGTGTGTGTAAATGTTTGTTTATGTACGCATATATGTATGTACATATGTGTGTATATATGTGTGCGTGTGTATATATATATATAAATGAGTATATGTATATGCCATAATATATATATACATACATATATATATATATATGTGTGTGTGTGTGTGTGTGTGTGTGTGTGTAAGGTATGGTTATACGTTTCTAATTAAGTTCCAGTGTAACGTTTGTATCAACATATAAGGAAACAATTTTTAAAGCATTAATTATCCATTTTGACCATTCCTGAAGTAGTTTTGACTAGTTTTCTCTTGACGTTTGTGCGTACGTACGTATGTATCTCGCATAACTCAATATGTTCATGTATACATATTGTTACGAATTTGTAAGTGAACCTTGTATTTAAAATGGGACTCTATGGGTATCTCGCCAAATTGGCGAGATATCGGCTCGTTGGCGACAGTTTTGGCAACTTATTTTTTGTCTTAAAATTCATCGCTAAATACCACCAAGTGTCGTAAAATTTTGAGATATTTGACAACTTCCGGTTCCGGTTTCTGGTCGAATCTAGAATGTTCTAGTAGTTTCATTTGGCCTCTACTACAAAGTAGGCTGAGCTCCAAACGGAGTCGAGTTGTTAAGTAGATTTCTCAGATTGCAGAGTAAGCGCGGTGTGTTGTGTTTTATCAGTGCTTCCATTTTGTTTTATAAGGAAAGAGGTATGTGAGCCCATGGCATTCTGCTCGAGTTGTTTACCGATAATTTTGTAAGCTTGGTACGAGTACGCAGTACCATAATTTTGATCTGACTGTATCTACCGTATTTTTGATCTGACTTTAATTCTGATTTTCCATCTGACTGTAAATAAATAATTGTTTTAAGGTTTGTCTTACTTAAAATCCATTAAAATCCCCAAACCCAGCAGTGAAGTTTGTAACAATATTCATATGTATATATATATATATATATATATATATATATATGTGTGTGTGTGTGTGTGTGTGTGTGTAATAACTTAAAATAACGTCCACATAATTTAAGAATACTGTAGAATAATGTAGCCCAGTTGATTGATGCAGACATACAAAAACATCTTTTATTTAGAACACTAGATAACGCACAAATCCCAGTAGAGTAAAAGAATACAAACAGAAAATATTTTATGATAAATTACATCGCGTTCTCAAAGGAAAAAGCCTCGAAATCTGTGAGCTAAGTCTTTTATTAACGTCTGGTTGGGGAGTGGCTCCAGAAATGATGTCATTCCGGTAACCAATCACTTTACTTTAATTACTTCTAGTTTATTCTAGTAGGAAGTACGTCACAATGAGCGGGAAAAATGAATTAACGGGGATGCGATTCTAAATTTAAGGTTCCAAAAAATGAGCGGTCACCGCCATATTTAAGAAAAATGTGTTTTAGAATTTTATTATTACATATACAGTAGAACCTCTTTTTAACGACCCCCTTCGTTAGAACGACCATCTTAAAAAGTCCCAATTATTTTACCATAGGAATAATGTTAATTTTGAATCATTACAACAATCCCAAGCGTATTATTTTTCGTTAGAACGACCGCCCATTTTAGTCCGCAGAACTCATGAGCAAGTAGGCTATTTCAAAATTATTGTACTGTGGTGCAGCTTCAAGATACCTGTACTCCTCTCTTTGTGTCTGCTTAGAGGAGGGGAGGGGCGTGACGAAAAGGGGAGAACTAAATCTTCAATTATCTTTTGATGAGTTTGTTGCGGTAGACGAAACTTTACAGTGCTGCGGAGAAAATTTGAATGAGGACGATTTTATTGCCCGTATTACCGGAAATGAAAAAAATCTGCGATTCCAACGACGAAGAAAAAATCGTCCAAGCTTTTGAAAAAGTGAATGAAAAAGAAGCTTTCAATGCAATCAATGTCTTACGTCAATATTTTGAAGGACCATTTAATTCTGAAGATTTCCTTCAAAATCTAACGGATATGGAATCAGCGATAATGAAAAATTTACAAGTGAACTTGAAACAGGCGTCAATCAAAGACTTTTTTCAAAACTTCAGTAACGGAAATACAAATAAATAGCAGTGTTCTCTAGCTATGTACTGTTGCATCATTTCTTTGCTCAATTTTTTTTATTATTATTTCAATTCGTTAAAACGACCATATGATGTTGGTCCCACATCATCAGGGGTCGTTATACTGAGGTCCTACTGTATAAATACATATGAATGTGTATGTGTATCTTCCTGTTCTTAAAAAAAAAGTAATTGAAACTGTTCTTTGAAATCAAACGTGCAGATATATACAATACTCGGAAAATAATAAAAAATACAAGAACACGTATTCAGTTTAAAGAGAAGTATATTATTGAAAACTCTTCTCTGAATGAGAAAATTAAATGTAATGTCTTACCATCAGATACTTAAGCCAAGCAATTATAAGATTTGTTTTTGATTCTTTCCTGCGGTTACAGTTTATTATTCTTTTTCTGTGTGTGAGTGTGAATGTTCTTCGGAAAAACCTCAAAAATATGTCAGACGATATTTTTTCATCGTCAATAGCGCTACTGGTCACAAACTAATTAAAATTCTTAAAATTGAGTAATTCAAGCCTATTTATCATGCCAACGTTGAAATGTCGATGTAAAAAAAATGTAGTTTGACATTTTATTAGACAACTATAAAGAATGTTATTCAATTTTAATGTAAGAATATTTTCAATTCTAGGTAACGTAATTTCTTTTTAAATATTCATTATGTGTGCTGAATTATTTAGATATTTTTCCGTTCTAATTGAGCTCAAAAATTCGTAATATTTTGTTGCATCCTTGACATATAAGGCAATTTGTCGCATCGTCACGAACTACTATAATGCCCTTCCCATTCATTTTCATGTTTACAACAACCAATAGACAAATAATAAACTGCCCTTCCGTTTGAAACTAAAGCCAGAATTGTTATAATTTGAGAATTTGCCCTACTGCGTGAAATTGCCTTATATGCCGATTGTGACTAATTAAGTGAGCTATGGTAACTGTAATATACACAAAGTATATATGAAAAAAAGAAACGCCTTTGAACAATAGGAAATTAACTACTCTAATAATAAGAGTGGTGAAATCATCAAGTGCATCCATATGGAAAAAATTTGTCAGTATATACCAAAAATCCTACTTTTTACTTATATACAAGCAGAAAACGGTACAGATGCACTTAGCAAGCCGAGCTTTACCTCGCCAAATTTGGCGATTTCGTAGACTCGCCAAGTATCGATAATACATCCATAGTAAATCTCAATATAAAGTACCGGGTGGCCATAATTAAACTGGCAATGCTCACAGTGTTCTGTAGCGCGATCTATTTGCGAGAATGACGCCACATTTTGTAGGAAGATTAAACAAGGCGGGGGACAAAGGATTCCGAAAAAAAAAAAATTAGTTCCGAAAGTCACCGTTAGGGGAATATTTCGCGCTGTGTTATAGAAAGTAGAGTGTTAACAAATGCATATTAATACGGAATAAAATTACCTTTTATTATGCACATTTTCTGATTTAGTTCAAGTGCAATATGGCAACAGTTTTAAAAAAGCGTAAAATCTACATTAACACCGATAAAGTCTCGTGATCTGCAATATCACGTACGATACGTTATCGAGGTATAGAGAATGGGCGTCTGACGTCAGGGGCAGCAAAAATTGCAGCTCAACTTCCTCGTTGGCAAAACATTTGAATTTCCTACGGATTTTGCTTGTTATTGGGGTTTTAATTTTGTCAATTATCTGAAAATGGTAACAAGCTGTTGTACGTATGGCTGTACTACCGTTTCAAAAAAGGTGAAAATATTGTATTTTATTGCTTTCCTAAAGATTCTACATTGCGAATGCTTTGGATAAAAGCTTTGAAAAGGCAAGACTAGACTCCAAGTTCTTCGAGAATTTGAGGCAAACATTTTCAGAATGGTAATAAAACGTCAACCTTACTGTAATGTAATAGATTATATAAAATTATTACGCTCTAAGAATTTTTTTTTTCATATTTCTAATGTATTTTCTATCCTTTTGTGAGAAGTACTGTACCTATAAATGTAATTATTTTTTGTTCTCAAAATGATCAGGTTTTGCATATTTTTATTAGATTCTTATTTATGTAATAGTTTATTGTGTCTGTTAACATACAAATAATCAAAGTATTTATACTTTGATTATGATACTTAACAATACTGTGTAAAATGTTTAATTTTTTAAAAAATATATAATTTTTTAAGTACTAAAAAAATCTATTTCGAATTACTTCGCCAGTTTCTGATGTTTCCTTGCCCTTCCCTTAAATAAAATTTAGTTTTATTGTGTACGTGATCCATATCGAAGCTCATAAGATACAATGAAAACAATGTTTTGCCAACGAAAAGTTGAGTTGTGTCAGCACTCGTATTTGTATACAAACATGCACTTTCTCTATGGTCCTTACTCTCTTGACGTCAGCTTGATCGTTTGTTCGCACAATGGCCGCAAGTTGACTTCAAAATAACGTCACAACGAAGGTTCGAACCGAACCGCGACTACCAGAGTAAGGGCCTATATCAGGGTACTTTTTTATCCTGGATTTTGTGGCCTGGATTAATGAGAATGACAAAATAAACTGTGAAAACTGTTTTGTTCATTCAGCACTCTTCCATGACCACATTACCATTTTAAATCTCACTTGCAAAATTGCAAGCTGTGGATAAAATCTTGCATTTCACTTTTTTTTAATTAGGGAACTAGAAATGTTTTTCGTAATTTCTGCGATCTAGACGATAAATACACTTCTAATCCTAAATGAGCTAGGTTGTTTTTAAATGCAGACCAAAAATGGTTTCCATCCTCGAAGAAAGCAAGGATCGAATTCTTTTCCCCGGCATCTTTTGCTGTTTGTTTTGATCCTTGACCCACATGCTGGTCACTGCAAAACGACATTGCCGGCAGTCATAAAAGCGAAAATCTACACTCGCTTATTTATCTATTTTTTTTACCTTATTGCTTTTTTTTATTTCGGTGAAAAAAGATTGCAAGTAATGCTTTGGGAACATGTAAATTATGTTTGTGTTTTAGTAGACGTTGCGATGTTTGTTTGCATTCAACAGTTTAAGATTCTAAAGATTGCTTTCAGTAGCCATTTATTTTGTTTTCTTAAGGTATCCGTCTATGTTGAAAACCTCATTTTCTGCAGAAAACCATAATTTTTTTTTATATCTCTATTGTAAAATTTCAACTTTTAGGCTTCTAAATCTGTTTTTGTTTTGTCTCTACGGCATTTTAAAGAAAAGTGACAGCTTTCAAAACAAAACGGAAGTAACGACTTCGGAACCGGAAGTTGTGAATTTAAAGCCTTTTAAAGAACATTTTTTGGACAAAACTTTTTAAATTTTCATGAAGATTAGTTTAAACATTTTTCTAGTATTTTTAATAATTAACAACTTGGCAATTAGAAAGTTTTGAAGCAAGAAAGTGTGGGGAATTTTAAACATGTATTTTAATTTTTTAACTATTAAAGTGGCTTTCATAAACTTCGAATGCATTTTTCTCAGAGCTGTATATTTAATAAAATGTCGAAACTTATAATGTGATTTCTCAAAAAGTTCTTAAAATATTTTGTTGAAAATTATTATGGATGCCTTTGACAGTATTTACTAGTAAATGACCTAAAAGCTTTAAATTTGGATAATTTTTTAATGATGTTACACTCATAGTTAGATATAAAGGTAATGAAAATTCGTTAAAAATTCAATGTGTATGATTTTGAAGGACCAAAATTTTTTACCAAATGTAAATTAAGCAAAGATTTTAGGTGATTCACTAGTCCAGTGTATAATAAATGTGTTGCGTCAAAAAATATTAAAATAATTTAATTTATTAAAAAAATTAGACCTTTTGAAAAAACCCAATTTTTTTACTAAATTTTCTTCATTTATTAGAAATTTTATAAAAACTCCTCCAGGAATAAATTTTTAAGTGCAATTCTCTATGATAATATAAAAAATAAATCTAAAAATGTAACAACAAGAACTAGTTTCTACGTTTAAAGAAAAAAATTCTCCGAACTTTTATATATCCGGATATCTTAAGTGGATAAAATGAAATAACTGGTAAATTACGGAAATGATATTAGCAAGAAGTGAAAATTATTTGTTTCTTTAATAGTCAAAAAATATAAACTTATTAAAACAAATTTAGAACAAAGTCGAGAGCAAAAGGTTGTATAACTAAGTAGGTTTCGTAAACAAACATTTATTAAGATGACCACGTTGCCATGTGGAGAACAAAAATTATTTAAATTTACAAAACTTATAAAATATTTTCTTAATATACAGCTGTGTTCTTAATATGGGGTAAATGTTCTGAATATACTACTACAAAACGGTAGTTTTGTAGTACTACTATAAAGAGTACTAGAAAAACTATATAAATGTATTTAATCATCGATTACATCTAACCGAAGTTGGTAAAACCTGACCCAAGCCTTAATGGAAAAAGTTTTGCCCAAATTTTGTGGAACTAGGGTATGATAAGTCATGTCTGAACCTGGCAGTGAAAAAAAAAGCTTTTATGAACAGTTTTCTGAGCAAAAAGCGAACTTATTATAAGAATTCCTGATAGGAAAGCAAGTGTAAGCCTTTAAAAAATCATTTTCACAATAGGATTCAAACTCAAAACGAATCGATTACAAACGACTTACTTCATCGTGTTGCTTTCCAACGGTTCTACAAAAATGATACAAACCTTATTTTATTTTGTTTTGCTCCAATTTTCCCCCATCTTACCAGTTAAAAAGTAAAAGCTTTGTATATCAAAAAAGCAAGTTTTTAGCCACTTAAACAACAATAAGCAGAAGAACTGAAGCGTGACAACTGGCTCCACTTTGCATTTGGTATGGTTAGAACAATCCATCAACGAACAGAAATTGAGGGCTGTTCTGTCAGAACTCGTCAAAATAACTTCTCTGCTGGTGTTAGATTAGCGGGATGAAGCAATAAGGTTTAATGTACTTTTTCTTTGTGGTTAAAATTCTATTTGGGGCAAACTTCTTGGATTTGTTTTATGACCGTGGTACAAGGAAAATTTTGTGTATTGTTTTAAAATCCCAGTTATTTGCATCAGAAGGGAATATTTATTGGTAACTATTACATACAATTTAGGATATTATCTGAATCATTTGTTCTTTATAAATGTATATGTACGGTGGGATGTTTATCAAAGGTTTCAAATCCTGACTTTCTGTGGGACGGAGAATTACTCTGTGTTGTTAAGAGGAAAACCTAGATCTAATTTTGAAAATGGTGCTGTAGTATTACTCGTCACCACATTGATGTCAGCGATAAGGTGATGAAATCGATATCTCACGTGATCTAAGAGAACAACCACGTTTATATCAGTTTGATCAATCTGGCATCATTGATATTTTAATGAAATTGGAATTTGTGTGATTAAAAGCAATCCATGAGAAGAAATAATGTATCATTTCTAATTATCATTTTGGTACAGCTTACTTGAAAAATGAATCGGGTAAATTCAGATGGGAGAGCTTATTCCAAGAATTTTCTAATTTCTCAAATCAAAAGGACTAATAAAAAGATAGTTTAATTTGGAACATTTCTTTCGTTTTTAATTGTTTCCTTATTTTTATTTATCTAATTTTTAAACGCCAATCTTATTCCACTAATTCTAAATTGGATTTGGCGGCCATTTGATATATTTTCTTTTTAATTCCATGCTAAAATAATTAAAATCTTTTAAAGAATTTAATTCATCTGAGAGCGTTTAAAATGTGTTTCCTGATAATTTTTTTTATCTTAATTACTTGACTTATTTCATTTTAATAATCTTAATTTGGTATATTTCTTTCATTTTGAATTCAGTTGCACCATTTTTATTTAACCAATTGTTAAACGTCAATCTTAATCCATTAATTCTAAATTGGCTTTAGCGACTCTATCTTGATGCCATTTTTATATTTTCATTTTAATTCCATATTTATTTGACTTATGTTTATACTATTACTATATTTATTATGCTTATTTTATTTTAACAATTTTAATTTATCACATATTTTTAACTCCTTTGCTCCATTTTTATTTAACCAATTTTTAAATGCCAATTATATTCGATTAATTCTAAATTGGGTTTAGCGACTCTATTCTGACACCATTTTTATGTTTTCAGTTTAATTCCATAATTATTTGACTTGTTTTATTTTAACAATTTTAATTTGGCATGTATTTTTTTAATTCTTGCGCCATTTTTATTTAACCAATTTTTAAACAGCAATCTTATTCCATTACTTCTAAATTAGGCTTTGACGACTGACGCCATTTTAATATTTTCCTTTTAATTCCATATTAACTTGTTTCCTTTTAACGATTTTAATTAGATGCATTCCTTTTATTTCGAATTATATTCTTAGTCTATTGTGTTTATTAAACTGAAAAAAATATCAGGAGATAATGTATTGCGTAGGCAACTTTCACTTTCCATGATACCAGATAAATTTGCCGCCCCTAAATTTTACCGTCTGCTTGTTATTCTTTTTCTCTCCGAGAACGGCCTTGTGTGTTATCAAATCTCAATTCACGTTTGCGATGTGTTACCAGTGTCCGAATGAAATCGAAACCGTGTCGTTTTTTAACGTACAAGTATCTTGGTGTAAGGATGGAACATAACACATAACAGCGGATGACTTCCACCGGCATTTCCCCCGCTCTAATTCGAAAGCCCGCGGACCTATTTCTTTTTTTTTACCCTCTCTTGTAATCAGGGGAGGAGAATGCGCTTTTTGGCTAATTGTGCGCACGATGTGTGTGCGGCAGAGGGAATTGGGAGCGCGCTAATCAGCAGTGCGCAGCCGAGAGTGCAGCTTTTGTTTGTTTTGGTTTTGTTTCGTCCCCCATCAAAAACGCTTTCGCACATTACAGGTTTTGCTTTTGTTTCGAGGCATTCGTATCACTGATGACCAGGAATGCGTGAATCTACAGTTGCGAAAGTAAAATCGGCATATATCTATGCCAGTCAGTGGCGTGCGGTCCATATGGACATAATTTTGCCAGGGTGTATTATATAATTATTGTCCCTCATAATTTTCAATACCTATGTCTACCTATCTTTATATGGTAAATAATAAATATTATTTATAATATATACAAATATTATGTTGATTTGCTTGCTTGTAATCCCGCAGTGTGTGCGGTATTAGGTGCTGCACCACGTAGCGCGCAAACGAACATAGGAAGTTCTGATGTGTACGCACTGCTCACTAAATTGAAAATCACGCTTTATATGTATGGGCTACTGGAGAAGAACAGCATACCATGGCACTGAGGCAAATGCGGCTATTTTTCATGCACTTGGCATTCAGAATCATCCGAAGGTACGGTTTATTAAGCGTTGTTTTAAAGCGGGGACTTACGTGCTGAGGCGCTTTTGGTTTTTTAACTGGTTAACTGGCCATACGATTTTGCAGACGGTTAATGTTTAAATTTATATATTGTAAGATTTTGTTTTCATGGAAATATAAAATCATTTCATCAATATAAAGGGAAATGTTTTAGTGTGGTAAATTAATTTTGGTGATGTATTCTATTTATTGAAATAATTAGCTGAAAAATAATGTTGTTTTGTTTTAAAGAAACGAATTTTAACAGAACAGTCCAAATTTTACCATTCATTGTGTCTTACAGACAGTATATAAGTTATATCTGTAACACCATATTCCCTGTTTTGTTTTTAAAAATTGTCAAGATGTTTTTCACTGAATAAATGATTTCCAAATGTTAGAAACAATTAATAAATATAATTTAATCCACTGACCGAACAAGAAACAGTTCGCTCTATTGTGCCAGAGTGCAGTAAAATCCTCTGCACGTGGAATAGACGTTCGGTTTGTAGACACCCATGAGCATCCGGATGAGGCACCGCAGCTTCGGGTGCCATGCGGTGCTACGTTTGCTGAACATATATAAGTTTTTCGTTGAAGCCCGAAGCGTTGCTTTTTCGATGCCAATATGATCCCATACAAAAAAAGACATATTTTTTGCTTCAGTGCTAATAGAATTCTCACAAATTTAGCTGTTTTTATAGTTATACCTCGACTACTCGTAGGCAAATATATTATTTACTGTAATCTTTAAATTTATATTCATAATAAATAACCCGTTTCAGAATGGAGAACTCAATAATTAAAGATTGTCTCAATAATTAAAGATCTATTGGAAAATCCATGCTCTCT
>CM063507.1:56113250-56115750 GCA_032207245.1 Pardosa pseudoannulata | reverse complement strand
GCACATTTTTTTGACCGAATTCTGAAAAAAAAAAAGGAAACTGTCAAAGGGTTAAAATAGGTTCGTGGTCACAATCGCCTCCAGTTTCCCAAACAATACATAAAGGCGTGTCATATCTTGGGGTTTTCTGTTTGGTTACAGCTTCTAAATTACGAGGACCCACTTCGTGCTTTCACTCTAGCGGTGCTTTTCAAACGAAGGCACCCCCTTCGCTTTAATTCCTGTTGCGTCCAGCTCATGTGCTTGGCTTGTCCAACAGGCATTTGTACTAACAACAGGAATTTGAACAGGGCATTCAGTCTTGAATACTTTATAACACATAGGCTAGTTTCTACAGGCTAACGGAATACGTGAGTGATTAAACGCAGATTATAATTAAGATGTGCACGAAATATTGAAGGACAATGAAATCGTACCGTGACTGTGAAGCATGAGCCAACCCCCTCAGACGAAGTAGAAAACCTGTAGAGGAGTTTAGAGCCCAATTTGCTCTAAGACACATCGAAGCTATTGACAAACTTAACCCGTTAATCAGTGACTTGCGGTCCATATGTGCAGGGTGTGCACTGCACACCCTAGCAAAATTATGAGAGACAATAATTTTCTGCACCTATGTCTACCTATCTTTATACGGTATATAATAAATTTTATAATACATTCAAATATTATGTTGATTTGCTTGCTTGTATTCTCGCAGTGCGTGCGGTACTAGGTGCTGCACCACGTAGCGCGTTCAAAAGCAAACAAATACTCACTGCGCACTAATAGAAAATCATGCTTCATATGTATGGGCTACTGGAGAAGCACAGCATACTATGGCACTGAGGCAAGTGCAGCTATTTTTCCTGCACTTGGCATTCAGAATCATCCGAAGGTACGGTTTATTAAGCGTTGTATTAGAGCGGGGACTTACGTGCTGATGCGCTTTTGGTTTTTTAACTAATTAACTGCCCATACAATTTTGCAGACCATTAATGTTTAAATTTATATATTGTAAGATTTTGTTTTCATGGAAATATGAAAGAAGTATTTCATCAATATAAATTGAAATGTTTTAGTGTGGTAAAGTAATTTCAGTGATGTATTATATTTATTGAAATAATTAGCTGAAAAAACAATGTTGTTTTGTTTTAAACAAACGAATTTTAACAGAACAGTCCAAATTTTACCATTCATTGTGTCTTACAGACTGTATATAGGTTATATCTGTAACACCATATCAGTGATTTTGTTTTTAAAAATTGTCAAGATATTTTTTGCTGAATATATGATTTCCAAATGTTAAAAACAATTAATAAATATAATTTAATCCACTGATGAACGAGAAACAGTTCATTCTATTGCGCCAGCGTGCAGTGAAATCCTCTGCACGTGGACTAGCCTTTCGGTTTGTCGGCACCAATAAGCATCCGGATGAGGCACCTCAGTGGCGGGCGCCGTGTGGTGCTACGTTTGCTGAAAATATAAGTTTTTCGTGGAAATATAAGCTTTTCGTTACTTTATTAGTAATAAGGATATACGTATGGATTTTGTGTACAAATGAATAATAAGCGTTAAAGAAGTGTTTAATGTACATTTTTATGGTTTCATTATTATTGTTGTTATAGCTCTCTGCACACCCTGCATGAACACCTACCGCACGCCACTGCCGTTAATGCTTGGTGTATCATTTTAGATACCACTGAAAATAATAGCTTGTAGAACTATGTTTTCTCATAATGAAATTTCAGTTTGAGAGTAGGTAGAGGACAGTCTTATAATCTACACAACTTTTAACAATTTCTATAATTTTTCATTTGGATTGACCCGTTACATTTTTTTTTGAAAAAAAGAGCACACAAGTTTACTTTTTCGGCAGGCATATAGACTGAAATCAAAAATTGCTTTATCTATTATAAAACTCCATTTTACCGTTCTTATTTTACACTAGTATATTACCCGTCATATGACGGGATCAGTAAAACGCTTTCTTGATAGATACCTAAATTTTGTCATATCATTAGAATGGACAACAGAGGTTTTAATGTTGACAGTGATTATGAATGATGTCCAAAATTGATTATTAACTTCAATTATTGGCTATTTCCCAGTTCGGGGGGCCCGCGGAACCGAGTTCGGTGGGGACGCCAAGCGTGGGAGATATCGCCAAATTCTAGAACCCTATTTTCTGGCTAACCTTGCTCTTCTATTCGGACTCTTCCACCACCCCCTAAAAAAGGTGGGGGTGTCCATCGGCGCCTTTATTTTAGGGTATTGGGGGAAATGACACGTGATTTGAATATCTGACCCTTATTGGTTCCTGTAACTAACAATACTCCAAGACCGCTGAATTTGGATTTTCTAGCGTCCTTTTTAAGTCTTTGTCCATTTTGCCTGAGCTCTTATATTTTTTTTCGTTTTTTTTTTTTTTTTTTTAAATTTAATACTGGAGCTCACACCAATACAATTGAGGGCTTGTGGAGCTCAGTTAAGAGATCCCTCCTTACAGTTCGCAAGTGTG
>CM063507.1:55975750-56100750 GCA_032207245.1 Pardosa pseudoannulata | reverse complement strand
CAAACTTCTGGTCGTTGAGAGATGTCGAGGTGTTCCTTGGGCCCAATTCTTTTGATCCCCGCACTCTGTCCTCGAGTCCTGAACACTTGCTGTCGAACTCTCGACCTCCGAACTCTGACTTCAACTCGACTAGACTCTTCGAACACTGACAGTCGGACTTGTTCTACTAGTTTCCATCCTCTTCACATGGCCTAACCATCGGACTGTCTTTCACTTTATTTCCCTGACAATATCTAACTTTTTGTAGATTTCATGTTCTTCTCTATTTGTTCCAGTTCTCCCTTTTCATATAGTGCTCCAAAAACTCTTCTCGGGATCTTTCTCTCCTATATTCTCAACATATCTTCTGTTGTTGTTGTCTAATGCCATTTGGTCAAACCAAGCACGATTGTATCATACGCTACTCGTATTAAGGCAAAGAGGTGCTGATTTCGTTTTAACGAACACCTCAAGGTTGAAAGCACGCCTTTAGCTCAAGTGGGTCCTCTTAATATTGAAGCATGGACCCAAACAGAAGATCCATAAGCTTGGCCTGCCACCTCCAGGGATATTGATTGAGAATTTGGAGGACATTGTGACTACAAACCTATTTTACGTTCTCCAGTCACCTTTAACGAACACGGAGGATCTTATGCCGGTTCAGGTTCCGAACCCTTAAACCTCCAGTTACGACAGCGTTGCCTTTGTCAACTCAGCTACCGCAGCTCACATATCTTTAGTGACACTAGCATTTCGATGTCTGGAGAACAAGTGACTTAGCAAAATGATCTGCGTAAGCCAGGAGAATAGACCATTCTAGCCTGGCGTCTGTAGATTTGCCAAGGAGCTAAAGAACCCCGTGAAAGCCAAAATTCACTTTTCTTCTATACTGTTTTAAGTACCCCCTATTTTTCTTAATAGATTTAATCTTATCTTAGATAATCTTTGAAATAAGCACTAAATTAAGTTAAAAGATTATCTAAGAAATCTTTTAACTTAATTTAGTGGTAAGGTATTACAGGTACAATTATTGCGAGATTCTGGGATGCAATTTTATGAACAAGCCGAATCACGGAAGTTTTGCAGGGTGGGCTAAGGTATACCGTTTGGAATGATTAGTGAGCAACATCTGCCCAGGATTCCGTCTCATACCTCTCTGAGTTTCTTGTTCTCTTGTTACACCTGTCGGTTGACCGTTTAGAATGGACAAATGATCATAAATTCTCTACTACTAACTAAAAAGTTAGTAGTGTTAATATGCTAAAAAGCATGTTATATTGTCCCACGTGGTTTTCACTCCATCCTTACTAATTTTGTCGTCTAGGTCACGAGGTTAGCAGGAGCATCCAGATTTTCTCCATGCATTTCTCTTGCGGTTGGCCGCAAGTACCGCCGGAAACTCGGCGGTACTTCAAAGAGAGACTATTCACATACACGCTAAATTAAGAACGACTGAAACAGCTCTAAAGTAAAAATTAAGTCAATTTATTACAATTATATATAGATTATTAATATACAAGATTTAGATTAAGTTTCATACGATTTACTTTAAATATAATCAAAATAGGTGCCACACCAATTAAGATATGATAATAATAATTTCCTATTACTTAGCTAACTCTATGTATATAGGAGAGAAGACCCAATCTCAATTTCAAATATGTATAATAATGCGTACCCTTGTGGATCTTTTGGGTGTGCCAAGGCTGTACTCTGGGGAGCTCTTGTAGATACCTTTCGATCGATGTGATGATAATGTGGACTCCGTATCACCGCTGGTATGGGGCCTTCTAATGTAACTCGGGGTGATACTGAAAAGCGAATGAGCTGCAAACTTCTGGTCGTTGAGAGATGTCGAGGTGTTCCTTGGGCCCAATTCTTTTGATCCCCGCACTCTGTCCTCGAGTCCTGAACACTTGCTGTCGAACTCTCGACCTCCAAACTCTGACTTCAACTCGACTAGACTCTTCGAACACTGACAGTCAGACTTGTTCTACTAGTTTCCATCCTCTTCACATGGCCTAGACATCGGACTGTCTTTCTCTTTATTTCCGTGACAATATCTAACTTTTTGTAGATTTCATGTTCTTCTCTATTTGTTCCAGTTCTCCATTTTCATATAGCGCTCCAAAAACTCTTCTCGGGATCTTTCTCTCCTATATTCTCAACATATCTTCTGTTGTTGTTGTCTAATGCCATTTGGTCAAACCAAGCACGATTGTATCATACGCTACTCGTATTAAGGCAAAGAGGTGCTGATTTCGTTTTAACGAACACCTCAAGGTTGAAAGCACGCCTTTAGCTCAAGTGGGTCCTCTTAATATTGAAGCATGGACCAAACAGAAGATCCATAAGCTTGGCCTGCCACCTCCAGGGATATTGATTGAGAATTTGGAGGACATTGTGACTACAAACCTATTTTACGTTCTCCAGTCACCTTTAACGAACACGGAGGATCTTATGCCGGTTCAGGTTCCGAACCCTTAAACCTCCAGTTGCGACAGCGTTGCCTTTGTCAACTCAGCTACCGCAGCTCACATATCTTTAGTGACACTAGCATTTCGATGTCTGGAGAACAAGTGACTTAGCAAAATGATCTGCGTAAGCCAGGAGAATAGACCATTCTAGCCTGGCGTCTGTAGATTTGCCAAGGAGCTAAAGAACCCCGTGAAAGCCAAAATTCACTTTTCTTCTATACTGTTTTAAGTACCCCCTATTTTTCTTAATAGATTTAATCTTATCTTAGATAATCTTTGAAATAAGCACTAAATTAAGTTAAAAGATTATCTAAGAAATCTTTTAACTTAATTTAGTGGTAAGGTATTACAGGTACAATTATTGCGAGATTCTGGGATGCAATTTTATGAACAAGCCGAATCACGGAAGTTTCGCAGGGTGGGCTAAGGTATACCGTTTGGAATGATTAGTGAGCAACATCTGCCCAGGATTCCGTCTCATACCTCTCTGAGTTTCTTGTTCTCTTGTTACACCTGTCGGTTGACCGTTTAGAATGGGCAAATGATCATAAATTCTCTACTACTAACTAAAAAGTTAGTAGTGTTAATATGCTAAAAAGCATGTTATATTGTCCCACGTGGTTTTCACTCCATCCTTACTAATTTTGTCGTCTAGGTCACGAGGTTAGCAGGAGCATCCAGATTTTCTCCATGCATTTCTCTTGCGGTTGGCCGCAAGTACCGCCGGAAACTCGGCGGTACTTCAAAGAGAGACTATTCACATACCTGGAATCTACCAACCACCTACTGGGATAAACCTAGAGGGCCTTGCTACCAACTGGGCTTGGTTTGGTGCAGGAAAGTCGGGAAGGAACGATTGCGCTACAGCGGCTAGTAATATGGAATTTAAATGCATATTGGTCAGCCCAGAACGAAACATTGACTGATTACAATCCATCGGATAAAACACTTATTCGCAGACTTTAACCTTACGTGATTCCAAACATGCACATGAGTCTTGCCGCGAACATTCTTAATATCGAATACGCCAGCGACAAAATCGTGTCAAATTTCAAACGCAAACATCAACAAACGTTTCTGTAAGAACGCTTGGCGCTTTGTAGTTCAATGGGTTTCATTTGTAGGGTAACGTCTGCTTTTCCACATTAAAGGCTGTAAGTAACTATCTACTACCATGCGCTTTGCTGGTGCTTTAAAAAACTGTTAGGAATGCTGTCACATTGTAGTTCGATGACGACACACAGACCAAAATGCTTTACTAGATGGGCCGCATACGGGTCGTGTGGGCCAGAAGAGTGACGCCTCTGTTTTATAGATACATTGCAAGTTAATGTTCGCGTTTCTCACTGCTACAATATTTTTAATGCGTTGACTGCTGTGTGCAAACGACTAATATATTCTGATTTTTGTGCAGGTGCAGGCGGGCTCTCCACCTACACGCCGAGTGTCCTCAGGACGATGGACAACTTCGAGCCGGGCATGTTCCGACCCCCTCCTCCCTCGCCAGAGGACGACAAGGTCGTCGTGCAGTCCGGGGAGGAGGAGAACACCGAAGTTCGAGACCCCACCCGCGAAGGCGAAGAAGAAGATCAACAGGAGATGCTGAAGCCCGCAGACCCGGGGATCATCTCGTCCTGGTCCTTATCTGCCGGAACCTCCGATCTGCTCTTCTGATCCAAGAATCTCTCTCTGGTGAGTACCCCCTCCAATACTTTAGGTGCTTTGATATCCATTTTAAGTAGTATCTACTTTGTGATTCTTAATAGGCTAATAGATAGATAAAATGCGATAATATTTAAATACACTAGAACAGGTATGGGCAAACTACGGCCCGCCGGAAGGTTTTATCCGGCCCGCGGATAGAATTTTAAGTTACCGGTCCGAGGAAAATTAAAAGATATATATATATATATATTTATATATATATATATATACTATATATATACTCATTTAAGATACTATTATACTATTATAAATTCATCTACAAAAAATATATTTTTTGTTTACAAAAATCTTATGGTTGTTATTTATATATTTCTATTTATATATTTGTTTATATATTTCAATATAAGATACGAAAATTTGGTTAAAAATTGAAATAATTTTCGATCTATTGAGATTTAACTCAATAACAAAATTGACGTAAAAAAAAGCCCGTTTCCTGTACAATTCCGCTGCGAAATGTACCCGCACACAATGGGTTAATATTATGGAAGATGGGGAGTTCGAATATTCTTTTTTCTTGTAAAGAGAGCGGTGGTCCAAAAATGATTGAGAGCCTCTGCCTTAAATATATATTTGCATTTTAGAATTTTATTTTAAATGATGATAAATGATTCAAGTTTATTTAATATTCTGTAATTTGTTCTTTTGCAGGTCTTCCTTGTTGAAGATCCGGAATATCCTTACGTTCAATGTGACGTCGTGGGCTGCCTGGCCAATCAACGTGGAACGGAGCAACAGTGGGTTGACGTCACGGTTACGGTTCAAATGCTTGTTCCACGCAGCAATCCATACAGAAATAGTCTGTGTTGTAAATTAAAAACGCTGTCGTCTGATTATCGTTTGTTTCTTTGTAATAAAAATATTTTCATACTTTCTCATAAATCTTGTATAAACTGCTAACCGTGTCTGTATTTATTTAGTTATTTATTTGAAGTGCTCTTATTCTTGATTCTTTTCTTCTCATTTAAAATTGATATTATCTCCTGTCAGAAAAATTCAAATAGGTTAAAAACGCTGTAATTTTATATATGCATACGTTAAAATATGATATATATATATATATATATATATATATATATATGTGGCATCTATTAGGTTAATTCTAAATTAAATTTATATCGTTCTTATAACCTAAACTTAATCTAAACTGAGCAGAAGATTTTATAAAATTTTCTTTCAACATCTAAATATATTTGAATGAATTCAGAGTTCATACTCAGTTTGCAGGAGGAAGAAAAAAAAGAAGCACTATAGGTAAAATAAAAAATTATCAACTGGCATGACATCATAGCAATCTAGTTTTATTTATTACATTCCATATTATTTTTATTTTAAGCTATTATGCTAATATGCGAAGCATTACTTCAGCAAAATTTCAGAATACGCTTATTGCATTTTCAAATTTTACTATTTATGTATATTTATTAATTTTACAAATGCCAAACAATTAGGGCTTAATCTGTTAGTTCATGGATTATACAGTTCAACTGTATTATACTATTCTGTTACTGTTTACGTATATAATATTACCTCTTCATGATATTATAATAATAATAAAAGTAAAACATATATTCTATTAACGGGCTTCATACTCAATTGTCAGAGTAAACTGTAAAAATAATTATAAACTTTCCGTTATTAAAAATCACTGTGCTCAACTTAGTCGAGTTTAATCGCTTTTAATTTATGCCCCACGCGGTTAAGAAGCTTTAAATTGAAATTTTTCGTAATATAGAGTTCAGATTGCATTCAGAATGGAGGTACATATCTAGATGTTTTAACAGTCTTTTATACATACTTCAACACCTACAAAATTATTTATCTACCTATAAAAATTATTTATTTATCTATCTAAATTAAGATATTTAGATAAATTAAGATCTAGATAAATTAGAATCTAGATAAATATCTAGATAAATTAGAAAATTCCCGGATTTTATTTTAATTCGTGGACCAATTTTTTATTAAAGAGTGTAGATTGCATTCAGAAGGGAGGTATACAACTAGATGATTTAACAGTCTTTTGTACAAACTTCAACATCTACAAAATTATTTATCTACCTATAAAAAATTATTTATTTATCTATCTAGATAAATTAGAATCTAGATAAATATCTAGATAAATTAAAAAATTCCAGAGTTTTATTTTAATTCATGGACTATTTTTTTAGTAAAGAGTGTAGATTGCATTCAGAAGGGAGGTATATAACTAGATATTTTAACAGTCTTTTATACAAAAATCAACAGCTACAAAATTATTTATCTAACTATAAAAATTATTTATTTATCTATCTAGATAAATTAAGATCGATATAAATTACACAGTAGTGACTAGAGTGGTAAGCAGTGGAAAAAACCCGGTTTATAAACCCGGCAAGGTATCATGTTTAGCATGAAAGTAGGAGTATATTTTTCTTTTGAGAAATATCCAATATTTTTATTATTTCATAAACATTAGGCAATAATCTGTACTGTCACAAAACGTATAAATCATTATTTTTCTTGGATAACATGTGTGTGTGTGTGTGTGTGCGTGCGTGCGTGCGTGTGTGTGTGTGTAGGAATTGGACACAAAATGCAACAGTGTCATTTGAAGACACCTTTAAATGATATATGCATTATATAAAATAATAAACTGTTATTTTAAATTTAAAGATATTTATTTTTATATCATAAAAGGAGGGAAAAAAGTTTGGCATAAAGCAATTTACATAATAAATAATGATCAAAAATAATGTATATAATTATTATATTAGCAATTAAAATGGAAGCAACCAGTTACGTGTTTGATAAGACACCTTTAAATGATATATGCATTATAAAAAATAATGCACTGTTATTTTAAATTTAAATATATTTATCTTTGTATTATAAAAGGAGGGGGGAAAATTTGGCATAAAGCAATTTACATAATAAATAATGATCAAAAATAATGTATATAATTATTATATTAGCAATTAAAATTGAAGCAACCAGTTATGTGTTTGATAAGACTAACAGGGTAATTAATGACATAAGTACTACTATAAAATCATTTAAATTCTCATTGCTATTATTTCTTGAATATATATATATATATATATATATATATATATATATATATATATATATATATATATATATATATATATTTCCAAAAGTAAAAAAAAAAAATCTCTTAGAAACAATATGCTAGTTCTTAAATAGCCACTGTTGAAAAAAATAAATGTAAACATTGTTAAAATGATTTTTTTCCGGAAGTTCCCAAAATTCCCGGGTTTATTCCCACCTCTTCAAAATTCCGGGTTTTTTACATCTCTAGTAGTAACCTTCCAAGTAGCTACACTAATCTTCAGATAGACTGTAGTTAATGTTAAAATTTACCCAAGTAATTGAATTCTCTTTTATTATTGTAATATATTTTTAGGTTTGTTACTTATTTAACATTTTCACATTACATCGATGTCAGTTGTTCTCAAACTTTGCATCTCATGGAACCCTTTTCTTATCACATACATTGCAACGGAATTGCTGAATATACTTAAGGAGAAACTATGTGTATTACTGATAAGACATACACATAAAAACTAAACAGTACAAAGTAGTTTTAAAATGTAGATAATGCTTACAAAAGGTGAAGTGGAAATATTTTTTCAAGGAAATGATACATTGATGAATATTTCACCTTTCTTGTGCCGTACTGTCGCATGTGGTTTGAATGACATTATCATTTCGCTTTTATGTTCCCTCTTGTTGCTTTTCTGGAATATTAGTTCCTATTTTTAATTCTATGTAAAATATTAGGTTGGGGGTAAAGAAATCCATTATTTTTGAGTGAAATTAATGATTTTATTTATCATGTTTCGCATGTCCGATTTGGGTCAAATATGCACCGTTTTGTTGGATAATTTGTTGCCATTTTAAAGGTAGCTTCATAATACCTCTCTCATAGAAGACTTGGTCCTTATTGGAGAAAAACGCTAATATACGGTTTTAACAATCTTTTCTTGATCCCAATTTCTTATCACTCAGGAAGTTTTGCAATGCAATAAAAAAGGTAGTAATCGTTTAGTGCCAGGTCCGGACTATATGGTGGAGGCATTAAAACTCCCCAACCAAGCTCTCTGAATTTCTGGCGAGTCACTACAGACGTAAATGGCCTGGCGTTGTCCTGATGGAACACAACACCTCTTTTTTTGACTAATTCTGGCCGTTTCTGGTCAATCGCTAGCTTCAAACGGTCCAGTTGTTGACAGTAGAGATCTGAATTTACTGTTTGGCCTTACGGAAGCAACTCATAATAAATTATTCCCTTCCAGTCCCACCAAATACACTGTAGAACCTTTCTGGCAGTTAATCCTGGTTTGGCCACCGTTTGAGCTGCTTCACCGAGCTTTGATCAAGATCGTTTTAACACAGTATTGTCTTATTTGATCCATTTCTTATCCCCAGTTACCATCTGTTTAAGAAATGGGTCGATTTCATTCCGTTTAGCTAAAGCTTCGCAGACGAAAATTCGATCCATCATGTCTTTTGGTGTTAATTGGTGTGGCATCCAAACATCGAGCTTCTTTTTGAATCCAACTTTGCGCAAATGGTTTAAAACTTTTTTATGGTCGATCTTTAGCTCCTGGGCGATGCTACGACTACTAACATACCGGTCAACTTCGATTATTTCTGTGATTTTATCGACATTTCTGAGTACGGGCCTGCCTGAGCAAGATACATGTTTTCATCAAAAATCCTGAACGAAATCGACGAAATCAAAATTGCACATAATTAGCTGTTTCAGTATCGGCACCATAAACACTATTCACAATTTCAGCCGCCTGGCTTGCATTTTCGCCTTTATCAAAGGAAAACTGTAAAATGTACCGAATTTTCTCTTTGTTGACTTTCATTTTTAACGCCCTGTAACTCACAACTGAATGGACCAAACAAAAAACAGTAAAAAAAATTTTTTAGTGTAAAATGTCACCTTAATAATGAGCATAAATTTGAAATTGTTTTAACGATACTTTACGAGATATCAATCACTACAGGCATCTACCGAAAAAAATAATGGATTTCTTTTTCCCCAACCTAATATTAGGGAAAAATTAGAGAATTAATTTACGGATTTACCTTAAAATTTCGATGGTCTTAAAAAATTTCTTGAGGTACCCCTGGAAGGTTGACTTCACTTCATACAGCAGTAAGTTAAAGTAAAAAGTTAAGTTGAACTAAAGTAAAACTGTCTAAAGGTTCAGTAGTTGACATTTTATTCATGATATCTTTTCTTTTTCAAAATAATAGAAGTGAATCCATTGATTTTCAAATAAATATGGCTGAGATGAGAACACTGAGTACATAAAATAGAGAACAACCTACGTATGACATATAATATTACTAACGTGACCAGACATCCCGTTTTGAACGGGACTGACCCTTTTTTACATTTTCGAGTCCCGGTGTCCCCGAAATGGACTGTGGGACTCAAAAATGTCCCGTTTTCAGAAACCGTGCGAAAAATTTGAGTTGCAGACGGTCGGCCACCGCCCTGCTTTTCTATTGTAATTGAACATATTTTATGTTTGCTGCTACAAATGCTCCAGTAGAAAGAGTATTTTCTATTATGAACAAATTGTGGACATCTGAGAAAATCCAGTTACAAATTTCAGTTCTAAAGGTGATGTTGATAATTAAGGTGAATATAAAAAAACGTGCCAAGAGTTTCATTATTACTTGAAATCGTCACCAGCTATATTAAAACAAATTTGTTCTTCTGATAAATATAACTAAACATTTTGGGTACCTATATTTTGGGATTCATAACTTTTACGCCAACTAACTTTTTCTGAATAAATAACTTTAAAAAAGTGTTGTTTTTTTTAATTGACTACCTATGATTTGACCTAAATAAACCAATGTCCCATTTTGAGTCAAAAAATAAATGGTTGGTTGGGAGCACTACGGTCTACTTTTTGCTACACGAGGGCTAATGAGACCGGGACCTACTGTTTAAAGCCGATTCCGAACGGCTACGAACATCCATGCCTTAGTGGGACTCGAACCCACGAACTCCGGTTCCGAAGGTCAGTGCTCTAACCATTCGGCCATCGTTCGGCCAAAAAAATAAATGGTCACGTTAAATATTACCCCACTTCACATGAATAACTATAATTTCACTATTTAATTTGAGTTAAGTGAATTTTTCTCATGTTGAAAGGTTGAGTACAATTTTTTAACGATTTCTTTTATTTATCAAAATGGTGGAGATAAATCCATTTATTTTCAAACGAATAAGGCAGCTGATTATTGTTTTGTTTTGTTCTTTATTGATGCTGTTGGAAAACGAAATGGCGATTATATAGTCCATATAATAATCTTTTATTTCCTATACTTCGTAAAAGGAAGTAAACTATTTCTGGCATAAAACAACTACAGACATTTTATTAAACAGTAAGAACACAGAATTACTGACTTGAGAGAACAAAAAACAGACAACGATCTACGTGCGACACAAAATTATCACTTCAATTCAGGTAAATAATTATCATTTCACTACTTTTTAAGTTGAATTAAAGTAAAATGTCCTCAGATGGAAAAGTTGTGTTAATTTTTTTCACGATTTATTTTTCAAAATGGTAGAGATGAATACATTTATTTCCAAACAAATATGGCTTATGATCATTTATTTTCTTGATGCTGCAAAGTGAAATGGCAATTAGATAGCATGTATAACAATCTTCTATTTCCTTTACTAGCATAAAAAACTGTACACATTTTATTAAATAGATGGAACACAGAATTACTTAGCTGCAAACAACTGAGTACAGAAAGAAGAGAATTATCCACGTGAGACACATAATTATCACTTCACTTCAGATAAATACCATTTCATTACTTTTTAAGTTGAGATAAAGCAAAATTTTCTCAATTTCAAAAGTTAACTTTTTTTTCACGATTTATTATTTTTCAGAATGATAGAGATGAATCCATTTATTTCTGAATAAGTATGGCTAAGATTATTTTTTTTCTTGGTGTTGCAAAGCGAAATGAAAATAATAGCGTCCTCTTTTACTTCCTTTATTTCATAAAAGGAACTAAAAGATTTCTGGCATAAAGCAACTGTACACATTTTATTACTATAATAACAGAATATATGTAATGACAGAAAGAACACATAATTAAGGAGATGAGAACAACTGAGTACAAAAAGCAGAGAACGATCCACTTGAGACAGATAATTATCTCTTCACTTCAATACGTTAACGTAAAATTTTCTCAGTTTTAAAAGTTGAATTAATTTTTTTCATGATTCCTTTTTTCAAAATGGTATAAAAGTCTATTTATTTTCAAACAAATAAAAATTGTGATTTTTTTTCTTGAAGCTTCAAAAAGAAATGGCAATTATATAATCCGTATAATAATATTACAGAAATTTCATCCACGCTTATAACTATCAGTTTCAGAAAACATCGCGTAAACATTACGTCTGCTATCATTTTTGAATGAAAAAGGGGTTATTCACACAGAATTAGTTCCCGGTGGCCATATGGTACATTTCATGTTCTGTAAAAAGCTATTAGCTTCTAGAAGGATTCTATAAATGAGCCAACTTTTGAGACTTCAGAGAGATAAGCCTGAATACTTTTCAACGAAAAGCTGATTTCTAGTTGAATAACCACCCTCATACAATTCCATTCTCGCCGAGAAATCTCTAGGGAAGAAAAGGATAATTGCTCTCCATACCCTCCCTTATACATAAAATGCAGTAGAATACTTCCTGTTCCCTGAAGCAAAATTTTATTTTAGAGGACAGCATTTTAAGTGCATTCAAGAAATTCTAAAAAAGAGACTTCTATTCTAAGCGAGTTCTACAAAGGTGTCAAGAGGCTCTAAAAATGTGCAAAGTAATGTTGAAATGACTGGAAAGGAATGCATTTTCCCGAGTGCATTCATATTTCAGATAAGAAGTTGGATTACTATTATTTTTTGAAGTTTAAATATAGTTTTTTTTTTTCTTTTCGACTTCAGTCTGGAAATCCCGCAGATGCTCTTGTATATACCCTATAAACACCTGGCCTCGGGCGCACCTGGACGTGAGAGCCTAACCTAAAAATTTACACATTTTCTAATTCAATTAATTGCGTATGCATTTTCAATCAAAAGTTAAACTTGATTGTACAATTACATTTTCTTATTTTCATTAATAGCCAAAGCCTTAATACAGCATCGTATGCCACATACGAATACACTGACAAGAACTTTGATTGACATGGGTTGAAAGGCATTTATTCAAATAGTTTTAGAAATGAGTTCTAATAGTTTCTAAACACTTTAAATTACGAAGACAAGCAATTAATAATGTAAATAAGAGTTTTTAACTTTTTATAAATCAATCAGTTAATAATATATAAATAAAGAGTTGGAATAGTTTTAAACTTTTTAAATGACAAAGTACTTAACTAATAACATGTAAATAAAGTTGAGTTGGAACAGTTTTTCAACACTTTAGTTGACAAGGTTTAGTATTGTTTGGAGCTCTGCGGTCTACTTTCTTGTTATACTAGGATAGTGATACCGGGATAATAAAGCCAAATTCAAACGGCTACGAACACCCATGTCATAGTGTGATTCGAACCCACGAAATCTAGCTCCGAACCAACCTATTCGGCTGTCTTTCGGTGTTATAGATGACGAAGACAAGCAATCAATAATATGTAAATAAAGAGAAGTTTGAAGAGTTTTTAAGCATCTTAGATGACGAAGAAAAGCAATAATAATATTCAAATAGTTTAAAGAGTTTTTAAACATTTTAGATGACGAAGAAAATAAATAATAATATGCAAATAGTTTGAACAGTTTTTAATCATTTTAGATGACAACGAAAAGCAATAATAATATGTAAATAGTTTGAATAGTTTTAAACTTTTTAGATGACGAAGAAAAACAATAATAATATGCAAATAGTTTAAACAGTTTTAAATTTTTTAGATGACGAAGAAAAGCAATAATCTGTAAATAGTTTGAACACTTTTAAAATTTTTAGATGATAAATAATAATATGTAAATAGTTTGAATAGTTTTAAACTTTTTAGATGACGAAGAAAAACAATATTAATATGCAAAGAGTCTGAATAGTTTTTAAACATTTTACATGACGAAGAAAAGAAATAATAATTTGTAAATAGTTTGAAACACTTTTAAATTTTTTAGATGACGAAGAAAAGCAATAATAATATTCAAATAGTTTAAAGAGTTTTTAAACATTTTAGATGACGAAGAAAAGCAATAATAATATTCAAATAGTTTAAAGAGTTTTTAAACATTTTAGATGACGAAGAAAATAAATAATAATATGCAAATAGTTTGAACAGTTTTTAATCATTTTAGATGACGAAGAAAAGCAATAATAATATTCAAATAGTTTAAAGAGTTTTTAAACATTTTAGATGACGAAGAAAATAAATAATAATATGCAAATAGTTTGAACAGTTTTTAATCATTTTAGATGACGAGGAAAAGCAATAACAATATGTAAATAGTTTTAAACTTTTTAGATGACAAAGAAAAGTAATAATAATATTAAATAGTTTAAACAGTTTTTAAACATTTTAGATGAAAGAAAAGCAATAATAATATATAAATAGTTTGACAGTTTTTAAACTTTTTAGACAAGTAATCAAATATTAATAATATGTATATAAAGGTGAAGTTCAACAGTTTTTTTTAAACTTTTTAGGTAAAGAAAAATAATTAAAAATAAGTAATATGTAAATAAAGAGGAGGTTGAACACTTTTTTAACTTTTTAGATGACGAAGCCAAATAATCACAGTTTAAAAGGTATTTAAAAATGAGATTGAACAGTATTTTTTAAACTTTTTTAAATGACGAAGACAAACAATTAATAATATGTAAATAAAGATAAATTTGAACAATTTTTAAAAATTTTAGATGACAAAAACAAGCAATCAACAATTAATAAAACGTAAATAAAAAAGAATTTGAAAATTTTAAACTTTTTAGGTAACTAAGCAAGAAGTCAGTTAATGTTTTTTTTTTTTTTTTTTTTTTTTTTTTTTTAAGTATTAGATGAAAGCAACTTTTCTAAAACTTAAAGTTATTTGAAAAAAAAATTTAATTAGGCTAATTTTAAACGCATTGATAGAACGCTTATTTTCGTATGGGAATTGAGTAAAATGTTACCTTATAAACTCAATGAATGTCAGAGGAAAGATTAAATTTGCACAGCTATTTTAAACACAAAGAGATTTACTTTAAAGTATTAATTTTGAAAAGATAACAGTAAAAGCTAGAAAAAAAATTATTTACATATTATCAAATTTTTAATTAATTTATATTGCATTAGAACATTTATTTGAATAAAATATACTTTATTTATATTAAAATATGGTCAATATATTTTTTTACTTATTTGATTCTCTCTTTTTTTAAAGGACCCAACATTTGTTTTCTCCGATCGGGACCTCATCCGATCTTAATATGAGTAACGGGCCTATATATACGGCCTAACGATAATGGATAGGGCTCTGCTAATCGGTACCAGAATTCATGAGCTCGAATCCCAGTGTGGCATGAATGTTCATAGCCGTTCGGAGTCGGCTTTAAGCAGTAGGTCACATTACTCTCCGTGTGACCAAAAGGTAGACTGTAGCGCATCAAACCAAATCGACTCTTTATATAAGAATGAAGAAACCCGTAAAATCTTTGAGTACGGTTTGCAATTTTTCATGTCCTAATGTACTACGACTAAATTTATTAAATACAGTAAAAGTTAATCACAGTATCCTAGCGTAATTTTAAAACATTTAGAATGTTTTAAATAATATTAATATGAAACACTTTAATTTCAATCTATAGAAATATTTCATAAAATTTCGTATTATTGGTTCAAATACAGTAAATTATGCTAAAATATAGTTATAAGACATTTATAATTTTTATAATGATGCTTGATCGTTGTTAAAAATCCTATTGTTGATTTACAAGGACTTATTGTTTTGTTTAGGAATGTAAATTTTGTAACAGATGACTGTTAGTTCCATTTTCATTGCTTTAGGCTTTTTGCTTCATTTTTAAACCGATAGATGGCATCCTATGTTTAATATCAAAATATAATTCATGAATGAACGCCCAAGTTAGAAATACGCATATTTATCACAAAATCTTTAATGAAAGTGAAATATTTTAGATGATATATATATACATCAAAAGTTAGCTTTGAAATTTTATAGGGTTACTCTACTTTAAGTATGAATCGAATAATTAATTATTTTGAGTTATTCTTAACATTAATTTTTAAAACAAGTAGTTGTAAAACAAGTAGTTTTTTAAAACAAGTACAGTTTTAAAACGAGTAGAGAGTAGTTGTACAAGACCGTAGTACAAGACATTTAGTTTCAAACTGGACTTGGCTCCCTTACGATATTTCATTATTTAAAAAAAATAAAATTAAATTAAATAAAAAAAATGTGTTGTACTTAATATTAATATTTAATATCGATAATAAATAATTGTCTAATAGTATAAAAAATTAAATAAAATTTAACTTTATAACTATTTAAAAGTCCATGCATAATTGTGTATAATCTTTCAGTAAATGTATGAAAACAATTTAGAGCAGTAATATTGAAATTAAAACACTAGATCGAGATTTTAAAACTAAAATTTTTATATGAAAATTAAATTTTTATTCAATATGCAGTTAAAAAAATATTAATTTAAGAATAAATTTATTAATTATATAAAAACTAATTAATTATAACTAATTTATCCTATACTATAATACGAGGAATGGTTGTCAAGTCGAAAATCGCCCCAGAATTTATAAACTGTAGTAAACTTGGGGATCTGGGGTTTTTGGTCACGAGGAATCGATTGGCATCGGTTTTGACGCGCTAAGGTCACGTTGTTCGGCGCTACAGATAGGGCTGGGTTCGAACCCCGGTGAGGCCAAACTTTTTTCTCATGTGTCCAAACCGAGTGAAAATTGGTACCCGGGGGGTTTCGACCACGAGGAATCGATTGGCTGTAGTTCTGACGAATTAATAATAATAATAATAAAAGTCTTTATTGATTCGTCTTTATTCCTTGATATCGGTTTCCATTTTTATTTTATATCAACTCTAAATATTAAATTAATGTAGCAAAGTATATATAACACATAAACGATATAGTAAAAAAAATAATGCAAACAAAAATTTTGAAAACCAACCAAAAAAAAAATTAAAAAATAATGCTTCACTAACGTGCCGAAACAACCTCGCCGTTCAATTTCCAAAGCCACACTAAACACAGAGCATATAACTTATCAAAGTCCGTCGCCGCGTTAGTGCGTCGTCGGCATACCAGGAGGTGCCGCTCTGACACGCCAGTGCGTCGGTGGCAGCGAACGTGTTAAGGAACTGATTTTGATTTCAAATCACCGTCAACAAAGTTCGACATTTCAACATTCATCAGATTTCAAGCTACATTTTCAACATGCAGAACGCACCTCTACATGAAATGCTTCAAGGAGCCGGAATTTTGAAACAACAAGCGATCAACTCAGTTATACCCGCAAAAGGACAACTAGAAGATACCGTCATTGTCAGAATGCTTCTCCATTCAACACACTTCAGTCTTTACACTGCTCACTTTGTACCATTTCTTTAATTGTATATTTTTTTGTTATCAATTACATTTTATTTCCTACGACTTTTCAAACTTTACCTTTGTATAGAATAGTTCCCTTTCCAAGCAACTTTGTTTAGAATAGTTTACAATGGTGCACTTTAACCGGTTATCTTTTCACTAATGGTTTCACAAATTTTCTTATGGCATGTATTGTTTTGATAAATCACAATTGAAAATTTAAATCTTCGAGTTAGCTTCGATACCTGTTTTCTCCGAGCGGAGCTCGGTCACCCGGTACTTAAAGTAAATAAGATATATGTTATATCTAAAAGTCTGCGCACAATCTTGTGTAATCTCTCAGTAAATGTATAAAACAATTTAAAGCAGAAATAATTCAAATTAAAACAGTAGATAGAAATATTTAAAATGAAATTTTTATTTGAAAATTAAATTTTAATACAGTATGCAGTTTAAAAAATAATGATTTAATAATAATAAATTTATTAATTATATAAAAATTAATTAATAATAATTATTTCATTAATTACGTAAAATTTAATGTTACAACTATCTAAAAGTCAATTCACAATCTTGCGTAATCTTACAGTAAACGCATGAAACAATTTAGAATAAAAATATTAAAATTAAAACAGTAGATAGAATTTTTTAAACTGAAATTTTTATCTAAAAATTAAATTTTGATTCATTATGCAGTTTTAAAAAATATTAATTTAATAATAATAAATTTATTAATTATATAAAAATTAATTACTAATAATTCCTCTATACATCCTTCGTGCTATTAGTATATCATGACTTAAAATGGCGCCGTTAGCCCGAGGTGTGACGTCAGCAGCCGGGAAAGGATTTTGTGTTGGCTTGGGGTCTTAAGACGGCTTTTGGGTAAGGTGACCAACATTTTTTCAATGAAAATGGGAACATAATAAAGGCAGACGTAAGTAAATTAAATAATTATTGTCATGTTCCAGCTGAATAAGAAGTCAATAAGGCTACTAATTCATCGTAAAATATCGTTATATATTTTTATCAAATAGTACACTATCGATAACAATCGAAAATATCAACTGTTGTGTATTTTTGCATAACATTATTTTATCTTCCCGATCGCAGTCACTACGAAGTTCTTGCATAAATTAAATAAGCCTTTTATTCATCTCTATGAGAAATTTTTGTTATTAAATGTTTAAATATTTTTAATCATCTTTCGCATATAGAAAAGAATATCTAGTATTGCATAATATAAAGGAGGATATATAGAAAAATACTGTTTGAGGGAGTCAGAACTTTCAAAAGGAGGGCTGTCCTCCATAAAAGAGGACGATAAATCACTTTAATTTTAACAATTTCAATTTGCTAATTTCTTTCCTTTATTATTCCGTTGCTCCATTTTTTTTTTTTTTATTTAAACGCCAATCTTATTCCATAATATCATTTTTTACGTCATTAATTTTAAATTGGGCTTGGCGACTCTATTTTGGCACCACTTTTTCCTTTTTATTCCATATTTGCTTGACTTATTCCACTTTCACAATTTTAATTTGATACATTTCTTTGATTTCGATTTATGTTCTTAGTTTAATGTGTTAGTTAAATTGAATAAAACATCAGAGGTTAATTTATTACATAACTTCTTTCTATTATACCGACCGAATTTGCTCCCCCTAAATTTTACCGCTTGGTTGTTTGGCTTTTTGAGTGAGGACAGAACTTTCAAAAGGAGGACTGTCCTCCATAAAAGAAGACGATTGGTCACTTTAATCTTAACAATCTCAATTTGGTAAATTTCTTTCCTTTTTTATTCCGCTGCGCCATTTTTTTTTTTTTTTTATTTAAACGCCAATCTTATTCCATAAAACTATTTTTTTACGTTATTAATTCTAAATTGGGCTTGGTGACTCTATTTTGACACCACTTTTTTCTTTTTTATTCCATATTTGTTTGATTTATTCCATTTTAACAATTTTAATTTGGTATATTTCTTTCATTTCGATTTATATTCTTAGTCTATTGTGTTAGTTAAATTGAAAAAAAAAAAAAAAACACATCGGAGGATTATTTATTGTGTAAGTAACTTCTACTTTTTATTATACCCACCGAATTTGACACCCCTAAATTTTACCGCATGGTTTCGGGGCTTTTTGAGGGACGACAGGACTTTCAAAAGGAGGACTGTCCTCCATAAAAGAGGTCGATTGGTCACTTTAATTTTAACAATCTCAAATTGGTAAATTTCTTTCATTTTTTATTCCGCTGACTTATTTTTTTTTAAACGCCAATCTTAGTTCATAAAACCATTTTTTTACGTCATTAATTTTAAATTGGGCTAGGCGACTCTTATTTTGACACCACTTTTTTCCCTTTTTATTCCATGTTTGCTTGACTTATTTCATTTTAACAATTTTAATTTGGTATATTTCTTTGATTTCGATTTATATTCTTAGTCTAATGTGTTAGTTAAATTGAACAAAACATCACGGGATAACTTATTGCGCAAGTAACTTCTACTTTCTATTATACCGACCGAATTTGCCGCCCCTAAATTTTACCGCCTAGTTGCGGGGCTTTTTGAGGGAGGGCAGAACTTTCACAACTTTTAACCGTCCTCCCTAAAAGAGGACGATTGGTCACTTTAATTTTAACAATCTCAATTTGGTAAATTTCTTTCATTTTTTATTCCTTTGCGCCATTTTTTTTATTTAAATTCCAATCTTATTCCATAAAACCATTTTTTACGTCATTAATTCTAAATTAGGCTTGGCGACTCTATTTTGACACCATTTTTTTTCCTTTTTATTCCATATTTGCATGACTTATTTTAACGATTTTAATTTGGTATATTTCTTTGAATTCGATTTATATCCTTAGTCTAATGTGTTAGTTAAATTCAACAAAATACCAGACGATAATTTATTGCGTAACTTCTATACCGACCGATTTTGCCGGCCCTAAATTTTACCACCTGGTTGCGGGGCTTTCTGAAAGAACACATTATGAGGGAGGACAGATTTTTCAAAAGGAGGACGATTGGGCACCTTAACATAGGGGAAAAACACAATGAACTTGACAAAAGAGTCGAAAAACACTCCCTCTTTTCGAGTATTTAAATCCTACACGTGTATCCTTAAACCGTCACGGATATTTTTATTAACATAATACCTCTATAAAAAACATATTTAACGAAAGAGTTATCACGATTTGAAGTCTGAAAATAAATCAAACAAAATAGAGCCTCCTGAGTATTTAGTGAATACATTTAATGAAAAGTTTTTCAGGGGAATACAGTAGTCCCTCTGGGCCTCAGAAAATAAAAAATAAACCCTTACACCTCCATGAAAAGCTTTTGAAATCGCCCCTTTATCAATAGCTCCTTGGCATCTGATGCCGGTTAGAATACCTTGTCAATTTTCAAAACGGGAGTGACAATATTTTGGACTGGTTGAATGTGTGAACAGAAAGTGTAGCAGGAAACTCACATTTTAACATCATTGTGAACATGTTACCGGCTTTTTTCCAACTGTTTACGCATGACATGCACTCCGGGATGGGATTTAAAAGCTCGGCAACAGACGCCATTACGTAGTCCTTGTAAAACCACTTGACCTCGATGTCTTTAATAAGAGTGATCCATCCCCTCTCACTCCCTCCTTTTCTAGCGAGAGGGAATTTGAGGTGGTGCAAAAGGGGCTTCCTTTTCTATAAAGTCTAATTTTCGCTTTATATTTGCTCTATTTTTCGTGCTTTCTTTCCCGATCTGATTTCAGCCTATGAAAAATGAACTACCTAAAGCCCAGAATTTTCATTGCGAATCGACGAATATGACGTATGTAAGCACGTATAAAGCGCACATTTTATTTTTAAAATATTATAGGCAAAATCTCGAGATATGCGCAGTGCATGGAATAACTGTTACTGCTTCCTGTAATCACTAATTATACGTGGAATAAAGAGAGATATTCAAGTAAGAAAATGAAAAGGTAAGAAATTAACTCAATAGAAGTGTTGTTTTATTTATATTTCAATACTAATGTATTTTTATACAACATTACTAGCTATAGAAATTATGGACTAAACGTAAAATTTTCAACTGGAAGTAGTTCCTCTAGTGTTTTTGGGACCTTAATATAAGATGCAGATGTTCACGAAAACATATTTATTCACAAATCACAAATCAATTTATATGTACATTTTAAGCTTGAAGTTATTGTTCTGATGTTCTTAACCCAAAAATAGAATTCTCTCTTTTTCTCTCTATCTATCTGGTGTTGCCAGATTCCAATTAATACAGAGTTCTTTTATTCTGTTGCCAGATACATTACAGTTCCTATTTCATGTTTTATATTACACTACTTTTAGTAGTGCAATATACAACATGAATACTGAACTGTTTATGAAAACTGAACTACCTAAAGCCTAGAATTTTCATTGCGAATTGACGAATATGACGTATGTAAGCACGTATAATGCGCACATTTTATTTTTAAAAAATTGTAGGCGAAATCTTGAGACCTGCGCAATGCATGGAATAACTGTTACTGCTTCCTGTAATCACTAGATATACGTGGAAGAGAGATATTCAAGTAAGAAAATGAAAAGGTAAAAAATTCACTCAATAGAAATATTGTTCTATTTATATTACAAAACTATTGCATTTTTTATACAACATTATTAGCTATAAAAATTATAGACTAAACGTCGAATTTTCAACTGGAAGTAGTTCCTATTTCCTGTTGTATATTGCACTACTTTTAGTAGTGCAATAGAATAATTTCGCCCCACGTAACAAACTAATATAATGCCCTTCTCATTCATTTTCGTGTTTGCAGCAACAAATAGGCAAATAAATTGCCCTTCCGTTTGAAACAAAAGCCAGAATCGTCATAAGTTGAGATGTGCCCTGCTGCGTGAAATCGCCTTATATACAACATGAATACTGAACTGTTTATGAAAACTGAACTACCTAAAGCCTAGAATTTTCATTGCGAATAGACGAATATGCCGTATGTACGCACGTATAATGCGTACATTTTATTTTCAAAAAATTGTAGGCAAAATCTCGAGACATGCGCAGTGCATGGAATAACTGTTACTGCTTCCTGTAATCACTAAATATACGTGGAATAAAGAGAGATATTCAAGTAAGAAAAGAAAAAGGTAAGAAATTAACTCAATAGAAGTATTGCTCTATTTATATTTCAATACTAATGCATTTTTTATACAACATTACTAGCTATAGAAATTATAGACTAAACGTAAATTTTCAACTGGAAGTAGTTCCTATTTTCTGTTGTATTTTGCCCTACCTGCGACTTAAATGCTTCAGTATATCTAGATCTTTTCTCTACCTTACTCGCGCGTTGTTTCATTACACTTTTTCAACTCCTCTTCTTAGCCCACTCTCCTGTTTCTAATCATGGATCTTGTTGGTGCTTCAACCACATTTGGCGAAATTGGCGTGCTTGCAGCTTGCGTGCGTGGCGTGCTTGCAGCGTGGCGTTTGAAATCTGGCGAGGGGATCGTAACTCAACAAATTGATACATAAACAAAAACAACATTTTGAGGAAAAATTTTACAAAAATTGAATATTTAAAATCTAATTGAATTAACAAAGAAAACACAAAGGAAACACATAACATTCATACTAAATAGACTGAAACATTCACTTAATCACAAATTAAATAAACTGAGTGTGATTTTCATCACAAATTTGTGATTTAGTGTAAATCTCTATACTGTTCACGACGTTTTTGAAGTCGAGCAGCCTTTTGAGTTTCTGTTTTCTGTTTAACCATTTTAAATTTGAATGGTATATTTTTATATAAATTTTTCTTTATTTTCTAAGTAAATAGAGCGATCTTAATAGAACTCGTTAGATACTTGGTAAATTCTTTTTCCAATTTTTAAGTAAATCGACCGATCTTTGCAGAACACGTTAGATACTTATTTTTTATTTCAATTTTTCAAGTAAATCGACCGATCTTTGCAGAACACGTTAGATACTTATTTTTTATTTCAATTTTTCAAGTAAATCGACCGATCTTTGCAGAACACGTTAGATACTTATTTTTTATTTCAATTTTTCAAGTAAATCGACCGATCTTTGCAGAACACGTTAGATACTTATTTTTTATTTCAATTTTTCAAGTAAATCGACCGATCTTTGCAGAACACGTATTTTGAGTGGAGGTTGAAGAGGAGTTGTAAAATTAAAATTTTTTTTTCAAATCTCTTATTCCTTACTGTTTTAAAACATATCAGTAGACTAACTATATATTTAAAAGGGTTATTTGTACCCTTTTAAATATACTGTTAGTCTATTGATATGTTTTACTATGTTTCGGCTTTTTACCTTTAGTCTGGCACATTTTGTTCTTATTTGACCTTGCGTCATTAAACCTCATCCAACCAACCAACCATTACAGTTTTTTCTTTTAGAATGAAGAGAAAGTATACAGTTCTTCATATAATTAATAAGAGGCCTTGTATTTCAGACACTACAATACATAGTAACTAAAAACACGTAATGGCCGAAAGATAACCGAATGGGTAGGGCATTGCTCTTCGGTACTAGTAATTGCAAGTTTGAATCCGGCTGATGGCGGAGATGTTCCTAGAAAGGAATCGCTTTTAAGCTATAGGTCCTGGTGGCATTTGCTCTCTTGTGGCAAAACAGTAGACCGTAGCGCTGTAAACCAAACCAAAAAGACCCAGTGATCTAATAATAATTAATAACTGATTTGAATATCAAGAAAACGAATAGCCCAATTTGATCACAGAACTATTAAAAAAGACAGAAATCTGTATCTTGACCCGTTCTGTAGTTTTTCACGCATTCTATTATTATATTAACATAGAAATAACAGACCTACCATCGTGTTGATAATATCTAGAAAACGAATAGCCTAAGTTGATCACAAAACTATTAAGTAAGACAGAAATCTGTATCTTGACCCATTCTGTAGTTTTTCATGCATTCTATTATATTTATATAGAGATAATTAACCTAGCATCGCGTTGATTGGACAATGACCCATTGACCTAACAATAATTAATAACTTATTTGAATATCTAGAAAACGAATAGCCTAAGTTGATCACAGAACTATTAAGAAAGAAAGAAATCTGTATCTTGACCCGTTCTGTAGTTTTTCACGTGTTCTATTATTATATTTATATAGCGATAACAGACCTACCATCGTGTTGATTGGCCAATGACCCATTGACCTAACAATAATTAATAACTTATTTGAATATCTAGAAAACGAATAGCCTAAGTTGATCACAGAACTATTAAGAAAAAAAGAAATCTGTATCTTGACCCGTTCTGTAGTTTTTCATGCGTTCTATTATTATATTTATATAGAGATAACAGACCTATCATCGTGTTGATTAAATTTGATTTTTGACACCAGATGGATGACAACCTTGAAAAAATCGAAACAACAGTAATTAATATAAAGCCAGCCGAACGGTGGCCAAATTGCAAGACACTGCTCTTCGGTACAAGAATTCAAGGGTTCGAATCCCAAATGAGCATAATACTCATAGCTGTTCGCAATCGGCTTTAAGCAGTAGGTTCACGAACAGCAAAAAAGAGTAGACCGTAACGGCCCAAACCTATACCCAAATTGGAAACTAATTCAAATTTCGAGAAAACGAATACCTTAAGTTGATTCCAAACCTATTGAGAAGAATATTTCTTTTAAGTTGATTTAAAATAAATTTTAAATAACATTTATATCCATTCCAATCTTCTTCACGTAATGCGAAAACAAGCACACAAACTTCTATCATTTATTTATAGATCATCATTTATTTATAGACTCTTAATACCTTTAGTTGGTTGGTTTTGGAGCACTACGGTCTATTTTTTGCAACACGGGGGCTAATGAGACCGGGACCTACTGCTTAAAGCCGATTCCGAACGGCTACAAACAACCATGCCATAGTGGGATTCGAACCCACGAATTCCGGTTCCGCAGGCTAGCACCCTAACCATTCGGCCATTGTTCGGCCTTAATACCTTTGAATAATTCCAAACATAATGCACGTATTTTTGAGATAAAGCAGCTTAGTTTGCAATTTGTTGTAAAACGTGGCCTTGCTCCCCGTGCTTTCAAAATAATAACACAATAAAATCTCCATAGTGGACAGCTCCGAATAAGAGACACTTCTATTTTAAGGGACACTTTTCAAATCTCCGCACCCAATATGCATATTTTCTATGTATTAACCTCTAAAGGGCCCTCCACACTATGGTCCACTACTAACCATTACCACCGTCTGGAGAAGGTAGGCTTATCGAAGTCGATGGTTGCAGACAATAAAATAGCCTTGGCCAAGGATGGCTTCGGAAGCGGTTTTCCTCCAAAGATCAAAGGCAGCCAGGTGCGCAACTAAAGTGCGCAATAGACCCTATGGACGAATCCACGCTCTCGGCTCATTTAGTGGCCCAGCTTGTGGATACCGTAAACTATCGTTCAAGGTCACCATCAAGAAGTGGTGAACAATTGACCATAGTGTGGAGGCTACATAAAAAAGGGGACTCTCCGTATATTTGATAGTAAATGTATCTGATAAAGTTTGAATAATAGGCTTTTCATACAAAATAAACATAACTTTACTTAAAACATAACTCCCACTGAATCTGTTTATTCATAACGTATTGTATGTAGCTGTATGTACTGTACGTACTGTATGTACTTAAACGTACAGTTAACACGTTGAAATTAAATTGTGCTACAAATCTTTTCAACAAAATTAAAACTATTATCCATATTTCGGCTGATACACTACGACTATAATGATAAAAATATTTATAGGCAGTCTCACCCTGGTAGATTTGAACTAATCCACATTAAATTCCCTACAATTGTGTTGTTGTTAATCCATGATTAGCTCTAATCAATTGTGGTGAACATATCTTGCAATTTGACATTGACTAAACAAGTTATATATGCTGTGAAGGATGAAGGGAAAAAATCATTTGCAACAGATTTATTTTTAATCCAAAAGTAAGTTAAGGAAAATAACACCATCAAATGTACATGTTTTCATCATTACCTTTAAAATTAAAAATAAATTTCATTTTTTAGTTCATTTACACTGACTTTTCACTCTATATCTAGCTCTCTTACTCCGACCGATGGCCGAACGGTTAGGACGCTGATCTTTGGATCCGGAGGTTTTGCGTTCGAATTCTACTGTGGTATGGTTGTTCTTAGCCATTGGAAATCGGCTTTAAGCAGCAGGTCCTGGTCTCATTAGCCCTCTTGTTACAAAAAAGTAGACTGCTACACAAAACTAAACTATCTCTCTTACTCCTCCCTCACATCTATCTCTTTTCTTATCTATCTCTCCCTCTCTGCATATCTTTCCCTTTCTATCTATCTATCTATGTCTCCCTATCTATCTATCTCTATTTTTTTTCTTTATCTATTTATCTAGCTATCCCACGTTCTCTTTCTAACTCTCTATCGTTCCCTCCTTCTCCTTCGCTACCTATCTATCTATCCATCATACTTTCTCACTCTCTCTATCTATTATAGTTCCATACTCTCTCTCCTTCTCTACCTATCTATCCATCACACTTTCTCACTCTATCTATCTATCTATCTATCGTTTTCTCCTTCTCCCTCTCTCTCGAATTATTTTTCTCCCCCCCCCTCTGTCTATCTGTTATTCTCTGTTGCTCGCTCCCTCACTCAATCGTTCTTTTCTCAATCCTCTTTCTCTATCTATATCTTTTATCTATGTCTTCTTCTCTTTCTTTAGTCAAACGATGGCCGACTGGGAAGATTACCGTACATCAGTACTGGAGTTCATGGCTTCGAAACCCACTGCTAGCATGGATGTTCGTAGCCTTTGGAATAGGCTTTAAGCAGTAGTTCTCGGTTTCATTAATTAGCCTTTGTGTAGCCAAATAGTATATCGTAGCGCTCCAAACCAACCCACTCTTCCTCTGTGTGTGCGTGTGTGTGTAATACATAGTGGCGAACACAACACCTACATCCTATGTAAAAGTGTGCAAATAACATTTTTTTCATGTTTATATTACATAATAATATTGTTAAGATAAAATATTGTCGCAGGACCTCAATCAAATTTTATTAGGGCTGATAAATTATTTGCACTCAACTATAAAAAAGAATGTAAAAGAAAGGTAATAAAATGTAATATTTAAGAAAACCGGGGGGGGGGAATAATACATACAAAAATTTTGTAGTTAAAGTTCTACTTAACTGTAGTCATATTACATATACTTAGATGTTTATACACGCGTGAGGATCACTTCAGTATTTTGTTGGTCCTGAACGAACTGCAATGATAGCCTTACAGTTGTCTGGCAAAGAAGATGATAACTTCTGGCCAATTTCATGGAACCAACCACCAAATAATGCTTTCCTACAGTTTTAACTCAGTAGCAGATTTCTTAACAGCAATTTTCGTACCCATAACATTCCAGTAATATCAAGGGGGATTCAGGTCAGGATTATAACAAGGCGATTCCAAATTTTAATGCTAAATTTTGTCAGATAGACTTGCACCTAAAAAGAGGATATTGGCAAAATATGTTTTCAATATCCGTTATGTTCTGGAGGTAAAAACTTGTAAATTAGACAACAAGATCATCCATTAGTAAGTTGGATTGTACATAACAATTTCGTTGTATAACAAAGTGTAGAGCCCTGAAAAAATATGCAATTTCCAGCACCTTTCAAATGATCTTGAATAATTGGCTTTAAACACTCCTCCAAGATCTTGATATAAAACGATACATTCTCAGTTCTAGTATTGTATATCCAGCTTCTAATCCCTTTGCTGGATATGCATCTCCAGACCATTTGAATGGCAGAAAATTTTATAGTAGGAAATATGTAGAGTGGATGACAAGTCTCACTTTTACGTCTCCGAACATAAGGCTTACGGTTCGATCCATGTAGATTGAATTTAGACTTGGGGCCTTACTCTGGGAGTTGCGGTTCGTACCGCAAGTGCGGTATGACGTCAAGTTGACGTCAGCTCGAGGAAATTTTGAGAGCAAACGAAATTTCGGTACTCTGTGGGTTACATGCGGAAATTTACATCAACCTAAACTATTGGTAACTTTCCGCATGTTACCCCCAGAGTACCGAAATATCGTTTGCTGTCAAAATTTCCGCAATCTGACGTCAAGGTGACGTCACAACGAACGTTCGGTACGAACCGCAACTCCCAGAGTAAGGCCCTTCTTCAAAAATAGTTCTGTCTTGTAAGAAAATGCTATTTCCAGCACCTTTTAAAATATCCTGAGTAACTGTCTTTAAACACTCCTCCGAGATCTTGATATAAAGGATTCACTCCCAGTTCCAGTAATTAATATTAGGTTTTTAACCTGTTTGCTGGATGTATATCCCCAGACCATTTGAATGGTTTTCAAATTTTACAGTTTTTGTTATGAATAAATGGAACGTTCAGTTGATACTTCTTTACCCATTTCATTAATGGGTACTATTTTGGAACAACCCATGAATCAATCATCTGTAGTTCAAGTAGGAGTTTTTCTTTGCTCCACGTTTTTGGATCTGAGGTAAAATTTCATAAATTAACACCAAAAACAACAAAAAATGCTTTTATATTATAAATTTCTCTAAATACCTTTTATGATAATAGCTACTTGTATATGAATTTTCATTTTATAGTATGTTCACCTTTTAAATCTTTATACTTATTCGCTAAAAGTGATTCAAATAGTTTATTATTTTATTTGAATTTATTTTAAATCCCATTTCTTCAGGATAAATTAAATTTAATTAACGCATAATATAATGCATATTGTGTCTCTCTTTTTCTAAAGATTTTTCTGTATACTTTATAATTTTATTTAACTACTAAATTCGTACTAAAACTTGAAAAATTGAGGATATCTGTAATTAAAAGGTTAAGCGATTGTAATAAGAGTATCCATGGAGAAAATACGTAAATGTTAAAAAAGAAAATTGAAATAAGACAAAAAATGCATTATGAATATTTTTATTTTCACTGTAACTGCAATTTATTCAAGTAGGCGGTTATTTTGAACGAGTGATATAAAAAAAAATGCTTTACTTTTTTTTGGATAAATCATCGTTTATATTGTAAATTAGTGTCACAATCAAAAATTGGAAATATATTGTTTAAGTGGTGATATGAGTACTCAAGTTTTTAATCCTTTAAAGCGTGCATTAGCCTTAGATAATAAGCCAGTTAAGACTCAACGTGTACCGCTGATAATAGAAATAGTTGAAAGTTATTTTCGTCTGCACGGCTCTGGAATAATTTTATAATGACTGTTCTACGTCTAATTCTGGTATACAATTATGTTTACAGTTTATAAAGTGTTTAGTTTTAAATTTGCATGATTGAGATTTTATGTTTAAATTATAGAACATAGATCGGCATGAAATATGATCCTTATTCAATAGTTAATAGTTAGCCATAATCAACTTGTGAGTGAGTGGTGAATCTTTATCGTTTTTATTAAGAATTTCATTATTAATTAGTAGTGATTAATTAGTTTTTGCATTTATCTGTTTGTAAGCTTCCTGGGAACAAACATAATATCTGATCGAGAAATATTTCGTGTAAAAGAATAAAATTGTCTCAGAAAATTGAAAATAATTTGTACTTATTTCACAATAATAATATTGACGGCAACTGACGAGTAATCATGTTCTAATACAATTCGCTTTTGAAATTTGAACTGGTGAATAAACACATGTATGAGAACATGTTTGTTGTCATTTCTCCAGGTACTTAACATTTAATTCTACTAATAGATAATGCAATTTTATCATTGTGGCATGGAACTTGTTTGTTTATTTTGTGTATTGTATACTTATATTGATGCATTATTTTATGTTTTATTGCATATTATTGTATTATTGATATCTTTTATACTTGAGATTGCTCCTTCCACTTGTTTGAAGCAATTTAGTTTTTCTGTTTTTGATGTAGAAGGACATAAATCTAATGTTTGTTGCAGTTCTATTTTTATAGAAATGGTCAAGATTAAAGGATGTTATATCAAAGTAGTTTTTTTTCTTTTGTTTTGCCTTTTTTATCAACATTTATTTTAACTGATATTTATGTGAAATGTTTATTGTTAGATATTTTGGCATTTTTTAGTTTGATTTTGAATATAATTACTCTCTGCAGCTTAAATCTGTGATCTTGATTGCCTACAGTGTACCTTAAATTGTGATGCAGAATATCAGTAAAATGGCACCATCCAATTGTTACTGTGGTCAAAGTGGAGAGTAAGTTATTTGAAGTTTTATTATCTTAGTCTCTTCAGTATAGAAAAAAATCTGTAATTATATGATGCTGCTTTTCTGCCATTCAGAAAATTGAGTTGGACATTTTTTCTAACATAAAATGGCTGTTTTAAAAATGTTGAATATAATTATTTTAGGGCAAAGAATTTATAAATCATTTAATGAACATCATTATTTATTTTTGAACTAATATATGTCATTAGAACCAGAAATTAGTTTTTGAAATTTGAAAATAGAATTTGCTGTTGTTATAGTGGCTTTAGTAGTCTACGACTTAGTATTGTTGAACATGTATATTTTTTTAATGAATCCTTATAATCAGTGTTGCAAAAAACCCACTCTAAAGCGGGTTTTATTGGGTTTTTTTAAAAATTGATGATATTTTTATTTATTTTCAGAAACTTATCGTAGTTTTTTACCCTCCTTCAATTTTAAAGAATTATTCTGTGGAATTATATATACAGTCTATCAAAATTCAGGAAAATATTTGCAAATCTATGGTAAATCCAACGTAACAATTTTGAAAATTTCAATTCTTTTGTCAGCAAGAAAGGGATAGTGTGAAATATCTCTTCTTTCATTGTGAAAAACAGGTTGTGTTGACTGTTGAGAAATGACCTTACCTTGTTCCTGGGACTGAACTCTTTTTTTTTTTTTTTTTTTTTTCCTACACACTGATTGCCTATTACCTTTGACAAAAATTTTATGGAAAAAAGTTTCAAAAATGTTTTTTTTTTAAATGGAGAAAGAATAGAGATAAAAAGTAATTCTTTGCTAAAATAACATTCAAATATGTGGTATATGTCAATATATAATAGTTTGTGTGTCATATCAGAGTAAACTTTTTTATAGCCTTTACACTGATTTATTTATATTAATTAAATTATAATTTCTTGGATATTAAGTCAATAAAAATATAATCAGTTTTAGCAATTTAATCTTTTCTGAAATAAGGTACTTCCCCTGCCCTCTCCCCTTAAAACCAGACCTCCAATAAAACTCAGAAAACCCACCCAGGTTTGGTTTTTCTTAAAAAAACCCGGGTTTTTTGCAACTCTGGTCTCTTCAGTATAGAAAAAATTTGTAATTATATGATGCTGCTTTTCTGCCATTCAGAAAATTGGGTTGGGAATTCTTTTCTAACATAAAATGGCTGTTTTAAAAATGTTGAATATAATTATTTTAGGGAAAAGAATTTATAAATCATTTAATGAACATCATTATTTATTTTTGAACTAATATATGTCATTAGAACCAGAAATTAGTTTTTGAAATTTGAAAATAGAATTTGCTGTTGTAATGGTTGATTATATAGCTTTAGTAGTCTACGACTTAGTATTGCTGAACATGTATATTTGTTTAACAAATCCTTATAATACAATTCTTTTGTTCATAAATCATCTAATTGTCACTATTTTGAAGGTGTTGTTTTATTTTTTTGTGTATTTTCTGTGTATACGGGGAAAAAAAATATTATGTAATGTTGTATATATTGTTACTTTAGTTTCTAATATTTATAAATTTTTGTAGCATATTTTATTTTGAGTGAACCAAAATCTCTCTTATACAAGTAAAATTTTATATTTAGTATATCAGTATAGTGTTCAGTTATTTTGATGTTATTTAAAAAATAGGTGATTAATTTGACAATTTGTTAAACCTTCACTACTCAAAATCTAAAGAGGTTAGATATAACAAATTTTAGTTTCTTATTTCAAATTCAGTATGTCTTAAAATTAAGTAATTTGTTGTATTTAACATCTTGTTTAATTTTTATTTGATTCTGTCACGAGGTTTTTGCAAAATATATATTTACCTTAACAGTTTGTATTTTTAGATATTTATATATGGGTCATTTCATGTCAAATAACCCTGAAAGTAGGATTTTAACACTGACTGCCTCAATTTTTTTTTAAAAATTTGCATTAAAATTTTTTTTCTCCTGTTTATGAGTAACTGCATTCCCCTCTATATGTTACTGAGCTTAAATTTTGCTACCTATTTAAAAATTTTTGCTTTCAAAATTATTATTCTGATAAAGCTGCTGCTGTTTATATAAGTGTGTATGTAATAGATAATACTAAGATGTTTTGAAAACTCTGGCATAACACAATGAGATTTCAAAAGAAAATACATTGACATCACAGATATATGTTAAGCAGTTTAAAAACATTAACAATTTTGAAAATGTATTTTTATATCCTTATTTAGTTTTGCCTAACCAGTCATTGTTCATTTGAAATATTGGGGATAACTTAAAAGTATTGAAATAGAAAGACAAATTATAAAAAAACAACTTAGATAAACTGATTTTGGTAATTAAAAGACATCCATACTTAAATTTTTTAAAGAAAATAATCTTTTCACTATGTGATTTAAAAATAATAGTGATTTTGATTTGCTGTTGATTTTTGGGTACATATTGGATACCCCTCTCCTCAGGGTTCTCACAGTCCTTAAGAACTCCTTAATTTTAGCTTTCATTTTTAAGGGCTCTTAAAACTACTTAATTTTTATCAAAGGTCCTTAAAAACTCCATAATTTTGAAATTGGAACACTATTAATTTCTTCCATGGAAAGATATAAAAGAAAAAGTAGATGAGTTACAGAAGTTGAGAGAAAAAATTTCTGATACAAAAAAAAGAAATCTGTTGAACTTTCAAAATTAAAATTTATGTATATGAATTTGCACTATTGGAAATTTCTTTGTAAATAGTAAATTATTATTTATTAAACTTCATAACGTTCTTTTACATTTTTTAGCCAAAAGTACAGTATTAATAGTAAAGAAAATCCTCAAATACATATGCTGTCAGTATATTACTGTACTAATTCAAAATTCCTTTCTTTGATATCCTTAAAAAATTATGAAAATACTTTAAGCTCATTTGTATTTTTTTATGGTCATGAGCTAGAAAACTTATTTGACAAATGAATAATCTTTTACATACTGAAAAGGTTTAAAGTATAAAGTCAGCTGCCTTTTTCTAGTAGCTAACAGTCAAGCATATTTTAATTAAACAAAGCATGGAGGGTGGGGGTTTTGTAGATATTTCAGTTACTTATGGAAGTTTAATTTTCTTTGGGTTGAATGTAATAGAAAAGTCTAAAACTTTCTTATTTCTCAGGCAATGTCGATATAATCAGCTAGTATATACAAACATATATATATATATATATATATATATATATATATATATCAGAGTCAGTTTTAAACCCTCAGAAAGTCCTGTTTATAATGTATTTTATTCTCAATTTATTTTTATTTTGATCACTCAAAAACTTAAGATGTACATTTTTCAAAATTAGTTTTTGTCAAATAGATTTATCTTATATTAATTTTTATACATTTTTAAAAACTTAATTCTGAAATATTGTAGGGCATTTATTGAACATGCCTTGTCTGATTCATAATCATTAAAGTATGTTCCTCAGGAAATAGGGTTTATGTCGTTATGCCATGTATTTCAAGTAGGTCCTTATAAAAAGTTACTTTGGTCCTTAGAAAATCCTTTAAAAGTTCTTAATTTTTCTTCTGCAAAAAGAGTGGGAACCCTGTTCTTTCTCCAAACAAGTTATTGTTGTGATCTTATTGGAAGCATTCATTGCGATGCAGTTAATTTATGTAACATGTTTGGCCCGGTTTCTCTTTTGTCCCATTTCTTGTTCTATAATGTAATAGAACTTTTGGAACAGTCTCTACAAATTCAACAAATAGGAAATTTGTTTTTAAAGAATTTAAATGGAATATAAAAGTACAAAAATTAAAAATAAATATTTAATCAAGATAATATATTTTTTTTTGTGTGTGTGATGTTCTTAAAATGTACATTTAAGATGTGTTTAGCATATAATCAAAATATAAAACATATGTTTAATCTAGATATTTGTATTGAACTAAAAGTTTTTTTATTTATTTAAATGTAAAACTTTTTCAAGTTTATTTTGTGTATTTCATCTTATGAACAAATTTGTGCTAATTTTCTTGGTGTTTCTTTTGGGGGTTTTATTAATATTTACACATAAAAAATATCTTATGCAAAATATAAAACAAGACGTAAAAAGTTAAATATTATTTTAAAATGTATAAATAATTTTACAAAAGAACACACTGTTCTTTGGGTTCTGTTGAATATATGTTTATATCTAGCATATATTAAGTTTGAGATATATGTAAAAGCAACAATTTATATCTTTAAATAAGGTATAAAGATGTTTTAGTTTTTTTTTATTTTGATAGAAAGGTGTTTTGTTTCCTCTTAAATTTTCATGAAATTGTTGACATCTTTTCCCTTTAAAATTCAATTTGTTTATATACAAAAAGTTGGGAGTTTTTAAAGCAATATTTTACATCTCTAGTGAAAGAATTCCTTCAATGCCAAAAACAGAATTAGTTAATAAATGTGGTAACACAGGGCTATAAAAATTAGTATATGCAATCAAACAAGCTGCATGGGGTTGGAGAAGGGGGTTTATGCAGGTATGCAACCAGAAGGGGGGGAGCTGGTGTTTACGCCAGGGTTGGAATGATTTAAATCTTTTTTTTTCCCCTTCTTTTAAAATCTATATTCCAAAGACAGGAGAATTAGGAATCAGTCAGCACAGAAATACCAATAAGTAAAGTAGATAGCATGTGCTTTCCAAGAATTCAGGGGTTGTTATCAGAAAGTATGAAGTAGGGGTAAGTACAATGACTAGTTATGACTAGTGGAATTCATTTTATGTAATGAGAGGTAAGGAGAGTATTACAGAACTTGAAATCCAGTTTGTCTATCCAATAACAACAGCCTTAGCTTTATCTGCTGGAATGGAAAGACTATTCATTCTAGCCTTCGTTACGAATTAGTAGTGGATAAAGCATAGAAACTAGTGTTTTTATTGAAACCGTTAAATCCTTCATTCGTTGCGTAAAAGAATATTGAAATAATTGTATTTTTTTTTTATTTATTTAAATAGTTTGCCTTAAATGAATATTTAATTTGTTCTTTAAATTTACATCTTATTTAGTTTGCGCTCTCCAATTACAAAATAATAGAATGTATTTAGATTAAAATTTATATATTTAATTTTCAGTAATCAGTGTGTAGAATATACAAGATAGATAAGTTGTTACTTATAACAAACTATTCCCTGTATATTTCACAAAATAAAAAAAACACAACAATAATTAAAATTAGAATTCAGAAAAAAATCAAATAAATCTGATTTAAATCGAAAAAATCTGATTTAAATCAAATAAATCTGATTTTTTTGATTTTTAAAAAAAAATCATGATTTTTTTTTCCAACCTTGGTTTAAGCCCTACTAAGACTATAAGTGAAAAGCTAAACTTTGTAATCATTAAAAACCTACTTGAAAAACACAACTGAAGTAAAATATCTATATATCTGATATATATTCATGTCAGTATTAAAGTTAACATAAATGTAGTCGATGAGTAGGCATAGATAAAAAAAAAAAAATAAAAATGTTTGCAATATAATTAAGTTAATTAGCATTTTTGACTACATTTACATTTTCTATTTCTTATAATTTAAAACAATATATTAATGCTTGTGAAATAGTTACAATATATTTGGTGTGCCTCCAGTGCAAAATCCTCGTTAAATCTAATCCAGTAATTCTCAAAAACTTTTATTCCATGGAACCCTTTCCTTACCACATACATTGCATCAGAACTTCTGAGTAAAAATTACTTGTAAAAACTAAGGGTCAGTTATTTATCACTGATTAGACATAAGTATTTAAAAAAAACAAAAAATATGTATATATGTACAGAAGGTGACATGAAAGTAATAATTTTTAATGAAATGATACAAATAAAAAATACATGAGTTGAAAGCATCAATGAAATGAATGGCTTTGTTTTGGAATATCACAAAGTTCTTTACAATTTAGTTGTATTTAAAAAAAAAATTCCTTTTATACTCTCAGGGTTCCCACGGTCCTTAAAAGTCCTTAAGAACTCCTTAATTTTAGCTTTCATTTTTAAAGGCCCTTAAAACTACTTAATTTTTGTCAAAGGTCCTTAACCCTTTAACTGTCAAGTTATTTTGATGATTTGAGTACACAATTTGTCAAATTTATTTATTGCAAAACTCAAATGTTTACTACAAAATAAATTATACTTAGTTAAAAATTTATATTTCGAAGTACTGGAGTGCAATCAATTTCTTCCATGGAAAGAGATAAAAGAAAATGTAGCTGACTTACTAAACTTGAGCTAAAAAATTTCTGAAACAAGAAAAGAAATCTGTTGAACTTTCAAAATGGAAATTTCTTTTTAAATAGTAACTAAATATTTGTTAATATTCCTAGCATTCTTTTACATTTTCTAACCAAAAAATGCAGTATTAATAATAAAGAAAATCCTCAAATACATATGTTGTCAGTATATTACTGTAGTAATTCAAAATTCCTTTCCTTCATATCCTTAAAAAATTATGAAAATACTTCCAGTTTATTAGTACTTTTTTTGGTCATGAGCTAGAAAACTTATTTCACAAATAATCTTTTGCATAGATTTATCTTATATTAATTTATAAGCATTTTTAAAAACTTAATCCTTAATTTTAATAATCCTTAATTTTAATTAATAAGTCCTTAATTTTTCTTCTGGAAAAAGAGTGGGAACCATGGCTCTGCATTTATATATTTTGGTGCTTAGTTTTCATAAGACATGCAACCATGTTGCAAATAAATAGTAAAAGAGTTTTTTCTGATAATTATGGATTTTCTCTTTTCAAATTACACCAGAATATCTATTCACATTTTAGTTAATAACAGAATATCTACTTACTGGAAATATAGACTGTAGAATTCTAGTTCACCAATTCAATGTTAAGCACACATATAGATTTTCCACAAGTTTATTTCTGTGCAAAAAACATGCATTTCATCTTATAAATATTGTTATGAAAATTAATGCTATTTTACTAAAAAAGTATCATTCATTTAAAATTTTTTTTATATGAAAGTGCATTTTAGATATTCAAGGTTATTGTATAATTTTCTATATTTTATTTTAGTATTACACTGAATATGCTAGAGTGTGCTAAATGTAGACGGTGGTTTCATGAAGGTAAAGTTGTATTATTTTTCTCTTTTTCTTAGTTTAGAATTGAGATTTTTTCTTAATCGATAACTTTTTTTTTATATATTTTAGAGTGTGTCAAGTGCCTTGATCTTCCTATGTTATTTGGAGATCGATTTTACATATTTATTTGCTCAGTTTGTAATGCTGGATCTGAATATCTGGGTAGAATAGAAATGGAATGGTAAGGATTCTTTTGTAAATCTGTTTGAGACTTTTTAATTTTATTTCTTGTGTTTAAACTGGGTCAGACCCTTCAACTTCTACATAGTTTCCTGTAGACATTCCAAATCTTGTGATACAATTACTGAATTGTACATCACTGTTCTAAGAAAATATAGGTTTCATGATGTTAGCAACCTATTTTCCATAAGTCTTCATAAGAGGGTACAGATGCAATATTTATGCTCTGGCTTTTGTTGTCAAATATGGCAGATTTTTCGAGTGTTTTGCTGGATGATGTCTGTTTAGCTTTTACTACTCTGACATTGGAGCTTTGTGGTGGTAACCCTGTTTGTTTTAAGCCCCATTGGTGTATGTGAATAATTTCTCTGGATTTTTCTAATTATACTGAATTTGTGTAGTTCGGACTTGCTCACGTAGTGAGGTTGCTGGTCAGGTTACACTTTTTTTTTTTATCCTTTTTGTTAGTACTAGTATGCATTTACTGCACCTGTTGAGAACACTTTTAATGCTTATTAAAATGTGTGTATGTGTGTTAAAATGTGTTTTTATGTATTTTTAGTTGTAACAATATGGGTGGGGTTGAGGAGGGTTCCTCCCTCAAAAATTTAAAAATTGTTTTAAATTTGTATGTCTTTTTTAATGTTTATTAAAATGTGAGTATGTTTTATGTATTTATAGTTGTAACAATATGGGGGGTTGAGGGGGTGCCCCTCACAAATTTTAAATTTGTTTTAAATTTCTTTTCCTGTGTGCTCAACAGTCTGCAGTAAATTTTTTTTTTATCTGTCCATGTTTTTTTTTCTTGGGGATCTTTCAGAAATTGCAGTTTTCTGCCGCCATTTTCATTTGGCGACTTTCAAAAATGAGGTTTTTTTTTTCCAAGATCTCCAAGAAAGAAACATGGCGGCTGGAAGAGCATAGATATCGCATCTGTTCCCATAAGAGTTCTGATTTTGTCTTCCCTTTTTCATTGAATGCCTTTATATATTTACACATATATACATTGTGTGTATGTCAGATTTTTTTTTTTTTTTTCTAACTCTGTCCTGAAGATTTTGAAATATAATTTTGTGACTTTTAGACCAGACTGGCCCAAATTCTATTAATAATAAAATCTATATTGTTTCTTCAAGTTTTATCTCTTCCCAGTTTTGACACTCTTCACTGCACCGTGCATAGATTAACAAGATATATAATCAGTACAGTGAAACCCACTTAAGAAATTTTTCAAGTGCCTAACTCGTTAAAACTTCTTAAGCAGGACCCTGAAGCAGAATGTGCCAAAAAGTGCGACACATGTCGCAGAACAACTGGCACTGCTGCAGAACAATCGTGGCTTGTGGAAACTTTTTTCCTTATATATATATATATATATCGATGGTTTACGTAAATAGGAAAGAATCACACAATGGGGGGGGGGTACAAGTTGAAGTGGCAATTCCAAGCTTTATAAGAACAATGAGAAAAATTAAATCTGTGACAAAATATTTTTAAAGGAAACTACAAATTTGAAAGTACTAAGGTTTACTTGGAATTTCCGGTGTCTTGCCAAACTTGTAGGCAACAACCATTTGGGAGAGTTGTCTTTTCTTTGTTTTCCCTACACCCTATCAGTGTGATAGATAGCTCGTGATCTGCCTATTCTAAAAACTTCCCTTGTATTAATGTTAGGGCCAAATTATGAGTCCCATTTTTATCATCGCAGTGATATCTCAAAATATCTTACATCAAAAGTAATTGACATGGCAGTAAATTCTATGTTAATGCCTTGGTTTTAATACAAATATTCTTCTAAATTTCAGGTAGCACTGTTTTATTAAATATTTTTGGTTATACATATTGGTAAAGATGACAATGTACCACAATAGGAATAATATTGTGGGAGAGTAAATATATGATAAAGTAAATATATCTCCTGCAGAACATTGAAAAGTATTCTGCTGTGGGGGAAGCGGGAAAACTTCTTAAACAAAAAATGAGGCGATAAGCTTTTTTTTTCCTTCATTTTGTGTGTGTGTGTGTGAGAGAGAGAGAATGTGTGTGTGTGAGTGAGTGAGAGAGAGAGAGATGGGTCTAAAACAGGGTAGTTAGAAATTATGTCAGTAAAAACGATTTTAAAAAGGGAACTCTTTTATAATAATAAAATAAATGAAAAAGACCCACACTTGCATAAGCTTTTAGGATAATCCGGTCAGGCGGAAGCATTTAGAAACAGTTTGATGAGCTTGCAAACAGATAAGATCAATCAGTGCCTGGACATGGAACTGTGAACACCTATTCCACGCTTTTTTCTTTCTTTTTTTTTTTTTTTTAAAGATTTTTTCCAACCCTGCTTTTTCCATACATTAGTGAATAAACCATCTTGCTAGCTTATTAGTAAATTCTCATTTCTGTAAAATTAAGAATTAACAAAAAGGTAAATATTTTATTTGTTTTCCCTAAACATTTTCTCATTTTGAGTAGAATTTGTTGTTGGATTTCAGTGATATTCATAGTTGGCTATAAAATAGTATTGTTATAATGGTCAGTAACTTCCTTAATTTCTAATAATTATAAAATGAATTCAAGTTTTCTCATTTTTAATTCACTTTTTTTTTTGTTTCTCATTGCAGGGAGGAAATTAGTCATTTACTTTTATACAATCTTACCGTTTTAGAAAAAAAGAAATATTTCCACTTGGAGGATTCTATAGTTCCATTTTTACAGAATAACTGGGATAGATTTTTATTATTTGGTCCTGTAAGTATATTGTGTGAAATCTACATTCTATTATCTGGGAATAATGATTTGGTCAAATTCTGAATATTTAATGGCTGAATACTTGGATTTTAAATAAAATTTCACTTTTGCTATTAAAATAATTTAAAGTTAAAATGGAATATATTAACAAAATTGTTATTTTAATCTTTGTATATTAAAAAAGTTTGTAACATGTATTATATAATTATATTACAATACATTAACCTACTGTCACAAATACGTGCCAGCAAGAAATGCACTCACTTCCCGGCCGACACGCTGGCGTGCCAAAGCGTTTTCTCGTTCACCCCCGACCGTCACATATGTGTGCCAGTGTTGTGGAACATTTTAAAAATTATAAGCTTTGACACAAGATGGCATTGTATGTCCATATGGATTTAGATACATGTAGATTTGACCTTGTCCTCAATAGGAGAGTAGTATGATACACATACAAGTGGTTTTTGATTATATAAACATGAGGGAAAATGAATGTTTCCGATTGACATGTTTTATGACGGCTCTTTTAATTCCCACGTGGTGTTTGTTTATGTAAGCAGGGGAGATTTATTTTTGCTAAAGCGTTGTGTATTTCGGTTTGCAGTCCAGTTTTTTGTATAGAATTAGATCTGACAGACTTGATTTTTTTCTCTATATTGTTAGATTTTCGAAGTGTCGAAAGTGTTTAACTGAGCTTGAAATAGCTGAAATGACGCGAAATATTTCGGATTTTCATTCTGAAACAGATTAGGATATTAGTAATAGTGACACTATAATATATTCTGATTGTTCTTTATGTTCATAATGGATCTAGTGATTCTAATGATGAGGAGGAAATTTCTGACGATGATGATGCTTCTTTTTTCACATTCCGGAAAAATCCTCCAAAACGGCAAATGGGTTACTACGAGAACAAGGACTGTAACGTAGAATTGTTTGTAGATCCCTGTTTAAAAAAGTTTAAATAACATAGTATTCAGTTTTGCAATGTTAAAAGTCATTAAATACTAAGTAAAAAATGAAAAAAAAAAAGTAAAGTGTAAAATATATATTTAAATAAGAAATAGCATAAGTAAATAAAGTATCTATAAACATATATAAATCCCATTCCGTTTAAATACTTTACGCAGCATTATTAAATAACGCGTTGCTACTTCGTTCATTTCATGAATTAGGCTTAATAGCAAAAAAACCTTCCGGCCCAGGATACTCACTCGCGAAAGTGACTGCCGGCCTCAGAGAAAAGTGCACGCTTGCACTTCCCGTTGCAAAAGGGTTAATATTTATAATTGTATAATCGTATATTTTTACTTCTTGTTATTGATATTATTAACCCTTTGCACTGAAGGGCTCCGCTATGGAGACAATGCAAAATAATTAGTTTTTATGATTTTTTTTTTTTTCTTATCTTAAAAACTGAAAATTATTTGCATTGGCTTCATAGTGGAGCCCTCGAGTTTGAAGACAAATTTTAAATGGCTCCTCTCCAGAGCCCTCAAGTGCAAAGATCAAGTGCCCACAAGTTAGAGGACGAAATTTAAATTGTTCATAATCATCATGAAATTGTAATTGCTGGTTCAAGTAGTTTTCAGACTTCTGATTCGCAAGCTGTATTTATTTGTATTTTAATTTAAAAGATACCAATGTTTGTTTAAATACATATGATACATTTGTAGACTTAAGTACTTGTTTATACTTAAAAATTAAGTCTCTTGTATATATCATATTTAGGTACTTGTTTTTGCATTATATAAATCAATATTTTTTAAAAGTTCTTTTCTTTCCTTTTTTTCTTCATTTTCCTCCCTTTCTTTTCCTTGTTTTTTTCTAATATATTTTACTGGTAAAAGCTTAATCTAGCATTTATTGTACCAAAAAACAGATTATCATAGATAAAATATATTTGATATTCAAGATTTAAAAATCCAGTTCTAAGAAGTCTAATTTGTTTAGCATGAGTCTTATCAAAAGAAGTTTGGTAAGTTTTTCATTTTAATTGTTAAAATTAAAGCAGTCACTGCTTTAATTTACTAACAATTAAAATCACTGCTTAAAAATTATTAGTAATACATTATATCTAATACTAGTAACATGCAATTATATGGTCAGCTCAGCAGTCCAGAAAAATTGGACCATATATGCAGAACAATACAACCCTATTGTGTGTATACTGTGCATTTTTAATTTCCACACTTGAGGACCAAAGTTTAGCAGCTAAAATGTTGTTTAATGTCGTCCGTGTAATCGAATTTGCTTTGGTGATAGTAGCCTTTGAAAGATTAGATTTTTAAAAAATTTCAATCAATTCATTTTTGGCAGCAAATGATAAATTCTTCCTTTTCGAAGCCATAATTAAAAAATGAATGTTCTGATTCATGACGTATGATGCAAATGCAACAAAATTTTCCTTTACTTATTTTGTCTCAATTTCAGCTTAAGCAGGGAGAGATAACTTCAACCAATAAACCGGAAGATAGATGTCCACCTCTTGTCAGGGGGAAAGAGAACTGAGAGAGGTGATGTCTACACAAACAAGAAAGGGGGAAAGGGAGGGAAATAAAGGCTTGAATTCAGGTCCTCTCCGATTTAACACCAATTTCTTTTTTTCTTCTTCTTCTTTTTTTTTTTTTTTTTTTTTTTTTTTTTTTTTTTTTTTTTTGATAACATGAAATTGACCATATAACCGGTAACGAGAATAAAATGACTGTATAAACGGTGCACTTTAACACATTTTCCCTATAGGGCTGGCACATTTTCGCCAAAGGTGGAAAGAACTGGTAAAAACCGTCCTGGCAGAAATACATTTTTGCCAAGCGGCAAAAATAGATATATTTTATTTATGGGATGTAACTATTGTAACTTTTACTAATTTTACCTCTAATCTAAATATACATTAATATAATTTTTTTTTCTTTTTTTTTAACATAGAATATTCAATGTGTTATTGAAACAGTAATCTAAATCTAAAGTTGTACTTCCTAGAGATACAAAAAAAAGATAATATAAAGATTGATTTTGCAAGTTTTTACGTGCAGTGTTTATTAGCTTATTTCCCCTACAAACTGTAGGTTTAAACATTTTTAGTACTTATATACATATATGTATATCTTATATATGTATATATACACATTACAATTAAAGACAACATTACCATATTAAATTGATAAATAAAGAAAACATTTTTTATCCCATTCCTCCATCATATAAATTTATTTACAAAAATGGAATATTGTATTTTCATTGCTAAAATCAATGAAAATTATTTTAAATTGTTTAAATTGTCAAATTAATACTAATGAAATACCTAATTAATATTCTGATTTAAGTCTTAATTGTATTATGTACAAAATTATTTATTTTGTTATTTATTATTAATTATTTTGTACATTTTTAAAATCCAGCCAAGTTTTCTAGATTTTGCCAGTTTTTACCAGGTTTTTTCCAGTTTTTGCCACTGTCCTGGCAAAAATACCATTTTCCGGCAAAATGACCAACCCTAGTTCCCTATTAAGTTAGACAGGACTTAAGAAAACTGACCATATAGCCAGTACTGACTGTATATGAATACTATAAGGGAATTTAAGTTATTTTTGTATCAATCCATTTAAATAAATGTAATAAATTTGGAACTATTTTCTTTTCAAAAAACTTCAATTTCTTGTATGAGTTAAATTGGCTCATTTCGGTAAAAAATATATATATGATCAACATCCATGTATCTAGTGTTAAGGAATCTTTTACTGAATATTTATTTTTTCCTAATAATAATTCAATAAAACTAGTTATTCTTAGGTACAAAAAACCCTTGTGCAGAGTTAAAAGATTCATATTGTACAGTTCCTTTTTTTCTCTCTCTCTCTAGGCTGTTACACAAAAGGTAGATATGCGAAGTAAGGTGGTACAGAGTTTACAGAGATCTAGTAGCAAGTATGAACTTTTCTTTTCTCCTTTATAAAATCCTCAAGAGACTATGCTCAGGTCTAAGCAATTTTGTGCATTTAAGCAGGTTTAAATGTGGAAAAGAGGTGAAGAAAAGTAAAAGCATCTGGGCTTTGAGGGCACGAGCTCCACCAAATGGTCCTGTAGTGATACCATCTGCATCACGACTGGAAAAGGATGTTGTTGTTTGGGATTTTCAAGTTAAAGGACGTGCATATCATGTTGTTAAAACTAAAAAGTGTGTATAAAATTTTACTCCCAATCTTTCATGTCAAATGCTTCTTTATATATTTATGAATTATGATTGAATTTTTATTTTATATATATATATATATATATATATATATACATATATATATATATACATATATATATATATAATATATAATATATATAATTTCTAATTTACTAAAGGTTTTATTATTTTACTTAATATATTAACAGGTTTGCAATTCTGTCACTTTTCTCGCCTTTAGTCACTTTTTTTACAATTGATCACTTTTAGTCACTTTTTTAAGTAAACAGTCACTTTTTTCATGGTATAGCACAGTAAACGTCTGTTGCTGAAAAAAAAAATCTGAATTAATACCAAAATATTTTAATAAAAGACCAAAAATGTGATGCTCTAATCTTATTTTTTTTTTTTTATTAAAATGTAATTAGTCATATGGTTTCCAGAATTTAGTGATTTTAAAATGTCACAAAGAAGTTTCTGAAATCTACATTTGTACTGAAATGTACATTTAATACATTAAAGTAATTTACGTCAAAGCACACATTTCTCTCTCTCTCTCTCTCTCTCTCTCTTTTTTTTTTTTTTTTTTTTTTTTTTTTTTATTTATTAATTTATTTGTTTGGACATTCTAATCTAGGTATGTACGTATTTCAAAACATCAATATATGCAGAAAATTGTGATTATAAAATTAATGTATTATGTGTATTCAAATCTAATTTATAGATTTTCTTGAATAAAAAGCAATGTGGAGTTGTGTTAAACAAAATGTTTAACCTTTTTGTATTCAACTCTAAAATCATGTCTTGCATGAATCATTTGTTTTATAGTTAAAATAAATAGAAAAATCTTAATAGTAGCATCTAGTAATCAAGAGGAGAAAAAAGTCGCTTTTTTTTTTTAAAAGTCACTTATTCTGTATTATTTGTCACTTTTCTCACCTCTTTGAAAGTACCTCAGCAGTTGCAAGCCTGTATTAATAATGCAACTTTTTGGCCTTGAATATAATCAAGACTTTTCAAAAAGTATAATATTTACTCTTGTTTATAATGTTCACAGACATTCTAACTTCTCCGGAGTTGCTCCAGAAAAATGAGAAAATTTGATAACTCCAGAAACTCCTCAGATTTCTCCGGAAAATAACAAAACTTTTGAACAACTAAAAAATAACAATTCGGCCTTTAAATACAAAGTTTTGAAGAAGAAAAGAAAAATGCTGAATATTACTCTTTCTACACAGTAATGCTGCATGTTAAAGAGTTTTCGGTACTGTGCGGAAAAAGCAAACTGAATTTACATCAAATTTTGGTAGATAAACTCTAGAACCCCTCATGATAGAAAATTGGAAATATTTGAATCAAGATCAATGTTGCTATATGAAACACTGCTCCGAAAAATATGTTGTTAAAGCTATAAAAGCTAATCATAAATTTTTAAAGGCATACATTTTAATTTATTTTTTACAGTTTGCTACTTTGTAAATATTTTAAATCCAATTTTAGTTTAGAAACCAATAAGTTATGTAATGTATGAATAATCTGTAATTAGCATGTTAAAATTTCAAACCACTCTGTTGCTCCGGACACAAGTACCTGAATATTGGCACATATGTATTCACCATGTTTTTGCAAGACAAAAATGTCAAAAAATTATAACCCATTTATAATTAGTTATCACAAATTTGACACACAGGTACAAGCTTGCAATTCTGTCACTTTTCTCACCTTTAGTCACTTTTTTTACAATTGATCACTTTTAGTCACTTTAAGTAAACAGTCCCTTTTTTCATGTTGTATCACAGCAAAAGTCTGTTGAAAAAAGAAAATCTGAATTAATAACAAAATATTTTTAAAAAAGTCCAAAAATGTGATGCTCTAATTTTATTTTTCTTATTAAAATGTAATTAGTCATATGGTTTCCAGAATTTAATGATTTTAAAACTTCATAAAGAAGTTCCTGAAATGTACGTTTAATACATTAAAGTAATTTACGTCAAAGCACACATTTCTCTTTTTCTTCACAATTTTTGTTTAGATACTCTAATCTAGCTATGTACATATTTCAAAACATCATTAATATATGCAGAAAATTGTGATTATAAAATTAATGTATTGTATGTATTCAAATCTAATTTATAGATTTTCTTGAATAAAAAGCAATGTTTAGTTGTAACTAATTAAAAACTGTTTAAAATTGTGAGAAACCCTGATAATTAAATTCTTATAATCTATATAATATATTATTCCCCAAAGCAGAATGGGTCAAAATGTGCGACTCATGTCGCAGAACAGTAGGTTCCGCTACAGAACATTTGCTGCTTGCGAAATATAACTGAAAAAACATTAATCTACATTTTTTTTTTTTTTAACATATAGAAAGGGAAAATGAATTGTGGCAAAGGTGGGATTCGAGAGGGAATGCAATGTTTATTGAAATCATATCTTTATTAGCGCAAGCTATAAATGCATTAAAAACTGAAACACCTATATTTTATCAGTTTTTTAATAAACGTTTTATTGGTTTCCATACCAAAAACCATTTTCGAATTATGAGAATCAGCAAAAGATAAAAACAATTAGGCATAAATGGGCTTTTTTGAAATAGGCATAATATAAATGATGGTGATGAAGCCAATGTCAGAACAACAGATAAAAGAATGTTTGTATTTTGCACCACCAGGGCACAGTCCAAAAAAGTATTAAAATTTTCCCTTTCTTTAATGTTTGGGTCAAAATGGCTATTCCTATTTCATTATCCTGGTGATATTTCTAAAATTTTTCACATCCAAAGTAATTAACAAGACTGTAAATCCAATATCATTGACATGGGATTTACAGTCTCTGAGGTTACTTCAAGAGTCTCCGGTCTTAATAAAATCATTTTCCTAAATTCATTGTTTTATTAAATACTTTGACTCTTCATTGTTTAAGTTAAAAATATATTTGTATGTTTGTTTTTTACTTGTATATGTATACCACAATGGCAGTAATATTATGAAAAAGTAAAGGCTGATATAATAAACGTATTAGCTGTAGAATATTTTTGATTATCTGATAGCTTGTTGCAGAAGATTGAAAAGCCTTCTGCTGTTAGTATATAATTTATAAAATTGCATTGAAATTGTATTATATAAGAAGACAATTTTTCTTTGCTTGTAGTATACATAATGTGTTTATATATATATATATATATATATATATATATATATATATAAATATATATATATATTATATATATATATATAAATATAAATTTCATATATATATATAATATATATATATATAAAAACATATATATATATATATATATATATAATATATACATATATAATATATATACATATATATATACATATAAATTAACACATATATATATACATATATATATATACACATAAAAATACACATAAAATATATACATTTATTTATATATATACAAATATATCCTATTTATTATATATATATATCTAAAATTTTTCACATAAATATAAATTAACACATATATCATATATATATATATATACAGTCTTGATATATATATATATACTCTATATATAAAATATATTTTAAATTCATTTTTTATTATATATACTTTGACTCTTATTTTTATAAATATATATAAATATATATATTGTTTTTTTATTATATATACATACATATAATATATATATAAAAAACATACATATATATAAAAATATATATACTAATATTTTTATATATCTTATATGTTTTACATATATATATACATATTTATATATATATATAAAATTATAAAATATATATATAATAAATAAATACAATTTTTTTTGCTTGTAGTATACATATATATATATATAATATATATATATATATATATATATATATATATATATATATATATATATAAAATGTGCACACATATCCTATAGTTTTTAAAGAAACTTTATTTTACCCTGGAGAAAATTAGGTTTTTCATTAAAAACAAAATTTATGTGGGTTGAGTTTAAAACAATGAAAAAGAGTTAAGTTTTAAAACAGTTCTTTGAAATGTATTTTGTTTTATGTATTTTATACATTGTTTTCTGTTATTTTAATTAAGGTATGGTTGCAATTCTTATTCAGGGAAGGGGGGGGGAGAGCTCTGAAATCATCAGAGAAATATCTCAGTACTTTTGTTCTGCTGCATTTTGTGGCCACCATGTTATTGTTCTTCTTTTAGTATCTATATACTTTTTCAGTTTTAAGCATTTTTTTGTTTTCTTTAAGTATGAAAAAACTTTCTGTTTTTTCTTAAATGCATAAAGTTATTACAAAGGGATTGTAATATTATACAAGAAACTTGCCAATTACGAGAATATATATATGCTGTTCTGCCAGTATGTTGTAAATATACTTATATTAAAAACTTATATTAAATAAAAAACTTATATTAAATATTAAAAACTATCAAAAATTTAGTTAAGTCTTGGTATTGTTTCAGAAATCTTTCTAATATTTTTATCTTCATGTATGTTATACTAATTTGTACTTTCAGGAATATGCATATAATCATCAGTTAATGAAACATTTTGGATTTTTTCTCCACCATTTTATGTGATTAAGATTACTGTAGTTAGGTTGGAAATAATTTATGAACTCCTTTTGAATTCTTTTGTCTACATTAGAAAAATATTTTTTTTAGAAATATCTTACTTGGTAAAATTATTTATTATTAATTTTTTATTTTTTTTATTTTTATTTTTTTACGATGGTAGGTCTAAAGGCAAAGATAGCTACAAAAATACAAAACTGAAAGCTAAACTACCTATTGCATCTTCAGCTCGTCCTAAAAATGTAAGTATTTATTTATTTTTTCAAAACTGTTGTTTAAAAAACTATTGTTATAGTGATTTTAAAGTTTTATGAATAATTTATTCAAATAAGGCAATTATCAGAAAAGTATCTACAACATATTTTCATTCCTTCTTTGAAAATATCCTCGGGCTGGACTAAGTTGACTCAACCTTTCATCACTTCAATGGGTAGACAAATTGAGGACCAAGCATTGAAATGATTTAAATCATGATTTTTAAATCAGTGGATTTTTTTGAAAAAATCATTGATTTAAATTTATTTATTTATTTATTTATTACTTTTAAAACCTATATTTCAAAGGCAGGAATTTTATTTATCATGAATTTCTGCTTATCTAGATTTTTTTTTTTTAAATTAATTTTATGCAAAAAAAATGTCATTTTTTTTTCTTGTTATGTTCTTGTTCGGTCTGTTTATTTCGATGCCACATGGAACTTTTGGATGTAATAATTTTTAATATATATAATTTGTAGTTTTGATGCCTTTATATGTTTTTTCTGCAGGGAGAAGTTTCTAAATGTCGTGGAAGTGTTCCTCATAAAGAAAACGGAATACACAGATCTAAGCACAAAGTCAAGCGCACAACTGTTTTGTTTAATGAAGACTCTGCTCGTTTAGGACTACTGGACTCTCTCATACCTTGCCCACCCAATTTTAGCAATTGCAATAACCCTTTTCAAAAGTCATATAAAACAAGTTCAAAATGCTTAAATTATCAAAATGGTAAAAGCACTGGAGCCAAAAGGCAAAGAACTGGAGAATGGGATTTGACTTTTTCAAATGGTTATCACCACATGTCTGATGACAGTATGGAATCAACATCGTTCTTTACCAAAGAATTTAGTTTACAAAAGCCTAAAGATGATTTTTGTATAATGGGTAAACGAACTACATCAAGTGGAAAAGTTCAGTATCTGTTTCAAAGAAATAGGTAATGTATATAAAATGTTTATGCTGAAATTTAGTTTTATGTGCTGCTATGACCACCATTCTATCACAGTATCTGATGCTTTTGGGAATCGAAATTTAAGCTTTTGACTATAGGAAGGGTTTTAAAAATTGTTATATTAAAATTTTAAGCAATATAGTAGTCCCCTTGTTATATCATGCTTATTGCAGGTGTATTTGTGCTCTGGGGAAGCCTGGGCATTTCATATTAACCATCTTTTGGTTTCTAGAGAAGTACAATTGGAAACAATTTTCCTTTACTCCTTTCTGTTTACTTTGAAAGGGAATTGGAAAATATAGTACATTCTCCATAATCTCCATATGGCTTGGTCTAAATCTTAAAACTTGGTAATTTACTTTGATTGCACTGAAAAAAAGCAAGGGTTTTACAAGTTTTAGGGGTAAAGATGTGGAGTCTGTGAGACTGCATAACAGCAGTTAAGGTTTAAAACTGTAAAGTATACCTTTTTCATTAAACATGGAAGAAATTACGAGTTATGCTCAAGAGAGCATACTTGTCACAGTTAAAAAAAAAAAAAAAAAAAAAAAAAAAAGAAATTGAATAATTTTTTTTTTTTTTTTTTTTTTTTTTTTTTTTATTTAGTGAAGTAATTTTAGCAAGAAAAAAAATTTTAATCTGCATTTAATTATTTATAGTAAAATTTCATGTTTTTAAATATGTTAAATGTACTTTAACATCTTTTAAAAAAATTTATTTAATATACTAAGAATTTTATATTTACGAACGTATGTACAAATATGATAATAAAATTAGTGTTAATCCACTAATGCAAAAATCATTAAATTAATGAAAATGTTCCATTTACCTTTTAATTTTTGTACATACTTACTATTTTCTGCTAAAAATGATATCTAAAGTTATTTACTTACATTTTTCTATAGCAGCATGTTTTTCAGTAAATATCAGCATGTGAAAATTAGTTACATGTTTCAAATGTGATGGTTGCTTTATCAAGCATAACAACTACTTTCTTCAAAGAGACAAAAACAAAAAAATTGGGCGACAGAAAAAGTGCAACATATTCAGATGCATGATATTATTAAGACTTGATATAATGAGGTGCTACTGTTTTAAGTTTCTTTAGTAACTAAAAATTGGGTGCAGGCTTAATTTTTAGATTATCAGTCACTATCAGATAATGTGCATATCTTAATCTCAAACTGTATAAATTGTATTTCTTTTTGTAATTGCTTAAATACTTTTTATAGTTTCTTCCCATTGAAAAAGGGAGGGGATTAGGGAAACTGTGAGCAATTGTGAAAGAGGTTTTAAATTCATTATATTCTTTATTAAACGTGACAAGCAAAAATGTATCAACACAAGAATATTGCAATTTAAAATATTTGAAAATCTTTTGCTGCATTATATGTACACATTGTAAAAGCTTTTAATTCAAAGTCAAATTTTAATTATTTAAACTTTATAAACTGATTCCTTAGGTTGTACAGATAGGTGGTCATTTTGTATAAAATTATTATGTAATAAAATTTGTTTATTTAATAATTTTTAAATTGAATGTTCTGTAAAGTTAATTTTTTTTAAAAATATACATATGTAAACTGTCTTGAAATAGCCGACAATGAGTAAATTTCTCATGCTCTTACTTTTATACTTGAATGGCTTTTAATCACTACTATCATAAGCTTGTAATATTTTATTCAATATAGAATTTCTAGTTAGCATTTGGGTAATTATTACCTTATCCTATTTTTATAAATTTATTTAGTGACTGTGAGAGTTTGGGTATTTATTAAAATCTTAATTTATTCCCAGTTATTAAAATTGTCATTTGCATGATTTATTTTAATGTCAAGTAATCTATGTATCGTAATTTTGGATAGATAAGCTGCACTGGCATATACGTCATGGTAATTGACCTAAAATGAATGAAAGTTCAACAGATAAACTATGTTGGAAAATGTACTTCTTGATAATTGACTAAGGGAAAATGGAAGTCCATCATATTACTGATACTCCTGCAAAGTTTAATTTTTTTTTTAATAAGAATTCTAATTGTTGACACATAATTATTTTCCTCTCTATTGTCTTTTTCTTTAAATTGCCCTCTTAAACAGTCTAAGCCAGGGATGGACAAACATTTTTGGCCACTAGCCAAAAATCGAAAGAAACTAAGTTTGGCGGACGAAGATAGATTTTTCTAAAATTTTAAAAACAATATGCAAGTATTACGGTTTAAATATGTTAAGGAGATGAATGAAATTGCAATTTCATTTTTAAAAGTTCCTTATACTGAGGTTCGAAGTGAGATGTACTGATTTTAAGGAACGATGCTAAATGCTCATCTGTCAGTCTACTTCTGAAATTATTCTTTCTAAGGTTTAAAGTTGAAAACACTTATTCACATGTATAAGAAGTAAACATAGTGTTGATCTTCTGGGTGTGAGATAATAAATTTGGGATATAATATTTAAACAAAATAGAAAAGGAGATGGATATATAATGTATTAATATATATTTCTTTTAATTTGCCTTAGGCTGACAACTTAAAATTCTATCCGCGGGCCGGATAAAACCTTCCTGCAGGCTGGAGTTGGCCCATCCCTGGTGTAGACTATAATGCCATTCTAATGGATGTAGAAGTTTAAAAACAGGGGCCAAAAATTAAAATAAGTTATGGATCCTGGACATAACACACTTAGAAACAGGTGGTTTAAATTTAAAGTTAGAAAAACAAAGCAGTTAAATTGATCACAAGTATTTCTTGCAAAATATAGTGATTTCCACACACGGTTGTCTAAGTCTGCTCAGGAGTATTTGCACAGAAATGACACTTGCTGGTACTGTACGGCATAAAATGTGGTAATGATGAACAACACAGTATGAAAATAAATAAATAAATACTACACATATTTGCATATAAAAAATATTTACTTAATCTGCAATTATGTATATTCACATTACTTGAAAATTCTATCTGTTTTTAATGTTTTGTTTCTATTGGAAAGAATTGCCTCAATAGCCTTTTATTTGGCCCTTGTAATGTGTATATTCATCATTAAATTTTTCATTTTCTTTTCTGTCAGTGTAATTTAGGGTTAGTTTTGATTCTCTTCGTACAAGAGAAGCTTCTTTTTTAGAGTTTTGTCAGAAAAGAAAACTTTTTACACTTTCCTCAGATTTCTTTGGGTCTGTAATATTAAAAATGAATCAAAGCTGCATCCCTCCAAAATTATAAAATCTTCATTCTTTTTCCTTTTAAGCCTTTTAGATCCATGGCTTCCAAAATTTCATCTCATTATTATAAATTTTTTGCCGAAGTTGCTTTCTGTTATTACAAATTTGCATTAAAAAAAACCCTGAGTATATTTGGATTGGTCACAGGAAAAATAAAATTCCTTAAGTGGTCTGTGCAGTATTTTCAAACGGTTTTGTTTTTGTGATATTCTGAAAAATCCACTCAATTTTCTAAAACTAAAATTAACGTTAAACTTGTTCTTTATTCAAGTTTTTTTAATATACAAATTGATGAATTTTAAATTAGTACTAAAGTTCCTTTTTAAAGAAAATCTTATTTTTAAAAAAAGTATATTTATTTATATATAATATATGAAGGCTTGCAATTCCGTCACTTTTCTCACCTTTAGTCACTTTTTTTACAATTGATCACTTTAAGTCACTTTAAGTAAACAGTCACTTTTTTCATGGTGTATCTCAGTAAATGTCTGTTGTTGAAAAAAGAAAATCTGAAATAGTAACAAAATATTTTAATAAAAGACTAAAAATGTGATGCTCTAATCTTATTTTACTTATTAAAATGTAATTAGTCATATGGTTTCCAGAATTTAGGGATTTTAAAAAGTCGTAAAGAAATTCCTGAAATCTACATTTGTACTGAAATGTACATTTAATACATTAAAGTAATTTACATCAAAGCACAAATTTTCCTTTTTCTTTTTTTTTTTTTTTCACAATTTTTGTTTAGACACTCTAATCTAGCTATGTGCATATTTCAAAACATCATTAATATATGCAGAAAATTGTGGTTATAAAATTAATGTATTTATGTATTCAAATCTAATTTATAGATTTTCTTGAATAAAAAGCAATGTTTAGTTGTGTTAAACAAAATTTTTAACCTTATTGTATTCAATGCTAAAATCATGCCTTGCATGAATCATTTGATCTAGAGTTAAGATAAATAGAAAAATCTTAATAATAGCATCTGTAATCAAGAGGAGAAAAACTTTTTTTTTTTAAATATTTAGTTACTTTTTAGTCACTTATTCTGTATTATTTGTCACTTTTCTCACCTTTTTTTAAATACCTCAGCAGTTGCAAGCCTGTATATGTATTCGAATAAATATTGCATTTATTCAAGAAGTTAAGTTTTAAAATGAATCGCTTTGACAAAGGTTAATTTTTAAGTAAATGCTTTTTTGTGAAACACCTGTTTTTTAGAATAAAACATTTTGTGCAGGTTCCATTATCAAACCCAAATCTTGCCTAAATTGACCCCCTGTCTTTGACTATTCCACAGGCAGTAAATTTTAGCTTTTAAACATGTATAAGCGAAAATTATTCATCCAAAATTACGATGATAGTTCTTGCAAGTTTATTTAGTATTTTTAGTGTTCCTAGATTTTTTAAAAGAAACTTGATTTCATATGAGCAACATTAATTCCAAATTGGGATGTTATATGTGTGTGACATGTGCCTTGTTTAGCTGAATAATAAATTTAGCTAAAATGAATGCTTTTAATTTATATATATATATTATATATTCAAGTGGACTGTAATGAATGTGAGATAACTTTGAATCATATTTTCAGTAAACATACTTTTGTATTGAATGGATATTGTATCATATGCTATGTGTAAAAGTTTAAACACTTGTTATGAGATATTTTTGAGATGTAAATTTGTATGTATTATACTTAAATTTGTTTGGAGCAAATTATCAATTGTGTGAAAGATCCAAATATCAGTTATACGTCAACAGTGTATGGAATTTGTTATTCTAGTCCAACTCTTTCCTGTTAATTTAAAGTTGTGTAAGATGTACAGATTTAAAAACTTTTCTAACAAGATAATATTCACAGGCAATTTAAATTTCTTTGAAGTTTAAAAAAGCGTTTTCTTCATAAATTTAATTTATTTCATTTATTCAGGAGAAGTGTACATTTATTTTGATATTTATACTAGAAAATGTTTAATTTAGTGAAGAAAAACATTTTAAAAGACAGTTTGTGTTCTTTTATACTTAAGTACCTATTTGTGGAAATGCTGTATAAATGCTGAATTTGCAAAGAATTTGTATGAGATATTTTTATATACTCATTACCATTTGTGTGCCTATATAGACTGTAAATATATATATATAACTTTAGGTTGTACTTGTAAATGACTTTTAGCTATTGAGACTTTTATTTATATTCTGTTCTAGAATAGTAGTTAGGATATATACAAACATACTTATTTCAATATGTAATACATTGTTTTTTTACACTTTGCATGCTTTAAAGAAACAAAAAGAGTGCCTCTTCTTGCTACTGCTATCTATTTGTTTTGATTTTGCCTCCTTTTTTGCTCTTAGCACTGATTTTGCACTCTTTTGACAGGGCAAAAATGGAGAAAGTGGTAGCAGAAAAGGAACCTCTGTTCCAAATTAGTTTCATTTGTAAATGCTGTTATTGCAAACGGTAAATTTTCCTTTCTGTTTTGGTTATGATGCATGAAACTTAATCTTTGCATGAAAACTAATTATTTTTAACTTTCCTCTTTTTGTGTACATAGGCAAGTTACTAACATATGTACCTTAATTATTGATCAGTTTCTACACTCATTTATCATGGTTACAATCAATGCGAATTGTACTACAAAGTAAATCCTCTGTCTAGTACAGTATTCAGAGTTCAGACCCAAATAAAACAATCACAATTATTTTAATACCCACTTGTTTTAATTTTCCTCTTCTAAGACACAGGCCAAGGTGATCCTAATCAGTTTTAACCATCTGGACCTATCTAAGGCAAGCTCCCTTACATAAGAATGGTTACAATCAATGGGAAATGTACTATAAAGTAAATCCTCTGTCTAGTACAGTATTCAGAGTTAGACCCAAATAAAACAATCACAATTATTCAATACCCACTTGTTTTAATTTTCCTCTTCTAAGACACTACAGACCAAGGCAATCCTAATCATTTGTAACCATCTGGACCTATCTAGGGCAAGCTCCCATACATAAGAATGGTTACAATCAATGTGAAATGTACTATAAAGTAACTCCTCTGTCTAGTACAGTATTCAGAGTTCAGACCCAAATAAAACAATCACAATTATTTTAATACCCACTTGTTTTAATTTTCCTCTTCAAAGACACTACAGGCCAAGGCAATCCTAATCAGTTGTAACCACCAGGTCCTATCCAAGACAGGCTCCCTTACATAAGATTCTTCAGTTGTTTTCTACTGAGTTAAGCCACCTAGCTGGTGGTCTTCTCGCTTTCTAGCTCTCATAGGTTTGGTAAACGTGAACTTTTTTACTAGATTGATATTCTCTGGTGGTCTTCTCGCTTTCTAGCTCTCATAGGTTTGGTAAATGTGAACTTTTTTACTAGCTTGATATTCTCAGGTTTAATAAATGTCCTAGCCACTGAATCCTATGACTTTTTATGATCTTAATGATGTCTGGTTGTCTATATTTTCGGTAGATTTCAAAATTAAGCATTGATCTCCAAACACTGTTTTCACAAACTGTACCAAATATTTTTCATGGTATCTTGCTTTCAAAAATCAATAGTCTTATATTTAATCTTATATTTAATCATTGCCCAGCATTCACAACTATAATGTATCACAAGTTATACTAAGGAGTTTTAGTATTCTAAAAATAATCAACGTTCCTGAAGGGAATGTTTAAAGGGGGGAAAAAAACTAAATTCCTTGACAAAGAAAGCATTTATTTCATCTTTTTCCTCTTCAGCTTCAGCTCGGTCATGTCATAATATCGAGATGCAGTGTCACTCTTTTCCACTAAATTCTTGTTCACTGAGGGGTTTTTATCAATATCTAACCAAATTTTTGTTTTATTTGGAGGAATACCATGGATTAGGTAGGTTGTAGAATTTCCAGACTATTTTAGTGAAAAATCTTAAACATATGACGGTAAACACCAATATAAATTTAAGCTTTGATACTAAGAAACTATGAGGCCAGTCAGAAAAATTGCTGTATTTTTTAAATATATAAACTTTGATATCATAAAATGAATAAAACAGACAGCCCAGATAAGAGAAAATAAGGCTTTACTAATCCAAAACACGTGACAAATATGCTTGTAAAATGAGTATGACAGTAGCTGCACTCCAGGAAACAGAAGGGTCAATTGAGTAGGAAAAGTTTAAACCACATGTAAATAAAGTAGATTGCTAGGAGAGTACCATTTCTAGGTTGCTCTTCCAAAGGACAAGCAAAAATATCTTACAGATTGTCAAGTTGTCAGGGAAGTCTGAAACCCTCCGGAAAAATAACAAACGTATAAAAAAATAACTTTTTTTTTTTTAAAGCCAGGATAAAAGAAAATAATGCTGCACTAATCCAAAACACATGACAAATAAGCTTGTAAAATTAGTTTGACAATAGCTGCACTCCAGGAAACAGGAGGGTCAATTGAGTAGGCAAACTTGAAACCTCATATAAAGTAGACTGCTAGGAGAGTACCATTTTTAGATTGCTCTCCCAAAGGACAAGCAAAAACATCGTACAGATTGTCAAGTTGTCAGGGAAGTCTGAAAAAGCTGGAGAAATAACAAACATATAAAAAAAAATTAGTAACTTTTTTTAAAAGCAAATTAAGTTCTATTTAATAATTAGAGATTATATAATGAGAAAGTACTTAAATTCATGGTTTATTTTCTTTTAAACATCTTTCATTTAAGTATTCATAATTTACTGCTCTCACGTTTTGTATCATATCAATAGTGTTTTCAGCAAAAAAAGCATCACAAAAACACCATTTACATTTTTTTTATTTTTAAAAGTTAAATAATAGTAGTTCTTTGCTCTTGTATATATACATATGTATGTAATTTTTTCTAAGATTTTTAAAATTTGTCATCCAGAAATAGTTACTAGCATTGTTTGTAGCCATACAACCTATAATTAATATAATATTATTGATTCTCTACTTAATAATACTTCAGTATTTCCTATAAAATTTTTTACTTAAAAATTTCTTCAAGCATGAATTGCCAAAACATAAAATTTATGGTCATTGTTCTCATAAAATGATGATCAGATTGTATGCATAAGAAACAGAAGTTTTAATTATCTTAAATATGTTAGGTGAGAAACCTTTTAAAGATAAATTACAAAAGATAACAAATATTCTGATATTTAAAAATTTCTGATGTTTTTATAATTTTTTACAAATCTCTGACACTCTTGAAGTAAAGTAACAAATCATTATCTGTAGTTACAGCCTGCAACGTTAAAGAAGTTTATTAGCTTTTAACTTCATTCAGTATATATAAGATTTTTTTTAGTTATCTGTGCAATATGTTCTTAGATGAAGATGTGTACACTTCTTTTAATATAATGTGCTTAAAAAATACTAGTATGTTTAGCTGTGGGGCTATTGGTTTAAAGGCGTTCGAAGAACATACGTTTATTGGTTGTAATTAAGAGTCACTTAAAACCACTGCCTGTATTTATAAAACGTTAGTAGTTTTAGGCAAAAAAGATCCCTTTTAAACAAAAGAGAATTTTAAATAATTCCACTTATTTGTCCGCTTTTTGTCGTAATCTCAAATTTCAAAACAAAAACTCTCAGTGACTGTGTAAGTCACTTAAATTCAGTGTTATATATAAATATTAGCAGTTTTGATTTTTTTTTAATCCACTCTAACTTAAAAAAAAAATAAAATAAAAGCTGCACTAATTCACTCCTTTAAAAAAAAAAATGTTAAAACAGAACAAAATTTGGTACTGTTAAGATTGAATAATTTTGAAAGTATTTTTAATTAATTGAAAAATTAATTCCAAACTAAATTGTTATCTTTCATATTTAGAAAATTCCACCTTTTAATAACTTTTGATCAGAATCATTTAAGAGTTAATGAACCTTGTTGATTGTGGGCAACATAAATGGTATTGATAGTAATTTTTTTACCTAGTTCAATTTTTTATATTTATATCTGTACTGTATTTTTATAGCATGTCTATAGTGAAACTTTTTATTTAAAAATTTTAGGATAAGTTTTTACTCTGTATTTATCATTAATTAGGCTTACATTGTGTTTCAAAAATAAGGCTTTGATAAAATCTGTAAAACTCAATTTAATATGTATATGTGACATAATGCTTTTAATGTTTTTTAAGTAACTGTGATAATTTTTTCTTGTTTACTTTTGGTGTTCTAATAGCTTACATTTTTAACTGCTGAGTTAAGTTATTGAGTAAAACAAAATTGTATGTTTCTATAAAATGACATTCTAGAAATTTTGTGTATAATAAAATTTAGATTTTTTGAGCAAGTAAATTTGTGGCGTCCTTTGTGTTCAACATAAATCATACTTTCTTTGTTTTATCTGCATGCTATACTTCTTCCCTTCTATCTCTTAAAATTGACAACATTTAGTTTGATATACTTTTTAGGGTATAAAAGTTATTGACAAGTTTTATATTTTCATTTTATAATTCAAACAATATAGTATGTTAGCATAGAGCTTCCAGTACGGATGTTCAAAATTCAGAATAGCCCCAAATCCAGATGTTTTCTCAACTGCCATATTTTTCTTGAGTCAATTATAAATTATATATCTTAATCAAAATTAGATTTTCATATTTATTTTTATTTGCACATATTTATTAATCTTTTATGTATATATACATATGTAATATATCAATATTATTTCATTCCTCTCTCCCATTCTAATTCCTTAAAATCTATTTTCCCAGCCAAAAAAGTCTTAATCAAAGGAGTGTCCTTGACTTACAATTCCTCCAACACATTTCCCAAAACTTTCTCTACAATAGATGTAGATTTTTTGTCCATTCATTACATTTTCCAGATGTCACTGGCAAATGACTCAGTATTCCCCTGATTTAACAGTTAAATTTGATGATTCAGTTTCTTGTCTCTTGGAAAAGTTCTGTCTGTCTTGCTCAAGGGGTACATTTCTGTTCTTTTTTTTTTTTTTTTTTTTTTTTTTTTTTTTTTTATCATTTTCTTGTTTGCTGTTGACTGGCAAAGATGTCTTTTTAGCAGCTCCTCATTAAAGACTTAAGTTGTTCTGAAAATTGTGCTTCTCTTCAATATGGCTCGATTGCAACATTATAACTGCTGGCTGTTTAGGCATATCCTTGTCCAGTAGCGCGGGCAAGTAAAAAGAATAAGGGCAATAATCTCTCTCTCACAGTATTCTCTTGTCTGCTGTTGACTGGCAAAGATGCCTTTTTAGCAGTTCCTCAATAAATACTTAAGTTGTTCTCAAAATTGTGCTTTTCTTCAATGTGGCCCGACTGCAACATTATAACTGCTAGCTGTTTAGGCATATCCTTGTCCAGTAGCGCGGGCAAGTAAAAAGAATAAGGGCAATAATCTCTCTCTCACAGTATTCTCTTGTCTGCTGTTGACTGGCAAAGATGCCTTTTTAGCAGCTCCTCATTAAAGACTTAAGTTCTCAAAATTGTGCTTCTCTTCAATGTGGACCAACTGCAACATTATAACTGCTGGCTGTTTAGACATATCTTTGTCCAGTAGCGCGGGCAAGTAAAAAGAATAAGGGCAATAATCAAATGTAACTGGCCATGTTAGAATTTCTGGATTACATATATATATTGTACGTTATTTGCAATTTTTAAAACTGGATTGACAACTTTACTGTATTCTTAATAGTTTCTGAAGTCAAAACTTTCCATATTTTATTTGTTTAAAATGTCAAGTTCTTCAACTCCAAATCAGTCATAAAAGTAGAAGCAAAAACTGGGGGCTCTGTCGAAGTAGACATCAGTGAGAATTTAACAAAATGCAAGAATTTCACATTTAATGAAACTAATTTATCCTAATATAAAGAGTGCAAAATTTTTTTAAACATGAAAATTTTGTGCATAATGACGCTGGTTTATAAAATGTGAATTTTGAACAGTAATAATTTTTCAGCATAAGAAAAGAAAATATACAAGTTCCTTGAGCTGTAGTAACTACCAACCCTGTAAATATTTAACTCTCCGACTGTCAAACTTGTTTATATATGAATTATTTTAATGCGCTGTCATTCATAAAAACAGGTGTACAATTTGTAAATTGTGATTCTGAATTGAAATAAACTTACATTTTCCCTTTATATTAAGACATTATCTCATTCTCAATTTTTGTAGGATGGTATTTAGTATGTTTAAGGTATCCGTCTATGTTCGGAGAACTTTTTTCTTTAAGCATAGAACCTAGTTCATGTTTTTACATTTTTAGATTTATTTTTTAGATTATCATAGAGAATTACATTTAAAAAATTTATTCCTGGAGAAGTTTTTATAAAATTTCTAATAAATGAAGAAAATTTAGTTTAAAAAACTGCATTTTTTCAAAAGGTCTAATTTTTTAATAAATTATTTCAATATTTCTTGACGCAATACATTTCTTATACACTGGACTAGTGAATCACTTAAAATTTTTGCTTAATTTACATTTGGTTAAAAATTTTGGTCCTTCAAAATTATACACATTGAATTTTTAACAAATTTTCATTACCTTTATATCTAACTATGAGTGTAAATCATTAAAAACTATCCAAATTTAAAGCTTTTTGGTCATAAATACTATCAAAAGCATTCATAATAATTTTCAACAAAATATTTTAAGAACTTTTTGAGAAATCACATTTTAAGTTTCAACAATTTATTTAAAATACCGTTCTGAGAAAAATGCATTTGAAGTTTATGAAAGCAATTTTATCTATTAAAATGTTTAAAATTCTCCACAATTTCTTGCTTCAGAACTTTCTAATTGCCAACTTGCTAATTATTAAAAATACTAGAAAAATGTTTAAACTAATCATGAAAATTAAAAAAAAAGTTTTGTCCAAAAAATGCTCTTTAAAAGGCTTTAAATTCACAATTTCTGGTTCCAAAGTCACTACTTCTGTTTTTTTTTTTTTTTTTTTTTTTTTTTTTTTTTTTTTTTTTTTTTTTTACTGCTGTCACTGATGTTTAAACAGCTGTAACCTTTCTTTAAAATGCCATAGAGACAACAAAAACAGATTTAGAAGCCTAAACTTGAAATTTTACAATAAAGAAATAAAAAAAAAAAATTATGATTTTTGTCAAAAAGGACGTTTTCAACATACCTTAATGAAATTACAAAGACAAGTCACCAAAGACGGTCAATCTTCAAAATGATAGTTACTGTAAATTTGTATAGATTGAAGATATTTAATGCCACTAGTTTATCTAGATAATTTTTGTTGAAGAAAAGAATACAAGTTGTGACAATTTAATAAGAACAAAATTTAATTGTCACCAAAAGATGTATATCTAGTTCAGGGGTATTAAGTACTAAAGTTTGTAGTTTTTAATTACCATTCGCTGTGAAAAAATTAGTTTTCAGTAGGAATCATAAAATCAAAATACAGAAATGCTTTGCTTAGTGCAATTTAACTGGGTGAGATTATTTGGTGAATTATCCTTGCAGTTTAGCTAAGGGGAAAAGTAACTTTTAATCCCTTCCCTCTAGATAATTTAAAGAGATTCAACAGAGCTATAAAAATATTAATCACATGACATAAGTAAAATGTTATACATTACATAAGTAACCTTTTAAAATATTTCACATTAAAAAAATATTTTTATCACAGTGAAAGGGAATTTCCCTATGTATCTCTTTTTGGTAATATTTTTATTCTGTTCAAGCATTTATCATTAATTTAAATATTAAAGATGATTGAGCCTTTTATTAAAAAATTCAACCAAATCATAACCAAAGGGATGATTGAAGAAATTATAAATATTGGGATATAGATAATTGTGATAATTAAAAAACGGGGAAGAGGTGGATTTATTTGCTGTAGATTTCAGCAAAACTGATATGCTGTAAAGTATTTGCAAGTTGTTTGACAATAATATAAGTCAAGCAGAAGATTATTGCTGAAAAAATATCGGTTTGTTCTTCATATTAGGTCTAATTTGGGTTTTTCTCCAAGATCTCAGATTTTATTAGGTTTGAGGTGAACTTCTACTTTTCTTTTCTTTCTCATTTTATAAAATTAACAGTTTGTAAAGTAATACTTTTTAAAACTTTTAATTTATTGTTTTGAGAGATTAAAATATAGAAGTAAGACTTTCTGAACTCAAACTCTTGAGTAAATTGAGTTATATTTCTATAAAATGCATTTTTATTAATACTGAGAGATTCAGGTCATCTGTCATGTCAAAGATGTGTTAATACTATAAAATAGAAATTATTTGTTCTTTGAAGATCATTTCTGCTCATGTTCTTTTATGTAATTTTCCTCTTGCAAATCTACTGTTAAATATGCAGTATCTCTGCTGATAATTTAGACCAGGGATGGACAAACTTTTTCGGCCAAATATCAAATGAAAATAAATTTGACGGGCCAAGATAGATTTTTCTAAAATTTTAAAACCAATATACAAGTACCTAATGGTTTAAATACATTAATGAGATGAATGAAATTGCGATTTCATTTTTAAAAGTTCCTTATACTGAGGTTCGAAGTGAGATGTACTGATTTTAACCCTTAATTTGACAAGATGTTTTTTCAAATATTTTTTAATTTTAATTTCTGTTATTTTCCCATGTCTGTATAGACATTAGGTTCTCTGTAAAATAAACAAAAAAAAATATTTTCTATTTTTGAGATAATATCTGCTGTGGCGGACACTGACAATTATGTTATATCTTCTTCAGCAGCACTACAGCCTACTGGAGGCCAAGGCTTTCTCTGTCAGCTTTCTCCATTCAGCCCGGTTTGACGCGATGTTTCTCCATCTATTAATGCCCAGTACGCTCAAATCGCTCTCAACACAATCCATCCACCTTATTGGTGGTCTTCCTCATTTGTGTTTACCCTCAAAGTTTGAAAACGTCAATTTTTTAACAGGCTCTTGGTCCTCTTTTCGAAAGATGTGTCCCAGCCATCTGATTCTGTAGGACTTTATGACTCTTAAGATGTTAGGCTGTCTAAATTTTATATAAATTTCATGATTGTATAAACTTCTCCAGACGGTGTTTTCTTTCACTGCTCCAAAAATGCATCTTAAAACTTTTCTTTCAAAAATTAGGAGCCTGTTCTCTTCAGTAATTATGTTATATAGTAGTTACAAATATACATGTCTGGTGTAGCGGACTTATCCAAATTAAGGGTTAAGGAACGATGCAAAATGCTTATTTGTCAGTCTACTTTTGAAATTATAAGAAATTGAAATATTTGAATAATATTTGAAATATTTTAACATATAAGAAGCAGATATACTGCTGATCTTCTGGGTGGGAGATAATAAATTTGGGATATAATATTTAAGTAAAGTAGAAAAGGAGATGGATATATAATGTATAAATATATATTTCTTTTAATTTGCTTCGGACCCGCAACTTAAAATTCTATCTGCGGGCCAGATAAAACTTTCCGTCGGGCTGAAGTTTACCCATCCCTGATTTAGACTATAGTTTATATCAGGGGTGGGCAAATACTTGTAAGCGCTGGCAAAAATGAAATTTTCAAACTGTCTCCCCAGCCAGAGGACTGTACTGCGTACGCTGTGCACACGCAAATGTTTTGGGTGGAGTTTTTTCCCAGCCCAAGAAATTTTTTTGACAAAAACACTATAAATATCATTTTAAAACATTTGGACAGAGAAATTTCACAGTTAATAAAAGATAATAGTAATAATAAATTGTCTTACTTAGGTGTATATGCGAACAATTTGTGCCCAGTAAAATATGTCACGTCATTTTTAAAGAAATAGGATCCATTATATTAAATTAATGGTCATTAAATAAATCAGTTAATGAAAGATTTTATTTTGATATTTATTTATATCTTAACGATACAAATTATTTTATTTTGATCATAGTTATTACAGTTTTATATTTATATTATATTTTGTAAATATAATAGTAAACAAAAAATTATAAAAAGAAAAGACAAACATGAAACGTTAAAATAGAATAGTTTTAGTGAATGCGAAACGTGAAATCGGAAATGTTCATTTGATATTATTTCTTCAAAATTTGGATCCAAATCACTTGTAACAATCCTTAATACCGAGTGTAGATTTTTGTCAGTAATTTGTGATCCATATTTATTTTTCGTGTAAATCATTAACGAAAAAGTTCTTTCACAAATATATATTGTCACAAATACTGTTGATTTCCACAAAATTGCATATAAGAGATTAAATAATTGCATGCAGGATTTTTCAACAGGCCGGATAAAGTAAGCAAAAGGGCAGGATCCAGCCCGCAGGCCAGCTTTTGCCCAACTCTGGTTTATATGCAAGGAATAGAAAGAATTTAAGTAGTCTAGTTTGAGTAAAAAACTTTGATGTTTAAATAAATACGATACAAGATAAATCCTTGAGTGATATCACTTCTACCAGGAAAATGTTTGGCAGTGTAGTTGTTGATTTTAGCTCTAAAAGGACCATTAGTATGTATTTTGTACATGTGTTCCAGCTAATATGTTTATAAATAAATCTTGTTATCCAATATTTTTTCAAAGGCTTTGCAAATATTCTAAAGTAACTGTTGTAGAATATTTTATTTACTTAGTAAGATGTTTGGACAGATAGTTTATTAAAGTGGGAGTTGGTTTGTTGGAAAAAAATTTATGGGCAGTGATTGAAGGTTTGATTAGGTTTTGAGCTCCATGATCAATTTATGATTGAGTTAATTATATCAGAATCTAATTCTTAAAGCTACTTTCCAACAGCTACAAACATCCATACCTGCTGTAGGATTTAAAATCACAGATTTAAGTACTAAAAGGCAGTGCCCTACTTATTTGACCATTGATTAGCACTGTTTAGAGAACCCGATTCTATTAAAAATTTCATAACAAATGCATTTTTTCACACCAAGATAAAAGCATTCATAATATGAATAATTTTCAGGATGTTTGAGCTTAGAATTGGTACACCATCTACACCAGCACATTTTTGTCTAAAAACTTTATGAATCATTATTATAGCATCACATAGTATCAATTCAGTTTCTGGTTGATGTTCACAATGCAGTAGATTGACCTGATATTTTGAATGTTGAATACACTGTCTACCAATGAGTATTTGGACACCTGTGATGCAAAAGAAACACTAACTTAATTCAAAATCAATAGTTGGTAGAGCCTCCACGAGAGGCAATTACAGCTTGAACCCTCTGGAGCATACTTTTCACAAGAGTGCCCCGGATATTGTATTGTAGTGGTACTGTCTTCCACTGGGCTTGGAGTAGACATACAAGCTCCTTCACCGATTTTGGACGGGTAGTTCATCCCTGAATTCGGCAATCCAACTTGTCCCAGAGATTCTTGATAGGGTCTTCTTGGTCTCTGGGAAGGCCAGTCCATTCGATGAACTCCATTGGCACCATATCAAGCCTTGGTTAACCTCGAAACATGACAACTGGCATTGTCGTCCTGAAAGTAACATGGGTCCAACCCGTAAAACTGCCACAACATAGGAAGCACATTGTCATCCAGAATAGTGCAGTAAGCATCGCCGTTGTGCTTACCATGAATGGGGACCAAGGGTCCCAGTCCATAACGGAAGTAACACCCCAGACCATAATTCCACCTCCGCCAAACTGTTGGCACAATGCATTCTGGCAGGAAATGTTCTCCAGGCAGACCCCAGACCCTGCATTCCGAATGGTGAACCTTGATTCGTCCGTTTTCCACTGATCTACGGTCCAATTTCGATGTGTTTTGCCATCATTAACGGAGCAGCGCGTTTGGACTTTGTGATCAAAGTCTAATGGACAGCAATACAACCATGATAACCAATTAGATGTGCTTCCTTACAGGTGGTATTCATTGAAACAATACTCCCAGATACCTTTTGAAACTTTTCGCAGATAATGGCCATCGGTTGGGTGCAGTTCTTCCAAATTTCACTGGACAGCACTCGTCAGTGTCTATCTCCCAGTTTCATTGGTCTGCCAACTCGGGGCACATTCCGACAATCACCGCTCACCTTCCACTTCTTAATCACATAGGCCACTGTCAATTTTGGGTACTTCAGATCACTAGATATGTCCCTTAAGGATCGGCCACATTTTAGATAGCCTATAATTATACCTTTCTCTAAATCAGTGAGCTCCGAACTGTGCGGTATCTTGCATGCCACTGATGCTGTTACCTACACGATATATACCGGCAGAGGCCATGATGTAACCTCAGGACCGCAGATATTGTCTTTTGCGTAGGTGTCCAAATACTTATTGGTAGACAGTGTAGAATGTGCATAATGGTGAGTTTATAGCATGAGACTAAAGAATGAGAAAACAGGATAAGTGAGAGATTCTTTTAAGTAAGAATGTAATATCAAACTTCTAATTATGGGTATTTTTTCTTATTTTCTGTATAAAATATTGGGTGCAACATAAAAGCAGTTTTGCAAGATATACTGATATCTTGCAAAATTATACAAGAAATCGATATTTCTATGCCACTCGTGGTTAAAAACAATTATTTCATATCCTGGATGCAGAAAAGAAATTGATACATGAGATGATCTGCTTCTAACTTTGATTCTTTAGTATATTTGTTAGCATCCTGAGGTTGTATCCGATAATTGGGGTAAAAACATCTGGATGGAATTTAAAAGACAAATTATTGCAGTACAATCTATGAACTTTTAATGTTTTTTATGTGTGTATAGTAAGAGCTATTAATTTAAGATGAATTATAATGCAGAATTTCAATTTAAAAAGATTTTGTAATTTCAATCCCTGAAAATTATTCATTCTAAAGTATTTTAAATTCCCCTCTTAACACATTGCTGACCGGCAATTTTACTGAAAATTTATCTCATATCACCGGCTATTAGCACAATTTGATTTACAATCACTCGGACAATTAGATAAAGCATCCACGTATAATTCATTGAAAAATTCTTCATTACGTTTCATCATCGTTTTTTTTAATTTTTTTTAACTATTAAATATTTTTTACAACAAAAGATTTGGCGGGTCTTATAAGCGAGAGAAACAGCTTGTGTTATACTGACCAACACTTGCACTGTATGGTCGCCAACAGAGAAAACAACAGCGATGCGAAAAAAAAAAGCATCACGAGTTTACTCCGGTCAGCAACGTTCAGCCATAAAAACACCAGTCAACTCCTGACTGGTCAACAATGTGTTAATTATGGACCTTCAGATTATATTAATGCCTTCCAGTTGCCTCTGAACTCATTACTACCTCCTATAGCTACAACGTCCATTGATAGGTCAATACCATCCACTTTACAAACCTATAATTTATTCTGTTTATTTTTATTACTACTCCCTGACCAAATGTATAACAGTCTAAATTCAGCTTATTTCCACAATTTTACTATTGTAGTAATAATATTAGAAATGAAATACTGTATTAATTTCTTAAAATGTTTGAATACAGTTTAACAATGATTATAAAACTTTTCCTTTAATCTACTGTAGTACATCAAAATATGAATGAAAAACTAATCATTTGTTAAAACTCTAAATTTTATTTATATTAAATTGGAGTTGAAACAGGGAATGGTTAAAGAGCTGTAAAAGCAATGAATGATTTGGAAAATATAAGAAAAGAAAGTTTATGCATAATTTTTTAAATTTCTACAAAACCAACACTTTTTTTTGGAGGGGGGGGATAGGTTATTTGGTGAGAGATTTTTAAAAAAATTTTATGACAGGGCCTTACTCTACATTTTTAATTTTAAAAATTATTAGTAGAAAATATAGATTCATTATAAAATCCCATGTTCATTTAATTAACTTTGTTAATTTTGTGGATTTAAAATGCTAGTAGGAAGTGGTTGATTTTAGAAGTATATGATCATTTTGACATAAAGATGATTTATTTATTAATTTTTTAAGTTGACTGATTTTTAATTCGTAATAAGTTGTTGTAATTTAATAGGATACAGTTTAAGATCATGAAAAATCCCTTCAAATATTTATGTTTGATTGGTAATAAAGTATTTAAAACTTAGTAATTTTATTCATTCTTATATAAAATTTTTTGTGAATCATATAAAGAGGGTTTGAAAAAGTAGGCCCAGTTGAAAAACCCTACTTTCTTTTAAAAGTTTAATCATCTCCCTCTGCAAAATCTTCTGTAGTACCAAGGGTATGGCAAGAATTTTCCATCCGAAGGGGTTTTTCTCTCTTTCAATCATATCTTAAAATTTATACAGAGAGTCCATATAGTGCAATTTTCAAAGGATGAAATGTCCTGCCATCCTTTTTATTTATTTATTTATTTTTTACTTTGCACCCATTATTTTTTTTTCAAAATGCCCTCTCACCTGACTAAATCTACTTTTTGGGATAAATGTACCATGCCCCTTTTTAAAAAAAATTTTAACACTATATTTAAACAGTCCTTATACAGTGAAACCTCTCTAAGCGGCCACCCCTCTGTACTGAGAATATTTGGCCGTTCTGAAGGGTTTTATTTACTATATGATAATTGCTATAATACGTAATATAAACAAGTCTGACATATATTCCTTATGTAAATGAAATTTAAAACTTATCTAAAGAGAAAATAGTACTTTATTTTATGGTTCATTACATTTTTTTAAAAAATGGCTTCAATTTGTTTCTGTTTGTTCTGTAGTCTTCGTACTCCTTCAAAATCAAATTCTTTTCTTTAATGACTTTGTTGATTTCCGTTCTTCCACAGTTAAATAATTCAACTAACTTTCTTGCCGATTTGCCCTTCGCACATTCATGCAGAACTTCAATGAGTTGTTCAAGATTTAGAAAAATGTGTTTCAACATCGTTGCAACTCAGATCACTGACCAACTAATGAAATAAAACTGGCGTGAATGACATTTTTGCTGACAGAGGTACAATTCTTCCTTAACTTTACCGATTGGAATTCCAAACAAAGGCCCTAGGACACCTTCAATGACTGTCCAGTTTCTCTTTCAGTTTCTATGGATAGTTCAATAGGAATTCCCTATCTGAAGGGTGTGGGGGGAATACAAAAGAGATAACAGATTTAATCTTTATTAGAAAGAGGAGGGATTGCAGAAATGGACTTCTCAACTTATTTGTTTGTCTTATATCCTGACCTTGAGTTTTTTTGCTCAAAATTAAAGCATGGAGTGAGTAAAGTTTCCCGAAAAATGAAAGGGGTAATCCCACTTGGTAGCCGTTTAGAGGGGGTCAGGTGGAATGCTGATACAAGTTATATTACCATTAGGTCTATGAGTCGAAAAGTCTGTGCCATGAAAAGTTGGCCGCTATACAGGGGTGACTGCTCAGAGAAGTTTCACTGTATATATAATATACAGTAATCATTATGGGAAGGGTTACAACACCTACACCCTCCTTCCCTTCACTATGTAACTGTGTAGCATGGTCATAACTTTTACTTTAGAAAAGCTATTTTCAATTTTTATGCTACTATGCCTCACTAATTTTTTTCTGCATCTTCCTACCTTTTATTTTTAATATGTATAATAATATAGACATTATTTATGCTACATTGTTTTTGAATTTGTCATTTCTCCATGCCTTCATTCTTCACTAAATGATGTTAGTAATTTTTTTGCTGTGTTGTTACAACTATCTTATTGCTAGAAATGACTAAGTCACTTATTTTAGTAAGTATGACTAAAACCCAATGACTTGGACCAGTTTTCTCAAAACATGCAATTTTCAAATTGATCATTTTTATTTGTACCCTGATAATATGTATATGTGTGTGAAAAAGTTTAAGATTTTATTTATTAACTAATATTTTTATTAATAAAGCAGCATGGTTTAAAATTACATTTTTTATGCTTTTTTCTGTATTATATTAACTTATATAATTCCATTTTTAACTTTTTTATTAAAAATAATTATGTAAATTAAAAAGTGAAAGTTATGTTAGAAATGTATAATTGTGTAAATAAATGTTATTAAAGGGAATTGTGTTAACTTTATTATTGATGGCTAATTTGTTTCAATTTAAAATTTAATTTCTCTGATATTTCTTTCAGTTTGAATTTAATTATATATTAAGTTGTAAATTTTATTTATTAACATACTATTTAGTGCTCTGTATTCATATATTTTCTTTTCTTTTATTAGAATGAATTCAATAATGATGAAACAGTTATGAACTAGGAAAAATTGTTGGTATTCTGAAAATATTTATTACGTTTTATCAGATCAGAGGATTTTGAGATATGTCCAAACTGTTTTTATAAGCTACATGCTGGAAATGTAGGCTGAATCCAAGTTAGGGGGCATACCATATCCTACATGATAGTTGTCAAATTCAACTCTGAGAAACCTTGCAATTATGATAGCTTCAAGTGCTTCATTTATTTCCAATGATTAAAATGTTTTATTTTTTTAAGGTATTTAATGATATCATTTGAGATTAATGTAATCATTTAAATGTTACCAAATTATGTTATAATTATTGAATTTGATTTTTATTTACTTTTGCAATATTTCAAAGCAGTTATTTCGTAATACGCTACAAAATTGTGTTTAGGAAATAAACATAAACGAACATAGCATCATTTTGGCTATAATTTCCAAAAGTTGTCAAAAGGGAGTCAACTGGCCCCATAAACTTGGATTCCACCGAAATGTATTTTCTGCTCTCACCTGATTAATGGCACTGTTTAACAGTTGTCTTATATGCAGGGCCTGATTATACTTTGACGGAGCAAAGGGTTACTTTCGGAGATTTCCATGCTATTACATACATGTCAATTTTAACATTTTTCCTGTAAAACTAAACATTTTAACCATTTTATAAACTTTTACATTTTAATTGTCTTTTTTATGCAATTTTAACCATTTGCTTTATTTTATATTTTCTGTGAGGATTACCCATAATTTTTCTATAAAAATGTTTTTAGCCACTATTTTTAGTAGATTGAAAAAAGCTACTGCTTTCTTAATTCAACATTACAATAGGATATCACAAGGTTCGTACGGTGCTTAAAAGTGCTTAAAAACTGCTTAATTTCGAAACGCGTTTTTAAGGCCTTAAAAAGTGCTTAAAGAGTGCTTAATTTTCCCCTAAAGTCCTTATTTTTTTTTTCTTGCCGACAGTTTTTATTTGAATATTTCGAAATCGTCTATGAAAATCATAAAAGGTCGCTCGGGATTAATCGTTCAGTGTGAATGAAATCAGACACTGCAGCTCTCCTTTTTTTCCTTTTTTTCTAGAAATCTCTCCTTTATTCCTTATTTTACGGTATTCCTCCTTTTTATCGGCTATTCCCGCCTTTTATTCCTTTTTTCTTTGGGCCATTCACTCCTTTTATTCTTTTTTTTCCTTCTCAACATTTACGGAGTTATGTAATGGTGGAACGGATTACACACATCGTTTTTCCCATGTTTTGATAACATCTTTGTTTTTCTAACATTTTCTTTCTGTGGGATATTCACCCCCCCCTCCCCTCGAAAAAAAAGTCTTAGGCTATTTATTGGCGGTATAGGTGTTTGAATGTTAGCAAATAACGATCAAAGTGTCAAAACCAAAGGGGGACCATAATTTTTCGATTGTAGTGTCGAGAAATCTGTTTAACCCGTTTCTGAACCCAAGAGGGGGAAAAAACCGTTACTCCGAGCCTGTGCGCTTAAAAATGGACTGACATATCGAATATTGAATTCAGGGATGATTCTGATCCGAATGTTTTTTGTGGGTTTGTTCTAAATAAAAACAAGATTTTTTTTTGGAAATTAAAAAACAAATAAAGAAAGGAAGAAGCCATTTTTTTTTTTATCTCACACGTGTATAAATTTTGACGATAATCTGAAAGTTTTCTGTCTTTTTCTCATCCTTTTTCTCTTTGCCGCGTCCACAATTTTTTTTTTTCAGACAAAGAGTAGGAAAGTGTTATCAGTCGATGCTCGCAACATGAACTTAAAGGTCAAAAAGCCGTGTGACGCGGTATAAATGAAACATATAGAACGGGTCTAGTTATAAAAGTACAACTAAGCCTTAATTATATGTTTTTTTGGGGAAAAAAAAACCGTTTTCTAGATTTTGATTTCAGAAAATGCGCATTTTTTTTTTTTTTAAACTAGGAAACTTAAGTACTTGTTTATATTGATAAAAAGTTATTTAGATACTTTCATATTTCATATTTAGGCACTTGTTTTTGTATTAAGTAAATCAGAACATTAACAGTTATTCAACTACCTCTTTTTTTCCCCTCTTTTTCCCCAAAATTATGACTTCTGTGTCTGTGAAATACAATGATTTCTCAATTATACACACTCTCTTTTGTTCATGTTTTCGTTGAACCTAATGTAATAACCATTATTTTATCTGATATGTTTCTGATAAGAGGTGCTTAAAAAGTTTGAATGGTGCTTAATTTTTCCATTAAAAAAGTGTACGAACCATGTATCAGTAATTGTTTTATTGCTCTGAGTTTGATATTTTTAAATATTAATATTCTAAACAATAATAATTTAAACTTTAAAAACGTTAATACAGTTTGTATCGGTTATATAGTCAGCTGAGCGGACCAGAAAAATCAGACTGTATAGGCGGGATGACCATATATGCAAAACAATACAACCCTATTGTGCATATACTGTGCATTTTTAATCCATAACAGAAGAGCTTTAACCACATTCCCATAAGGTGACAAGCACTGATGTTTTCTTTCTTGCTCACCAATTTCAATACTTGAGGACCAAAGTTTGGCAGCTAAAATGGTGTTTAATGTTGTCTGGGGAATCGAATTTGCTTTGGCAAAAGTTGCCTTTGAAAGATTAGATTTTTAAAAATTTTCAATCCATTCATTTTTGGCAACAAATGATAAATTATTTCTTTTAGAAACCATAATTAAAAAATGAACGTTCTTATTCGTGATGTATGATCTAAATGCAACAAAATGTTCTTTTACTCCTTTCGTCTGAATTTCAACTTGAGCGGGGAGAGATAACTTCAACCAATAAACAGACAGATTCTTGTTAGGGGTAAAAGAACTGAGAGAGGCGATGTCTACACAAACAAGAAAAGGGGTAAAGGGAGGGAAATAAAGGCTTGAATTCAGGTCCTATCCAATTTTGCACTTACTTCTTTAAAAAGGGAAAACAAAAAGCAGAAACTCGTTGAAAACATGAAACTGACCATATAACCGGTAACAAGAAAAAGAAAATGGCTGTATAAGCAGTGCACTTTAACACGTTACCTATTAAGTTAGACGGATCTTTAGAAAACTGACCATATAAGCCGAGTGACCATATAGCCGGTACTGACTGTATAATCCATTTTAATTTCCTTCCTTTTCATTGTCCATTTTCCTTTGAAAGTAAAGATTCCTTGGCATCCCTCTGCTGAGATGCCCTCTTTCCTCTCTTATTTAATATTATGATTATAATCCGAAAAGCTTCATCACTTTGAGCAAACTGAGAAGAAAATCATGGTCTGAAGTTTGAGTGCCAAGGTATTTGTAATTTCGAACAGATATTTTCCTTTGAAATACAAGAAAAGAACCTTTAAATTACTCCCAAAATAGTTACTACAGTAGAACCTCGGTATAACGACCCCCGTGGGACAAATATCATATGGTCGCTGTAACGAATTGAAAAAATAATTTTTAAAAAATGAGCAATAAATGAAGCAACAGTACATACCTAGAGAACACTTCTATTTATTTGTATTTCCATTATTGAATTTTTGAAAAAAAAGTCTAATTGACGCTGTTTCAAGTTTATTTGGAAATTTTTCATTATCACTGATTTCATATCCGTTAGATTTTGGAGGAAATCTTCAGAATTAAATTGTCTTTCAAAATATTGATGCAAGGCATTGATTGTATTGAAGGCTTTTTTTCAATTCACTTTTTCAAAAGCTTGGACGATTTCTTCTCCATCGTCGGAATTGCAGAATTCATCATTTCTGGTAATACGGGCAGTAAATTTCTCCTCATTCAAATTTTCTCCATAGCACTGTAAAGTTTCGTTTGCCATAACAAATTCATCAAAAGATAATTGAAGATTTAGTTTTCTCCTTTTCGTCATGCCCCCTCCCCTCCTTTAAGCAAACACAAAGAGAGAAGTACAGATTTCTTGAAGTTGCACCACAGTACAATAATTTTGAAATAGCCCACTTGCTCATGAGTTCTGCAGACTAAAATTGGCGGTTGTTCTAACGAAAAATAATATGCTTGGGGTCATTGTAATGATTCAAAATTAACATTATTCCTATGGTAAAATAATTGGGACTTTTTAAGATGGTCATCGTATCGTGGGGTCGTTAAAAAGAGGTTCTACTGTACTAAAATACTTCTTTGTTTGTGCGAAGTTATGTAAACAATAATCATAGAAATATATCCAGGTACAGGACTTACTATAACAACAAAGAACTGGGAGCCCTAGGGTTTTACCCTGCTTGACCTTGTGATAATCAGGCCCTGTCTATAAGATGGACCTATAAAAAAAGCTTTTTTTATATAAGTAAGAAAAATTTAATTTGTCCAAACTGAATGATGCTTACATATAAGTGTTTTTTACTTCAATCTTAGATAGAACTCTGTGTTGCTTGCATAAAGATAACTCATTTATTAACAGAACATGAAAATTATTTGAAGTCTCATATATTGAGTAGTGTAAAATTCAATCTATTTTTACTAAAATCATTCATTTTTTTAAAAGTAATTATTTATAAAGTATTAAATTTAGTGAACTTTTCAATACATAACTGCAAAATATTTTGAAGAACATACTTTCTTGTGTGTATATATAAATAAAAATACATATACATACGTGCAACATAATTATATAATTTTAGATTTTCAGATTTAATTCTAGCCTTTGCAAAATTTATAAGCTTATATTTAGTTTTATTAGGTGTTATTGGATTTCTCATAGTGTTATAATAATAAAAAAAAAGATGTAACCAGTACTTTAAAGTTATTTTCTATTATGAAAATTGACTATTAAACATTAAAACATGACTATTAACATTAAAAAATATATTATGACTTAAAGATGATAACCTTTTTACACAATCATGCATATTATCACTTGCAGACTTATAAATTTGTTATGTATAAATGCCTGTACTTTAAAATCATAAAATCTGACAATTTTCTATGTGACAGTAATTTCAAGTAGAGTTCATATACATATATGTATGTATGAACAATGTCAAACAGTACTTAGACAGATAAAGATACTTATCTGAAATTAAATTTAAGTTACAAATATGATTAAATGTAAAACAGTATGACTCTGGTATTTTTTTCTGAGAAGAATTTTATTTATAGCAAAACAAAACCATTGTATGTGCATATAACAGATATTTTTAGGATACTTTTAGCTACTTGAATAAATAATTTTTGCTTAGCCATGTTTATTTGCTTGGGTTATAATTTCATCCTATATATGTATATATATAAATCCTGTTCTGCCATCTCTAAAATTTGCTTCTCTGTATTCAATGATTCTTCCTGACAGTAGTAAATCTTTATTTTAGTTCACAGCTAGGATTTATCTTATACTTATTTTGTTCATAGGCTGAAATAATGGTACAGCTAAAAAATATGAAGCTCAAAAATATGAAGGTTTTCAATAAACATGCTTCTTTTAGACGAAGCTGGCAATGCAGACAGATATCTTTATGCCAAACTTAACTACATAGCTGTTCTCCCCTAGAACCACCTGGAGAACATGTGTACCTTAAGGAATCCATCTACGTTCAGAGAACTTTTTTTCTTTAAATGTAGAAACAAGTTCATGTTTTTACATTTTTTAATTTATTTTTTATATTATCATAGAGAATTGAACTTAAAAAATTTATTCCTGGAGAAGGTTTTATAAAATTTCTAATAAATGAAGAAAATTTAATAAAAAATTGGGTTTTTTCAAACTGTCTAATTTTTTAATAAATTAAATAATTTCAATATTTTTTATGCAACACATTTTTTATACACTGGACTAGTGAATCACCTAAAATCTTTGTTTAATTTACATTTGGTAAAAAATTTTGGTCTTTCAAAATCATACACATTGAATTTTTAACGAATTTTCATTACCTTTATATCTAACTATGAGTGTAACATCAATAAAAATTATCTGAATTTAAAGCTTTTAGATCATTTACTAGTAAGTACTATCAAAAGCATTAATAATAATTTTCAACAAAATATTTTAAGAACTTTTTGAGAAATCACATTTTAAGTTTCAACATTTTATTGAAAATACCATTTTGAGAAAAACGCATTTGAAGTTTATGAAAGTAATTTTAACTATTAAAAAATTAAAACACATGTTTAAAATTCCCCCCACTTTCTTGCTTCAAAACTTTCTAATTGCCAAGTTGCTCATTATTAAAAATACTAGAAAAATGTTTAAACTGATCTCCATGAAAATTTAAAAATTTTGTCCAAAAAATGCTCTTTAAATTCACAACTTCCAGGTCCGAAGTCGCTACTTCCATTTTGTTTTGATAGCTGTCACTGATGTTTAAACATCTGTAACTTTTCATTAAAATGCTGTAGAGACAAAACAAAAACAGATTAAGAAGCCTAAAAGTTGAAATTTTACAATAGAGAAATAAAAATTATGATTTTTGGCAAAAAATGACGTTTTTAACGTAGACAGATACCTTAAAGAATGCTAAGGATGCAAGTAACATTACCACACTGGGTCCTTGTAATTTAGAATCAAGGGCTAAGCAGAAGACACCCCCCTCCCCCAGGCTTGGTCTGTCTCCTCTAGAGGTATCAATTGAACAAGGAGGACATTGTGACCACAAACCTATTTTGCATGTCAAAGTGTCCATTAATGAATATGGCAGATCTTTGTCCCACTCAATTCATGAACTTACAGTTCTCCAGTTAAGAAATTGATGTTTTTGCCAACTGAGCTACCACAGCTCTTTGATATAAACATGCTTAAGTTTTAATTGGTTGTGAAATGCAGGAATTAAATGCTTGAATGATGGATTAAAAGGACTATAGACTTTCAAAATTAATTATTTTAGTATTAACTATTCTTCCTGAAAATTTAATACATTCATGGGACGAATTTTTCATTGGTCTTGAAATGCAAGAATTAAATGCTTTAATGGTGGATTAAAAAGACAATAGACTTTCAAAATTAATTTATTTTAGTTTTGACTAGTCTTCTTGAAAATTTAATACACTGACAATACATTCATGGGACGAATTTTTCATTGGTTTTGAAATGCAGGAATTAAATGCTTTAATGATGGATTAAAAGGACAATAAACTAGATTTTAAAAATTAATTATTTTATTTTTGACTATTCTTCCTGAAAATTTAATATATTTCTTCATGTGAAAGTGTTTAAAATTTCAAGGTAAAATCTTTATAATTTAAAAGTTTATTAATTCCAAAAGTATTCATTGTTTCAAAAGAAACATTACTGAAAATGTTTTATTTGTATCTCTTTGATGTATAACTGATCTTTTTTATTCATAGAATATGTTTGAGGCTTTAAAATAAAACTTATCATGAGCATTCACAGGAAATATAGTTAGAAAAAGAATAATAGTTAAAATTTCGGATTTTTTTCCATACAAAATATGTATAATATTTCTATAAATTTCAAAAAGGATTATACTATTCAAAATATACTAATTTTAATTAACTTTTATTTTTATGCTCTCCAAAGTAAATTGGCAATAAATTTTGGAGGTATGTGATAATTAGGAAAGTTTGGAATTGCATTGCAAAAATCTATTGTTAAATTTATTTGTATGCAATTTATTATACTGTGTTACTCAAGTAATATTTAAAAAAAACTAAGACTAACTAGAATTAAGTGCCATACTGCTCAAAAGGACATTTTATTTGTTAGAAGCAGTCATCTTAAAACTCTCTCTCTCTCCTTTAAATTGGCAATAAATTTTGGAGGTATATGATAATTAGGAAAGTTTGGAATTGCATTGCTGGTAATTAATCTTTGTAGATTGTTAAATTTATCTTGTATTGCAAGAGCTTAAAGCTATGTGTTACTTTGGAGTAATATTTAAAAAAAACTAGACTGAACTAGAATATGTACCAGTGCCACTGACTGCTCAAAAAGGACAATTTTATGTTGTTAGAAGCAGTCATCCCTTAAAATTTGCTCTCTCTCTCTCTCCTTTAAATTGGCAATAAATTTTGGAGGTATGTGATAATTAGGAAAGTTTGGAATTGCATTGCAGATAATTAATCTTCGTAGATTGTTAAATTTATCTTGTATAGCAAGAGCTTTATTGCAAGCTTTTACTGTGTTACTCTCTGGAAGTAATATTTAAAAAAAACTAAGACTGAACTAGAATATGTACCAGTGCCACTGACTGCTCAAAAAGGACAATTTTATGTTGTTAGAAGCAGTCATCCCTTAAAATTTGCTCTCTCTCTCTCTCCTTTAAATTGGCAATAAATTTTGGAGGTATGTGATAATTAGGAAAGTTTGGAATTGCATTGCTGGTAATTAATCTTTGTAGATTGTTAAATTTATCTTGTATTGCAAGAGCTTTATTGTAAGCTTTTACTGTGTTACTTTCTGGAAGTAATATTTAAAAAAAAAAAAAACTAAAACTGAACTAGAATATGTACCAGTGCCACTGACTGCTCAAAAAGAACAATTTTATGTTGTTAGGAACAGTCATCCCTTAAAATTTGCTCTCTCTCTCTTTTTTTAAAGTTGTGCCATTATAACAGCCTGCAAATGATTTTGAAATGTATATGCATATATGTATTATATATATACAGTGAAACCTCTCTGAGCGGCCACCCATCTGTACCGAAATATTTGGTCGCTTAGAGGGGTTGGCCACTCTGAAGGGTTTTATTTACTATTATAAGATAATTACTATAATGCACAATATAAACAAGTCTGACATATATTCCTTATGAAATTTAAAACTTATCTAAAGAGAAAATAGTACTTTATTTCATGCTTCTTTACATTTTTTTAAAAAAAGGCTACAATTTGTTTCTGTTTGTTCTGAAGTCTTCGTACTCCTTCAAAATCAAATTTTCTTGTTTAATGACTTTGTTGATTTCTGATCTTCCGCAGTTAAATAATTCAGCTAACTTTCGTGCCGATTTGCCATTCTCATATTCATGCAGAACTTCATTGCTCTGCTCGAGATTTAGAAAAACGCATTTCAACATAGTTGGAACTCAGATCACTGACCAACTAATGAACTGAAACTGGTGTGAATGAGATTTTTGCTGACAGAGGTGCAATTCTTCCTTAACTTTACCGATTGGAATTCCAAACAAAGGCCCCAGGACACCTTCAATGCTTGATTGTCCAGTTCCTCCCTCAGTTTCTATGGATGGTGCAATAGGGATTCCCTATCTGAAGGGTGTGGGGAGAATACAAAAGAGATAACAGATTTAATCTTTCTTAGAAAGGGGGTTGGACCATGGGAATGGACTTCTCAAGTTACTCCTTTGTCTTATATCCGACCATAAACCTGACCTTGAGTTTTTTCTCTCAAAATTAAAGCATGGAGTGAGTAGAATTTCCCGAAAAAATGAAAGGGGCAATCCCACTTGGTGGCCTTTTAGAGTGGGTCAGGTGGCCACTGATACAGGTTATTTTACCATTAGGTCTATGAATCAAAAAATCCGTGCCATGAAAAATTAGCCGTTTAGAAGAGTGACTGCTATACAGGAATGGCCGCTTGGAGAAGTTTCACTGTATATGCATGTATGTATTTATATATATGTATTATATATATATATGTATGTATATATATATATATATATATGTATTCATATGCATATGCATATTTATATTCATATATATGAGTGCATAACTACATTTATAACTACATTTATTAAGTACTTTAAAGAAAAACTGTTTAGTTTTTTAAAAAAAATCCTGTATTTAGTGTAGTGCTTGACCATCTATTTTCCCATCCATTTGATTGCATGTATTAAACTTTGTATATATTAAGAAAGAGAACAAGAAAAATACTTCGTCACAGATTTTAAAGCTTTTGTACATTCATATAAGTGTGTATGTATGTATAAATACATATATCCTGTTTTTTTAACTTACATTGAATATTAGCATATTTATAGTAAGTAGTAAGATGAAAAGTAAAGATTTTTAGGTTCAGAGAGTATTTATCATGTATATATTGGGTTATATATATATTTCTTTTATAGATTTTTTTTATTATATAAATCACAAATTTATGCTTCTGTTTTACCCCTATAAATGAAAATTGATTTTTATTTCAGAAATATATGTAGAAATGTACTGTACTCATTTTAAAAATGTTTTTTTCTACTAAGCAACTACCATTATCAAGTAGGATGATGTAGGTACCTACATATCATATCATTTTTTGTACAAAGCAATTTTATTGTAAAAATTTTTTGCAACTTAATAAAATTTTTTATTTTCCTTTATGTACAAATATTCTGTTTATTTATAAATTTTCAAAGAAAAATTACAGCAGCTGATTAATTCAGAAAATTTTTCAATCATTATTGTTCAATTATGTATTTATTTATTTTTTTTTTATCTGAATTTAAAACTTAATTATTTTTTACTCTTTAAGTTCTGAAATTGAGATTTTATTTTATAACTTATTTTTTATCATAAGTCATACAAATGGCTGTTATTTCTCTTACATTATATTCATTGATAAAACGTCTACTTTTAGCTTAATGTGTATTTTAACATATTATTTATGTATAAAATTACTGTTCAATAGCAGCTGATTAATTCAGAAAATTTATCAATCCTTTTTTTTAATTATGTATTTATTTTTTTCAATCTGAGTTTAAAACTTAATTATTTTTTACTCTTTAAGTTCTAAAATTGAGATTTTATTTTATAACTTATTTTTCATCATAAGTTATACACATGACTGTTATTTCTCTTACATTATATTCATTGATAAAACGTCTACTTTTAGCTTAATGTGTATTTTAACATGTTATTTATGTAGAAAATTACTGTTCAATAGCAGCTGATTAATTCAGAAAATTTTTCAATCCTTTTTTTTAATTATGTATTTATTTATTTTTTTTTAATCTGAGTCTATTTTTCATCATAAGTTATACACAAGACTGTTATTTCTTTTACATTATATTCATTGATAAAATGTCTACTTTTAGCTTAATGTGTATTTTAACTATTTATTTATGTATAAAATTACTGTTCAATTTTAATACTGTTCAATAGTAGCTGATTAATTCAGAAAATTTTTCAATCATTATTTTTTAATTATGTATTTATTTTTTTTTTAATCTAAATTTAAAACTTAATTATTTTTTACTCTTTAAGTTCTGAAATTGAGATTTTATTTTATAACTTATTTGTCATCATAAGTTATACACATGACTGTTATTTCTCTTACATTATATTCATTGATAAAACGTCTACTTTTAGCTTAATGTGTATTTTAACTATTTATTTATGTATAAAATTACTGTTCAATTTTAATACTGTTCAATAGCAGCTGATTAATTCAGAATTTTTTTTAATTATGGATTTATTTTTTTTTTAATCTGAATTTAAAATTTAATTATTTTTTACTCTTTAAGTTCTGAAATTGAGATTTTATTTTATAACTTATTTTTCATCATAAGTTATACAAATGACTGTTATTTCTCTTACATTATATTCAAATGATAAAACATCTACTTTTAGCTTGATGTGTATTTTAACTATTTATTTATGTATAAAATTACTGTTTAATTTTAATACTGTTCAATAGCAGCTGGTTAATTCAGAAAATTTTTCAATCATTATTTTTTAATTATGTATTTATTTTTTTCAATCTGAGTTTAAAACTTAATTACTTTTTACTCTTTAAGTTCTGAAATTGAGATTTTATTTTATAACTTATTTTTCATCATAAGTTATACAAATGACTGTTATTTCTCTTACATTATATTCAAATGATAAAACATCTACTTTTAGCTTGATGTGTATTTTAACTATTTATTTATGTATAAAATTACTGTTTAATTTTAATACTGTTCAATAGCAGCTGGTTAATTCAGAAAATTTTTCAATCATTATTTTTTAATTATGTATTTATTTTTTTCAATCTGAGTTTAAAACTTAATTACTTTTTACTCTTTAAGTTCTGAAATTGAGATTTTATTTTATAACTTATTTTTCATCATAAGTTATACACATGACTGTTGTTTCTCTTACATTATATTCAAATGATAAAACATCTACTTTTAGCTTAATGTGTATTTTAACTAATCATTTATGTATAAAATTACTGTTCAATTTTAATACTGTTCAATAGCAGGTGATTAATTCAGAAAATTTTTCAATCATTATTTTTTATTATGTATTTATTTTTTTTAATCTGAATTTAAAACTTAATTATTTTTTACTCTTTAAGTTCTGAAATTGAGATTTTTTTTTATAACTTATTTGTCATCATAAGTTATACACATGACTGTTATTTCTCTCACATTATATTCATTGATAAAACATCTACTTTTAGCTTAATGTGTATTTTAACTATTTATTTATATATAAAATTACTGTTAAGATTTCATATGGTGTTCATATATTAAGCCACAAAATTTTTTTGTGGTCAACTGAATACAGTGATTGTTTCTGCTTATATGATAAAGTTTATTGTTTGTTACTTTTATTGTTGTGTTAATGGAATGTTTCATTGAAATACTTTAGTATCTTTTCAGGGTTATTCCTGGTTATTTATTTTATAATTGTGAGCTTTTAAACATAAGCAACTAACAAATGTAATTTTTTTTTAATGACTGGGAGTATTTATATTGAAGAACATTATAATTATATTTACTCAAGCTTAAATTTCCTGCTCAAAATGTGTGTTTTAAAATTTTTAAAAAGAAAGCCAATTTTAATCTTCAGCTGTATGTAACAGAAAATGGATATTTTACAAATAAAATTTTCATAATGTTTATTTATACTTAAATGTGATTTTTCTTTCTCTTCTAAATCACAAACACTCTACAGGGTTCTCATCACAGAATAAAAAGGGTGAAATTTTCTCACCCTTTCTCCAAAACAGAGTGAGATTTTTGAAAGTTTTGTAAAATTTCTAAAAATTGTGAGAAAACATGTATAGGCATTAGAAAAAAAGTATTTTCCATAACTAAACATGATTTCCTTTGTGTATAGAGAATGTGTGCATGACGTCAGTTGCAGTAAAAATTGCAGCTCAACTTCCTCATTGGCAAAACATTTGAATTTTCTACGGATTGTGCTTGTTATTGGGGTTTTAATTTTGTCAGTTATCTGAAAATGGTAACAAGCTGTTGTGCATATGGCTGTACTAAGCTTTTCAAAAAAGGTGAAAATATTGGATTTTATTGCTTTTCTAAAGATCCTACATTACGAATACTTTGGATAAAAGCTTTGAAAAGGCAAGACTGGACTCCAGTTCTTCTTCGAGAATTTACGACAAACATTTGGTAAAATGGTAATAAAACATTAACCTTACTGTAATGTAATAGATTATATAAAATTATTATGTTCAAAGAATTTTTTTATTATTACTAAGGATTTTTTTTTCATATTTCTAATGTATTTTCTATGCTTTTGTGTGAAGTACTGTTCCTATAAATGTAATTATTTTTTGTCCTTAAAATGATCAGGTTTTGCACATTTTTATTGGATTCTTATTTATTGTTATTGTTTCATTATTGGGCCTGTTAATATAATCAAAGTAGTTATACTTTGATTATGATACTTAATAGTACTGTGTAAAGTGTTTAATTGTTTTAAAAAATATATAATTTTGTAAGTGCTAAAAACAATCTAATTTGAATTATTTGGCCAGTTTCTGATGTTTCCTTCACCTTTCCTTACATAAAATTTAGTTTTATTGTATATGTGATCCATATCAAAGTTCATAAGATACAATGAAAACAAGCAATGTTTTGCCAACGAAAAGTTGAGTTGTAGTCAGCACTCATATTTGTTTACAAACATGCACTTTCTCTATAAAATGGTGAATTTGATTGCTGCCAAATTATGTTCTAGCTAAGATGGTTCTTCAGTATAACACTTGTTTCTTCTGAAAAAGAATTTCTTCACTGCTAATATGAATTACATGTTATTGTTTACTAACAGGTTCCACAGAAAGAAAAAAAAAATCACGTTTGTGGAGTAATGTCAAACCTTCCCTCCCTCCTTCCTGTAGGGTGTTGGTAATGCCCGCTTATTTTAAGTACGCGTGAAATACTTTTGTATAATACACTGTCTACCAGTAAGTATTTGGATACCTGTGATAGAAAAAAAAAACTCATTTTATTCAAAATCAATAGTTGGTAGAGCCTCCACGAGACGCAATTACAGCGTGAGCCCTCCGGGCATACTTTCCACAAGTCATTGTATTACAGCTAGTGGTATTTTCTACCACTCGACTTGGAGTAGACATACAAGTTCCTTCACCGAATTGTGCATCCCTTAATTCGGCGATCCAACTCCTCCCAGAGGTTCTCGACAGGGTTCAGCTCTGGGCAGATCTGTCCTTTCGATGAACTCCATTGGCACCATATCAAGCCTTGGTTAACCTCGAAACATGACAGCTGGCATTGTCGTTCTGAAAGTAACAGGGGTCTAACCCGTAAAACTGCCTCAACGTATTACGCACATTGTCATTCAAAATAGTGCAGTAAGCATCGGCGTTGAGCTTACGATGAATGGGGATCAAGCATCCCAGTCCATACCAGGAGAAACATCCCCAGAACATAATTCCACCTCCTCCGAACTTCACTGTTGGCACAATGCATTCTGGCAGGAGACGTTCTTCAGGCAGACGCCAGACCTAGACCCTGCCATCCGAACGGTGAACCTTAATTCGTCGCTCCAAAGAACCCGTTTCTATTGGTCTACGGTCCAACTTCTATGTGTTTTGCACCACATTAACCGAGCAACGTGGTTGGACTTTGTGATCAAAAGCTTATGGGCAGCAGCACGACCATGAAAACCTAGCAGATGTGCTTCCTTACGGATGGTATTCATTAAACATTCGGTAAACAATACTTCCGGATGTCTGTTGAAACTCCTTACGGATGAGGGCCATCAGTTGGGTGCGGTTCTTCCGAATTTCTCTGAACAGCACTCGTCGGTCTCTATCTTCCTGATTCGTTGGTCTGCCGACTAGGGGCACATTCCGACAATCACCGCTTACCTTCCACTTCTTAATCACATAGGCCACTGTCGATTTTGGGTACTTCAGATCGCTAGATATGTCTCTTAATTATAGGCCACATTTGTGATACCCGATAATTATACCTTTCTCGAAATCAGAGAGCTCTGAACTGCACGGCATCTTGCATGCGACTAATGCCGATGCTGTTTTCTACACGGTGTATACCGGCGGTGGTCGTGACGTACCTCAGGATCGCAGATATCGGCATTTGCATAGGTCTCCAAATACTTATTGGTAGACAGTGTATTATTGAAAAAAGATGAATAGCAGTCGGAAGGGAAACAAAATATAGGAGTTGAGGTAAAAAGATTTTACAAAAATGAAAGAATGCAAGAATTTTGCTCGTAATGTAATTGATTCATTGCAAATAAAAGCACAAATTTTTCAAAATGGAAGAATTTCATGCAGTAATAATTTTTAATGCAATATAAACAGGTGAATATGCAAGTTTCTAATGCGTAGTATTTGTGTGTGTACATGGGAGTAACGACAATTTCCTGAACTTGTATTATGGCAATTTAAGTTAGCACATAATTAGGAAAAAATTAGCCAATATTTGTTCTGGTCGGGGTTAGGCTCGTCAAAGTTCTTGTCGATCGTTGGTTATTTAACTTCAACGTATAAGAGAAACCACTCTAAAGAGAACTGTTTAATACTCCATTTTATCATGCCTAAAAGTAGAAAACTTGGAATATACTGCAACACATCCACCTGACAAGATAATTACCAGCTATCTGACTGAAACTCTCCAGAGCGATACAAGCGTAGATTTTTCCCCATCTAAACTAGCTTCATATATATTTAAAAGAATAAGAGTAGATTTTTTTTTTTTACATTTCGTATTATATATGCATATATATATAGGAAATGGGGCTGTAGGCCTCATCTCAAAGTACAGTTCTCGTGGTTATTGCCGCCCTGCATTCGTGGAAATTTGCGACGAGAATGACAACAAAATAAAGACACTCGAAAATCAAACTATTGCAGTTTATTCATCTTGCCAACTCAACTGTCAAACGCACGATCTTTGTCGAAACATTACCAAAACTCCTCGAAAATGTTTTCAAGGTGGTAGGGTAACTGTATTGCCTGGGCTGATCCCTCTAATCCAGATAAACTGTTTTTAAATTATATACATCTGCTTTTATAGTTTTAAGTGCCAGCCAATTAGCGATCACTACATGTCACGTGGATGATATAACTTTAAAGACCTCTCTACACTATGGTCCACTGCAATCCATCACCACCGTCTGGAGGTGTTATGGTTTATCGTGGTCGATGGTATCAGACGATAAAATAGTCTTGGTGGACGATGGCTTCGGAGGAAGTTTTTCTCCAAAGATCAAAGGCAGATGCGCAATTAAAGTGCGTAGTAGACCCTATGGACGAATCCACGTGTTTGGCTCATTTAGTGGCCCAGCGTGTAGATGCAACCTGTGAACCATCGTTCGAGGTCACCATCAGGAAGTGGTGAACAATTGGCCATCGAGTGGAGGCTACATAACGTCAGAACTCTATTTTTATGTTGCCTCTACACTATGGCCAATTCACCACTTTCTGATGGTGACCTTGAACGATAGTTTACGGGTTGCATCCACACACTGGGCCACTAAATGAACCGAACGCGTGGACTCTTCCATACAGTCTGATGCGCATTTTAGTTGTGCATCTGGCTGCCTTTCATTTTTGGAGAAAAACCTTTTCTGAAGCCATCCTCCGCCAATGTCATTTTATCGTGTGCCATCGTCGACCTCGATAAGTCCCTTCAGACAGTGGTAATGGGTTTTGACATAGTGTGGAGACTTTAGATCAACCGGAAGAATTCTACTAGGGAACATTTGAGAACATTCTCTAGGGTTACTTGAAAAAAATTACCAAAAAAAACAGAATCTGAACCGAAAATTTAAAAAATGATTTCATTATAATTATATATTGATAAGAAATATTAAATAAAATAATTAGGGCATGTTCTACCGGGCTCATGTAGGTGCCAAGAAAGTAAAAAGAAGAGGAGTAGCCAAAAAAAAGTAAGTTTTAGAAAAGAACTTATGAAACAATATTAATTTTCCGAACGGGGTTTCCCACCGGTTCATTCACATGAATCAATATCAATGCGAGCGAAAACCCGGGCGAAGCATCTATAAATTGAAGATTTAGTTATAAATGTTATAGATATTTTGTAAGAATTTAGTTTCGAAATTGTTAATTGCGGTATGAATAGGATCAATGTTAAAATCTCTACAGGTATTAATTAGTGGGACATTTATGGGCCTCCTTAATCATGATAAAGGTATGATTTTTGTTTCGTAAATTACGCAGGTTATGATAAAGGTAAGATATATTTTTCCGTTATGCAATCTCTGGACATAAGTGTTAGCCGATGGTCCCTAGATAGCGACTGCATGGAGAAAAAAAGGGTCTTAAAACCTTTTTTCATAAGAGTAGTTTATTATCCAATTACATATTTTTCTGGGCAGGAGGTGAGCACTGTCCTCTATCGGTTTATAGCATCTTATCACGTCCTACTGCTCCATTGTCAATTTTATCTAATCATAGATTAAATGCCATATAGTTATACATTGCAGATAAATATCAAATAATTCTAATAGAAATAGTGAGGTAGATCATTCAGCCTGATTTTATCATAATCAATTAGGGCTGTTTAATTTAAGATGAGCCATAATCGATTTTGGTGTGGCTACCTCACATCAATATTTTGTTGTGGTTTTGAGCACCGTGCACGCTGTACTATTTTACTGCTCCCATTGAGTAGACACATTAAATAAAGCTACAAATTTGTAAGAAGGGGTCTGGATGGAAGTTACAACATTAAGTTCTTATATTCTTAAAATACCCCTATATAGAGAGCAATATACAAGGAAATTCAAGAGGTCCCATGTTCACAATGTCTATTTCCATAATGAGACAAGTCTCAGAATGGATTAAAGCTAATCAGTGATTTACATTGTCGTTACATTGTCGTTCTATAAATAGCTTAATATAGCTATAGGAGATTCTGTACTTGAAATAATTTAGAAAAATGACGTATAAGCTTAGGAAAGAGTTGGTCGAATTTAAGCAATATTATTATCCTTGATCAGTAAAGAGTCATAGAAAGTAGTGAAGAGTAAAAGAAAGTTTATCTCACTTGAATTTAAATTATAAACTGTTTTCATAATTATTGCGTAAATTAAGTGAATAATAAAAAATGAGTTAAGCATTAAATGAGCTTTATTTTTGTTTTAACAAATTATGTATAATTTTCCTTTAGAATCTATATTTATAATTTGGCAACACTTATTGAAGTCGCAATTCAAAATGTTGTAGACCATACCTTGTTTTGGCGCAATGCTTTTTTGTCTAAATTTATGCTACTTTAATTTGTATTAAATTTTGAGTTTGAATTGAATTAGTTGGATTTTAGTTGGAACTTTTACATTGTGTGATATTTAAAATTTACTCCGAAACAAAAATAATCTTCTCATCACACTTATAAGTTTTTATAAGAAATGTGCCTTCATCTCAATAATAAATTATGTAAAGAAAAGAAATTCGCAAGACATTGAGATATTTATATTATCTAGAACTGACTAGATTGTTTTTTACTTTTTATAGCTTGTATTTGTGTGTCTCAAAGAGTCTATTGTGTCAAGTAAGTTTAAAGTGTTTTTATTAAAGAGGCATGCTGAGGATTATTATGATTCACAAATTATTTATTATTTTTGTCTAGTTCGCGTTCCTTTTTAGTCATGATTTAATTTATTTTGTGAAATGTATCCTATAATTGTTGTTCATAATAAAAGCTGTAACCAAAAGTAAACTGTAGTACTCTAAACCGAGTATTTTGAATAATAAAACTATAACTTTTGGAAAAGCCACAAATTATTAACACTTTCGAGTCTTTTATGTTTTCGTCAGTATGCTTTAAAGCTTCGCAACTGAGCTAATGAGATCATGTCAGCTTATAGGTAGTTAAGATTACCTTTCAAGATTTTACTTTTTTATTGTATTGATAATTATTAAAAATTCTACAAAAAGAATTGAACAAAATTTATAAACCTGTGTACTCTTCAATTTTTAACAGATGAATTAAATATAAAATGTTTGAATATATGGTTTTAAACAGCAGAAAAACTATTACTATTAATGAAAATGTTTTGAAATCTACTTGTTAATTCATTATCATTCCAAATTGCAATTTGCGCAATTAATTAACGAATATTTATAGTGTTTTAATTTTTTTCAGTTTTTTTAATTGGGAAATTAAAAAAAAAATTAAGTTTAAACTAATTTTTTTTTTAAATTTTCAATGTATTGGGCTTTTACATCAAGATATACATGGTTTCCGCGCACCTGGAAAATCATGGATTTTAAACAATGGATTTATTTTGTCATGGAAAGTCTTGATTTTTCAAGTAAAATGAGTAAAAGTCATGGATAGTCATGGATCTGCTAAACTATGGATTAAAAAAAAAAATGCATTGAATTGTTTAATTCTGTTTTTACTTGTCATTTGGCTGAAGTTTGGTATTTATGTATTATCTTATTGACCCTATTGCCAAGTAAAATTTGTTCACCAAGGAAACTCAAAGCAAGAAAGCTTAATGGGTGGGTAAATGTATATTATTCTGGTTTATTCTTAAATTGTAGATTAAAATTTTATTAATATAATATTCAGTATTTTTCAATAAAAATTAGTTAAGATTTTTGCACAAAATATAAGTTTATCTTTAGGGATATTGTATATAAACATTATAGGGTTATATTTAGCTATTATTCATGGTCACCTGGATAAGTCCAAAGTACCCTGAATTCAAATTGGAAACATTTTGATTGAAAAATTGCTATATGATTAAACTTAGGAATGTATATACAACAATTTATTTTTATGTATGTGAGTTTATTAACATTATGAAGTAAGTTTATAGTTTTTTTATGATAAAATTCTTGTAATTTCTCTAAAAGCATATATTTTATTTGTATGTACATCAGAAGTTTTATTCATATATACTTTAACGAAAGCTTTTTAAAGTCATGGAAAATGATCTGCTAAATCAGGAAAAGTCATGGATTTGAAAAATTTTATTTTGGCAGATACCCTGGATATAGCATAATAACGTTAATAAATAAATAACAAAAATTTTAATTTTTAAGCATTTTAAATTTTAAATTTAAAAGGAGCTAAACAGGAGAAATAGAAATTTCACAGGTAATTGAAGTAAAAAGATTTAATAGATTTATTTGATTCCCCTTCAGAATCTATGATATGTTTAAATGTTACGAAATTTTTTTAGAAGTTTTTGATGAATTATTTATGTTTTTTTAAATTATAGAGTAGTAGAAGGATCCAAATTATTTTGACAACTACAGTCTGTAAAATTGTTCAAATTTTAAAAACATCTAGAATGAGCATTTCATAGATTGATATATTTCTTGTATTTTTCATTAGTTACTTTACCTATTGTATGATAGCTTTTATTTAATATTAATTGTTCATAACATTAGTTGTTATTTATGCTTTAACCCTTTTTATCCTGACGGTATTTATAAGTACCACTTAAATCAAACACCTATATATTCGTCAGGGCCGTAGCCAGAAATTATATTCGGACAGGGACATTGTTTTTTGTCAATATTTTAATAAAACTACAGGTTTTCTTATGTATGTATACTCCGAATAAATATCATAATACAATGGGATTTTAAAATATCAAAATAATTAAAAAGTGATATAATGAACAAATTTATAGCTTTAAATGAGTAATGCAGTAACTACAAAATGAATTTAAAAATAAAGTTAACGCTGAAAATATATAAACTATACATGGTATTAAATTCTAATTTTTAAAACAGAAGTAAAACTAAAGAAAAAGAATAATTTTGAAAGAAAATGAAAATGTTCAAATTTTTAGCTGTATATTATAAAATATGCTCTTTTTTTAAATTTTCCCTTAAAAATGTTCACAATTTCTTCCGATTGTGCAACAATATTATGATGAGGTGCTAAAAGGGATAGTCAATCTGCTCTTACATGTCGAATCTAATTTTCACCTATTCCTTAACTCAACGTCACTGTTTAAAGCACACTGTTGTCTGTGCACAGCTAGGCAGATGACACACCCACAGACATGGTACATTTTCTTTTCATGAAACTGTCGTTTAGAATTTCGGAGGGAGACCGGTCCCCTAAATCCCTCCCCTTGCCTACAGCCTTGATATTCGTAGTAAAGTCGTTTTCCCTGACGGTACTCACAAGGACATGAACAATGCAGTTCCTACATCTGAAAAAAAATGACATCAGTCAGGAATCCTTTTTATTCGCATAGTAGGGATTTTATAATTGGTGTGGTGCATTCATAGGTTATTTTGTGGTAGAGTTGATACACATTGTTCAATTGAGTCAATTTAGAGGTTTATTACCAGTTATTTGGTACTATTATTTTTTAGAGACTTCTATACTTTGCAGGTAAACATTTCATTTGTTTTATTCATAATTGAATGTTTTATTTTCTATCAGAGTGAAAAATATATGTTAGTCCTAGAAAGTACCAGCTGCAAAATTAACTACTAAAATACAGTAACAATTTTCTTTTTTCTATGATTATTCTCCATTAAAACTTATCTATTGATGCAAAAATGCAGTAAGAAAGTGGATGGTAAATTAATTCAGGATATGAAGGGTTAAACTTATAATCTCCTTAAAAATAACTAGATTCTAAGCATTAATTTTATCTGAGATTATAGAGGACTTTTACATACCTTAACAGATAAAAATTCCATGTTTCTGAATATGATTCATAAAACATTGATTACTTCTGTCATTGCACATTATAGATTATTGAATCTCATCTCTGAGGCAGTCATTTACTCTCAGATGATTGAATTATAAGGATATTTAAAACTTCATATAGGGATTTGATAACACCTTGAGAGTACCTATAGTTTATTAAAATGCATAGCACTTTATAGCAATTTTCAAACTTTTTAATTTTAGCATGATCTATATGATAGGGAGAATAGCTATTAATAGCTAATAGTGACTCTGTCGTCTACTAGATTAGTAGTTCTCAACTTTCCTAATGTTGTGACTAGGTCTAGACCAGGAATGGGCAAACTACGGCCCATGGGAGAACTCTGGCCCGCGGATAGAATTTTAAGTTGTCAATCCGAGGCAAATTAAAGGAAATATATATTTATAAATATGTCCATCTCCTTTTCTACTTTGCTTAAATATTATATCCCAAATTTATTATCTCACTCTCAGAAGATCAGCAGTATGTTTGCTTCCTATATGTGAACAAGTGTTTTCAACTTTGAACTTTAGAAAGAGTCAATTCAGAAGTAGACTAACAGATGAGCATTTAGCATCGTTCCTTAAAATCAGTACATCTCACTTCGAACCTCAGTATAAGGAACTTTTAAAAATGAAATCGCAATTTCATTCATCTCATTAACGTATTTAAACTGTTAGGTACTTGTATATTGTTTTTAAAATTTTAGAAAAATTTATCTTGGTTCGCCAAACTTATTTTCTTTTGATTTTTGGACTACGGCCAAAAAAGTTTGTCCATCCCTGTTCTAGACAGTATGAGAAAAGTCAATATTGCAATAAACTTCTAATTTAATATTGAAATATTAGGATACTATTTTAAGCAAGGAGTGAATAGATATAACTATTTTTGATAGACTAACAGTATCTTGATATTCACAAAAATACCTTAAGTATCCAATATTAATAGAAGATATGAATCTGTGAACGGTAAGATATGGGATATATCAACATGTACACATATCACTAGCTATTGCGATTAAGCTGTGTATCAATCCTTGATATATCCCAATAGATACAAACCAGCAGTGGATGAAGAAACAGGATACTAATAAATCTCCAGTTCACAACTGCATCATATGAATGTATTGGGATATATTGAGATACAATACTAAAGTCCTTAATAGAAGTGGGATAATCTTCAAAGGTAGATTTTCTGGCTTGTGTTTTAATCAAGTTCTTGAGTAACTAGTAGAGATATCACTTTATATTAATATAGTTGGAATTCTTATGTCTTTTTGCACTCTGCTATATGGTATGCAGAGAAGAAAAAATATTGTGACAAGATATTTATTGGCAGAGCAGAATTTAAAATAGTTGGATACTGGAAGTATGCTGATATATTGATAAATAATTCAGCCTTTGCTGTTACTTTTTAATACAGTTCCTCATGTTGTGGGGACCCCCAGCCATAAAAAATTATATTTTCTGTTACTTCATAACTAGTAAAATCTCACTACAACAATATCCAATACAATGATACAAGACAAAAATGCTGTACTTCTGTCCAATATGCATTGTGATGATACTGTAAAAAAAAAAAAAAACCTTATTTTCTTTTGACTATCCTATCTAGAATAGTGAAATGTAAAATCGTAAAATTTTGTCTGATTAAAGCTGGTGTGAATATCCCTGATAAAATAAATGTACTTTAAAAATTATTAAGATATTGTTTGGTAGTTTAAGGTATCCGTCTGTGTTCGGAGAACTTTTTTCTTTAAACTTAGAAACTAGTTCATATTTTTAAATTTTTAGATTTATTTTTTATATTATCATAGAGAATTGCACTTAAAAAATTTATTCCTGGAGAAGTTTTTATAAAATTTCTAATAAATGAAGAAAATTTAGTAAAAAAATTGGTTTTTTCAAAAGGTCTAATTTTTTAATAAGTTAAATTATTTCAATATTTTTTGATGCAACACATTTCTTATACACTGGACTAGTGAATCACCTAAAATCTTTACTTAATTTACATAGGGTAAAAAATTTTGGTCCTTCAAAATCATACACATTGAATTTTTAACGAATTTTCATTAGCTTTATATCTAACTATGAGTGAAACATCATTAAAAATTATCTAAATTTAAAGCTTTTAGGTCATTTACTAGTAAATACTATCAAAACCATTCATAATAATTTTCAACAAAATATTTTAAGAACTTTTTGAGAAATCGCATTTCAAGTTACAACATTTTATTAAAAATACCATTCTGAGAAAAACACATTTGAAGTTTATGAAAGCAACTTTAACAATTAAAAATTAAAATACATGTTTAAAATTCCCCACACTTTCTTGCTTCAAAACTTTCTAATTGCCAAGTTGCTGATTATTAAAAATACTAGAAAAATATTTAAAGTAATCTTGATGAAAATTAAAGTTTTGTTCAGAAAATGCTCTTTAAAAGGCTTTAAATTCACAACTTTCGGTTCCGAATTTGCTACTTCTGGTTTGTTTGAACAGCTGTCATTGGTGTGTAAATAGCTGTAACTTTTCTTTAAAATGCCTTAGAGACAAAACAAACACGGATTTAGAAGCCTAAAAGTTGGAAATTTTACAATAGAGAAATAATAATAATAAAAAATTATGATTTTTGGCAAAAAATGATGTTTTTAACATAGACAGATACCTTAATAAAATTTCATTCTTCCTAAAAAATAAGTAGTATAATTCTGTCCTTATCTAAACATACAATTTATGTTTAAATAATTAGTTTATCAATAATGTGTTTAATAAAGAATTGTTTTAATCACATATTTATATATAATTGCTAAATGTTTCAAATCTAGCAAGTTTGAAAGCTATTTTTTAAATTTTTAACAGGATGGCCATAATATTTGAAGGAAATACTAGTACCCCTAGTTTCTCTGGCAATGTCCTGAAGGATGTCTTAGAGGCATCGGCTAAAAAGGTTGATACTCAGATGCAGATAGATAATTCTTATTTAGAACTCATTGATTGTCTGAAAATGGGTGGTGGTAAGTTAACCTTTTTTATAATATTTTTATATCTGGTACTTCTGTTCTGTCATTTGTATGGACACTATATTATTAACACATTGTTGATCAGTCATGAGTTAACTCGTGCTTTTATGCCCGAACTTTGCTGACTGACCACGAGTAAACTTGTGATGTGGTTTTTTTTTTTTGCATCGCTGTTGTTTTCTCTTTTGGTGATCATACAGTGCAAGTGATGGTCAGTACACGGTTTCCGCGCACCTGGAAAGCCATGAAAAATCATGTAAAAATCAAATATTTTAAAATATGATATTGATACAATTAGGGCTATATATCAGAAATTTAATATCACAATATATCCCAATATATTTTAATTTTCCAAAATTGTAAAATGCCTTATGAGGCAGGTAAAAAATGAATTGTTTTTTGGCTGAGAATTGCAAAAAAAAAAAAAATAATTGATTATTCAATTTAAAATTATCACATATGTACCTAATCTATTATTTAACCCAAATATAAAAGAAAAACACTTATGAAATATCTAAGTTAAATGGTAAAATGTATGAAAATAAGGCATAGTTTAAATAAGTTAAAATAAGAAATGATTAAATTAGATGGTTAAAGGAATGACGTCATAATGCTAGGAAAATGTTATTTTTACCTATTTATTATGGCATAAATTGATAAATTTAATCGCTTGCTCTTAACCAGGGAAAATAGAAATTGAAATAATGGCATTAAATGGTAGAAAAGAGGGGAAGGGGTGGATTTCGAATGTTTTAAAGAAGGCAGTATTTTTCGTTGTGATAGGAAGCCTATTTATACCAATTTATTTTAGAATAGGATCTATAGTTTAGGAGAAGATAAACATTATTCTCTTTGAATTTTGCTAACTATGGATGCCTCTATCCATTCCAGGTCCAACCGCTTCATAAAATCAAGGACAGACAGAGAGATAACTTAGGCTATTATTATATAGGGGATGAGTAGTACCACAGAGTTAGTCACAAGTAGTAATCTATATGTTAAATTCTGCCTTATACGAAAAGGTCATTGCATTTTGCAAGTAGCTTCTAAAGTTCTTGCAAAAAATATCAATTTGAAAGTAAGTACATTCTAAAAAACATCAGAATGTGCCTGCTGTATACTTTTACCAAACATGTCACTTCCACTGTTTGAAAACTTGGCTAATTCTGCTATATACCAATATTAGATGTGGGTGCTGACTTTGCTATTGTATTCTGTGATTGTGTTATGGATTATAATTCTGTACTATTGTCATTTTAGCTTGTGCCTTATGCTGAATATTTTATTTTCTAGCTACTCTTCCTACTGTAAGTGGACTCAATGATCTAGATTATCCAGGAGTTTCAGAACTTGGTATAAGCCTTCATTCCCTTGCACAGTTGACTACTATAAAGAGAATACCACTGCCATCAGAATTAGTGGAGCAATTTAGTTGTATCCTTAACAGTTCTAATATTTCTATGAAGTATCTTAATTTAATTTTTAGACATGGTTTATTAAAGTGGTCCCATTGAAAAATTTAGATTACACTTTAGATAGATAAATTTTAAATAGAGAAGGGGTATTCCACCTTTTACACTTTGGGGAACCCTTTGGGTTAATAATTTTCTTGAAAAAATCTATTGATCAAAAATCGGAAAAAATAGAATATCAAAGCTTACTCAGGCTCAACTTTACAAAATTTATTATTGCATGATTGCATCTTTATTAACTGAACAATATATTGAATGGTAATGTTCTGAACGTTTAAAAAAATTTTTTTTTTTAGTTTTCTAAAATATATTCTATGAATCAGCAGTTAAATTTTAAATTAAACAAATTAATAAAAAAAAATTTTAATGACTTGGCTATGATTTATTTTATTTTGAAATTTAAGATTTTTTTTTGCATAAAATATTTATTAGTTAAATATATTACTATTATCAGGAGTGTAAAATTGGCAGCCTGCTGGTCATATTCAGCTTTTTAAGTAATATAGCATGACCCACATGTGGCAATTGAAATGGTATTTCATTCACAACACATGGGCTATAAAGAACAAAGGTGTTAGCCTTCACTACACTGTGCTGTGCATAAACATTAAAGACGGTTCTCATTGCTGTTGAGATGTATGCAGCCTTCATGTTGTTTCTTGTGTGGTGGTATTGGAACAAATGTCAGTAATTTGTGGAGTTTAACCAGGGTACTGCCCAGGGCTGTAGTCAGAAATTATGTTCGGAAGGGGACATTGTTTTTTGTGAAGGATACTTCAATAAAACTACAGGTTTTCTTATGTATGTACGGCTAATGAGTATTGCAAATACAATGTAATTTTAAAATATCAAAATAATTAAAAAATGATATAATGAAAAAATTTATTGCCTTAAATGAGTCATGGAGTAACTACATAGTGAATTTAATAGAAAATTAACATTGAAAATATATAAACTATACATGGTATTACATTCTAATTTTTAGAACAGATGTATAACTATAAATAAATAAATAAATAATTAAAAAAAATTAAAATGTTCAAAATTTTACTTGTGTATTATAAAATATACTCTATTTGAAATTTTCACAAAAATTTTTCACAATTTCTTCCCATTGTGCAACAAGATTGTGACGAGATGCTAAAAGTGCAAGTCAGTCTGTTCTTACATGTCGAATCCAATTTGCACCTATTCCTTAATTTAACATCACTGTTCTAAGCCCACTGTTATCTAATCACAGCTAGGCACACACCCCCACACAGGGTCCCTTTTCTTTCCATGAAAGGACCTTTAAGAATTTCGGAGGGGGACCGGTCCCCCAAATCCCTCCCCTTGCCTATGGCCTTGCTACTGCCCTTCTTAAAATATCTGAACATAGAAAAGGGAGTCAAGAATACTCTTTGTTCAAATGACGGCTGAAAAGTGCTATACTCTTTTGAAAGTTGCTACTGCACAATCATTTTCTCGACATCAAAAGACTCATATATATAAAAAAGTCAGATTTTCTGCTGTAACAGCAGAAGCAATGCTAACTAGGAGTTTTATTTATTTTATGAGTTTACAGACATGCCAACTACTCTGTAGCTGCTCCGGAGAAATGAGAAAATTTGGTAACTCCGGAAACTTCTCAAATTGCTCCAGAAAATAACAAACTTTTGAACAGCTAAAAGATTACAATTTAGCAGTTAAATAAAAAACTTTGGAAAAAATAATGCTGAATTTTTCACATTTCACACAGTAATACTGCATGTTAAAAGTTTTCGGCACTGTGTGTATAAACCAAACTGAAGTTAGGTCAAATTTGAGTAGACAAACTCTAGATTCTCTGATGATAGAAAAATGGAAATATTTTAATCATGGTCAATGTTGCTATAAGCATGGTTTCCGCGCACCTGGAAAGTCATGGAAAATCATGGATTTAGACAATGGATTAATTTTGTCATGGAAAGTCTTGATTTTTCAAGTAAAATGAGTAAAAGTCATGGATCTGCTAAACTACCGATTTAAAAAAAAATGCATTGAATTGTTTAATTCTATTTTTACTTGTCATTTGGCTGAAGTTACTGAGTTTGGTATTTATGTATTATCCTATTGACCATATTGCCAAGTAAAATTTGTTCACCAAGGAAACTCAAAGCAAGAAAGCTTAATGGATGGGTAAATGTATATTATTCTGGTTTTTTCTTAAATTATAGATTAAAATTTTATTAATATAATAATTATTTTTTAATAAAAATTAGTTAAGATTTTTGCACAAAATATAATAAGTTTATCTCTAGGGATATTGTATATAAACGTTATAGGGTTATATTTGTCTATTATTCATGGTCACCTGGATAATACCAAAGTATCCGAATTCAAATTGGAAATATTTTGATTGAAAAATTGCTATATGATTAAACTTAGGTATGTAGATACAACAATTTATTTTTATGTATGTGAGTTTATTAACACTTATAAAGTAAGTTTATAGTTTTTTATGATAAAACTCCTGTAATTTTTCTAAAAGCATATATTTTATTTGTATGTACATCAGAAGTTTTATTCATATATACTTTAACAAAAACTTTTTAAAGTCATGGAAAGTGATCTGCTAAATCAGGGAAAGTCATGGATCTGAAAAATTTTATTTTGTCAGATACCCTGTATAAGAAACACTGTTTCGAAAAAATAAGTTATTAAAGCTAAAAAAGCTACTCATAAATTTTTAAATGAATAAATTTCAATTTATCTTTTAGAATTTACTATTGTGTAAATATTTTAAATTTAATTTTAATTCTGAAACTGATAAGATATGTACTTATGTGTAATCTGTAATTAGCATGTTAAAATTTGAAACCACAATGTTGTTCCAGACACAAGTGCCTGAATGTTGGCATGTCTGAGTTGATACACTTTGTATTAAAGCGAAAATTGTCAAAAATTTGTGAGTCCATAAAATATTCATACTTGGATTATATGTTTTGTAATTGATAAACTCTGGTATTTAAAATGATTTTTTTATTAATAAGTGAAGAAAGTTTGCCTTAATTAAGTTATTAGTGATGCAAAGTAATTGTCAAATGGGATTGTTTCCTGAAATAGGAAGAGCATGGCTTACAATTGACAGCAATATTTTCCTGTGGTCATTTCATGATGGGTAAGAAAATAAATTTTTTTTCATAGTCTAAGTAAATTTTAATAAATTAAATAATATCTTCATTATATAATAACAGGCTTGCAATTCTGTCACTTTTCTCACCTTTAGTCACTTTTTTACAATTGATCACTTTTAGTTACTTTTTTAAATAAACAGTCACCTTTAGTCACTTTTTTCATGGTGTATCGCAGAAAAAGTCTGTTTTTGAAAAATTAAAATCGGAATTAATAACAAAATATTTTAATAAAAGACCAAAGATATGATGCTCTAATCTTATTTTTTTTATTAAAATGTAATTAGTCATATGGTTTCCAGAATTTAGTGATTTTAAAGAGTCGCAAAGAAGTTCCTGAAATCTACATTTGTACTGAAATGTACATTTAATACATTAAAGTAATTTACGTCAAAGCACACATTTCTCTTTTTCTTCACAATTTTTGTTTAGACATTCTAATCTAGCTGTGTACATATTTCAAAACATCATTAATATATGCAGAAAATTGCGATTATAAAATTAATGTATTGTATGTATTCAAATCTAATTTATAGATTTTCTTGAATAAAAAGCAATGTTAAGTTGTTTTAAACAAAATTTTTAACCTTTTGTATTTGACGCTAAAATTTTGACTAAATTTTGTCTTGCACGAATCATTTGATTCAGAGTTAAAATAGACAAATCTTAATAATAGCATCTGTAATCAAGAGGAGAAAAAAATTGCTTTTTTTTTTTTCAATGCTTAGTCACTTTTTAGTCACTTATTCTGTATTATTTGTCACTTTTCTCACCTTTTTGAAAGTACCTCAGCAGTTGCAAGCCTGATAATAAGTGTGCATGTTTTTTACATTGGCATCATTGCAGTCAGCTGAAATATTATAGTTTTTTGCTGTGTTCATTTTCATTTAATATAGTAGTTCCTTCCTATAGTCTGTTTTCTGGGAAGGAGAGACCAAAAGTAAAGAATATGTATTGCTGTATTTTCACCATACCATACCATTTTTATGCTTTTATTGCTAACCTGGAAATTTTATGGGAAAAAAAGTCTAGATTTAGAAAGTGATATTTTTACAAGGCAAAAAAAAGCTGTTTGCTAAAAGTTTGTAAATAAGCATCATCATTCACTAATTCAAGAACTTTGTTTACATGAAGACATATTTGGCTGTACCTTTCTCCAAGTGAGAAAACAGTGGGACCCATAGATTTATCATGCACTTCTTTGGGTGTATATGTTTCTTATATGCCTTGGTTAAGCTTAACTCATTCGTGACCATCTCATATACGCGATGCAGCAATTCCACTCTTACCCAGTGTCGCCTCCATGCAATGATCTCCAGTTGATATTGAGAGATCAGGGTCATGTATGCATAATCAGAGATAGGAACATTTTGTTTAAATTTTAAATGCTAGATTTATTTACTAGATGCTGTTAAACGGCAATGGTTTTCAGAATGGTCGAATCGTGTAGCATTTATATGCTGGTTCTCAAGGGGTTAAACTTAACACCTTAGGATTTTGGCTCTGAATGCTGACAACTAAGTCATCTTGGACACTAAAGATCATTGATTACTTTTAAAAAGCTAAAATTAGTGGATATTAAATAATAATAATGATTGTTTCACCTGAGCCTGTCAAGAAGGCCTGTTGTGCCCAGACTTAGCATTCAGAATATAGCACCTAACTGAGGTTTAAAAATAGTACAGACTGCATTCAGTAATTAATATAAAAAAGGGAAAGTCAATATATAGCTAATAAAAAGCTAAAGATTGACACCAATATACTATTAGAGTCAACAGTTATATTACTGTTTACTTTTGGTATCTCTTCTCTGAACAGGTTTATGCTGAATTACATGGCTCCAAAATTTTTGGATTTTATGTGAAATACACCAATTTTAATACTTATTTTTTTATTCAATAGAATAAAAGTACTATAATATTTGTTTAACTTCAATATCACGTTAAAATGTGGGGGTGGATATATTCTATGGATAAAATTCTGTAAGAGTAGATTGTGTGAACTTTTTGAAAATGTTTTGAGATTTCTGTAATTAAAAGAGTCTAAGAAATACTAATTCAATAGATTTATATGTATTGCATTATACTTCCATTTTCATTCTCAAAATTGTACTCAATTTCAAATCCATTGAAAATTTTCAGTTTCATTTTCCTTTATGTTCTACATTTTGCTGTTAATTTTAATTGTATCCAATTCTTAATAAGTTTTAATTAATATATATATCTGAAAGAAAAGCTGATTTTCTTTTATCATCAAAAATTAATTTTGGTATTTATAATAATTTTTCTTCACAGGAGTGACCTTGCTTATTATGATGGTCTTAATGAAACTATTTTATGTGTTGGTTTAGTGAAGCCCAAAGCAGGTAAGTTGATTCCTGATCTTGATTGTCTTATAAGGAAGTTATGTTTCTTTAATTAAATAATTGTTTGTCAGCATTTTTGAGTGTAATTATAGATTTTTTTTGTCTCCAATTAAGGAAAAAGTAAGGTATTTTAGCTTTTGTCTTCCTGAATAATCTCTAGTTACTGCAGATACTGTGCTTAAAGTGTTTTTTCTTTTAAAATTGACCTTATTCATCTGTAACTTGATCTATCTGCTAAATGTCATGAAATTTAGCAGAGAGACTAATGGCAGTATGAAAAATAACTCTAGAAAAAAAAATAATAATAAAAACATGATTTGAAAGTTACTTATTTAATTACCAAGAAATTTCAGTTTAGCATCACTTCTGAATGATGGTCGATTGGTTAGGGTGCTGGCCTTCGGAAACGAAGTTTGTGGGTTTGAATCCCACTATGGCATGGATGTTCGTAGCTGTTCGGAATCGGCTTTAAGCAGTAGGTCCCGGTCTCATTAGCCCACGTTTTGCAAAAAGTAGACCATAGTGCTCCAAACCAAACCAAACCTAACATTAACTGTACTGACATTTTATATTTACCTATTTCTACCAATGGTGGTCAAATGACTGCTTCTCAAATAAAAATTGTACTCTTCATTATAAATAATTCAGAATTTAGCATAAGCAATGAAACACAAAATAGTTATTGTGTAATAATTAAAAAAATTTTTTCAGGCTTTAGGAATATGCATTTTTAGATGACGTTGCAAATATTTGTAATGCTGCATCCAGAGCCAGTGCTTGAATTTGCATAATCATTACTTTGCCTTTGGATTACCAGTTGGTACTTTGTACTCAGCATAAGACACACAGTACATAAGTACATGGCCTGTTCCTTAAATACAGTTGGATGATATTTTCTTGGAAAACATAAAATTAGAAATAAGTTTGATATTTCAATGCAGATAACTATAAAATTTCATATATATTTTCCAGTGGTCAAAAGACCACTCATAGAAGATGGGATTGTATATAAGCCCAAAACATTTTATAATAAAGTGTAAAATAATTGTCGGTGACCAAGCAGTATCCTTTTGCCCTATCAGTGATTTCATGAATGGACTAGTTATACTAGGGTGTTTATAATTGCCATGACTGTTATTGACTTTTCTGTAAAATAATACTCGAAAAAATTTTATCAGTCTTATTTTCACACAATACAACTGGATAAGCGCTGAAATGTGTTTATCAAAGAAGGTCATTTATTCTGAAAATAGTGATTACATGTAAGCTGTTTATTCAGCAAAAAAGGGAGGGGGGACTAAGTTTAATCTTTATTCTGTATAGAAAGTAAATACTAATTTTTCTGCTGAAATCAACTTGAGTGCCACAAGAATTGTACATTTGAGTTTCTTGAATTGGATTTGTAAGCTTAAAGTAGTTTGTACATTTTTATATTTGCAGTATATATAGCCTAGATATTTTGATATTTTGTGTTCAAATTCCTTTTTTTCCCCATTTCTAATAATTTCCTTTTTTCTTGACAGATATTTTCCAGAGTTTTATCCATTATTTATTATGTTTGACTACACCTGTTGAGATTGTTGTTCTTGGAGTGAATTTTACAAGGCAAAACAACAGTATGTTTTCTAAAGTATTTATTCATTTCATTTTGTTTCAAAAGGGAAAAATGTTAATGAGATATTACAATTATGATATGCAGGATTTTAAACTGTATTGTTTATAGGCCTTACTAGTTCAGAAAGAAGCAAATTTACTTTAATAATTATTTAAAACCTATAAATAATCAATCATTTAAAATATATAATTAGTTTGTTATTAATATTAAAATTTATTTACTGTGAATAAGGCATTTGTTTAAAACAGGGATGGGCAAACTATGGCACGCCAGAAGGTTTTATCCAGTCCTTGGATAGAATTTTAAGTTGCCGGTCTGAGGCAAATTTAAAGAAATATATATTTATACATTATATATCCATCTCCTTTTCTACTTTGCTTAAATATTATATCCCAAATTTATTATTTTGCACCCAGAAGATCAGCAGTATATTTGCTTCTTATATGTGAACAAGTGTTTTCAACTTCGAACCTTAGAAAGAATAATTTCAGAAGTAGACCGACAGATGAGCATTTAGCATCGTTCCTTAAAATCAGTACATCTCACTTCGAACCTCAGTATAAGGATCTTTTAAAAATGAAATCGCAATTTCATTCATCCCATTAAGGTATTTAAACCATTTAGTACTTGTGTATTGTTTTTAAAATTTTAGAAAAATTTATCTTGGCCTGCCAAATTTATTTTCTTTTAATTTTTGGCCTGCGGCTGAAAAAGTATGTCCATCTCTGGTTTAAAAGAGGAATAGACTTTTATAAACTGTTTATTTATTTTTTTTAATGTTAGAAGATTCCAAACACTTTTGATGTGAGGAAAACATTTTTTATATTTCCTGCTTAACAATAGAACATTAAATATGAAACTTTTCCAATGAAATTGGAATCACGACTTCAAACTGGAACTGAACAGAAAACCTGAAAAAAAGTTATGTTAGTCAAACAAATACTGGATCTGAACCAAAAAAATGAGTTTATTTCTGTAATATCTTCAGTCATTTTGTTACTATAACCAACTTGTCAATATTTTCTAATTTAACATCAACCATATCATTATCGTCATTACATGTACATTGTGCTGAACAATGGCTAAATGGTTAGAGCACTGATATTCGGTACTTGAGTTTGTAGGTTCAAATTCCACTGGGGCATGGATGTTTGTAATTTGCTTTAATTTGTATTCCTCGTCTCATAATGCCTTTCTGTTGTAAAAAAGTAGACTAGAACTAACTACATGCACATTGCTTCTCAATTTCCTGATTTGATGTTCACTAGTACTTTTCTGTTTCAGTTTGACATGAAACTACTTGTAGAAAGCAGGTTTAATTCAGCTGAATGTTCAGTTGTCAAATACGGTTTTGATAATGAATGCCTCTAGTAAATCTCTTTTTATAAATTCCCCTTTGTGTGAAGTAAAGTATCTCCATCTCTACCACCACTTTCTTAAATTTTATTTGAGTTAAATTTATTATACATTTGAAAATATTTTGAGTGTTGTGTTGTTTTAAAGAAAAGTTCAACTGTATTTGTGTGAATATATTTTGGTATAATATGGCTTTTGTAATTTAATTTTCTTTTTTTTTAGATTCACCCTTGTATGAAGAAATGCATCTTTTACCAGAGCCATTATTTTCTTATCCAACTGATAATATTCATATGTGTACATTTGAAGGAACTGATGATGGTCGTATATTCTTTGGTGGGAAAGATGGAGCCATCTATGAATTTGCTTATCAGGTATTCACAGTTTGTCCAGTGATTGGCTACTTTTATAGTGCCCAAAAAGTTTTGGTAAATTCCAAGTTCTGGGGGCCCAGCTACCATGTTTTTGGCACTATTCTTGTACAAATGATCACCAAATTGTCGCCAAGTGATGTTTACAATTTGTGTATTAAGTGTATACCCGATTTCAAAGCATATTTTGAACAAAAAAAGGGTTTGAAATTTTGTTAAGATGAATACAAATTTAAATTTGAGTTTTTAATGTATTTAAAGGCGCTTTTGTACTGTTTATTAAACTAAACAGCGAGGAATTTTTGCAATTTAAGTGCAAATTAAGCAAAATATAAACATTAGTTGGTTATATTTAGGCAATTATGCTTATAAAATATTTAGTTATATTTATAAAATACGGTTGCTATTTAATGAAATTATTTTAAAACTATCAAAAGATTAAAAAGTTATAAAGTTCGGTACAAATTACTTCTGGAAATTATTAGCTTAAAATGGAAATATAAGAATGGAGTTAATGTTTTAAATAAATATTAAATATTTAGCTTAAAATAAGGGAGGGAAATAATTTTCTTATCTAAGTGAGGTAAAGCTCTCCTTGATCTTCCGTAACAATAACGGTTGAGGGTCGTAATAAAATTACTTTTATTACTTAGCATATCACTTTTAACAATGTAGTACACTATAAAATAATATAGTTTAAAAATATTTCTTCTTCATTTTGTATTAAATTAAGACACAATTTTGAATAAAGTTCAAAAAGCAGTAAATAAATATGTGAATCATAACATCACTTGTTATTCTCCTAAAATTAAGCTTAAAATATGAAATAAATAAAGCACTAACCTAATTTAAGTATCCTCAGTTTTTGGTGGATATACACGTTTGATCTGATTTAAAAAATCCTGAAAAGCATCTTGCGGATTTTCTTTCATTTTCCTCTACTAATACCTTATATCTGAAATTTATCTTATACCTTTTAAAAACTTTATAAATTAGTATTATTTTTTATAATAAGTATTAATGCATTCAATAAGTGTCAGTATTGAAAATATAACACTATTTATGTAAAAAGTAATATGTGCTTAAAAATAGAGTATTTTAAATTTTAGGCTCAAGACAGTTGGTTTAGCCGGAAGTGTAGAAAAATCAACCATTCAAGTAGTGCTTTATCATTCTTGGTGCCTTCTTTTTTAAGTCTAGCATTTTCAGAAGATGGTAAAATACTTGCATTTATTATAATAGCTCTTCTAATATAATTGATATGTTGTTTAATCTTTGCTCTTAATAAAATATTTTGATTCAAACTAAGCTTATAACAACTATTTTAATATAATTGTTGTGTAGTTTAATCTTTGTTTTTAATAGAATATTTAGATTCAAACTAATAAGAAATATTGATAGATATTTTGGATAAAGAATTTGTGTGTTCTATTTTAGATGCTGTGCTTCAAATTGTAATCGATAATACAAGGCATATTTTATACGCTAGGCTTGAGAAAGGATCCATTCAAGTGAGTCTCAAAAGTATATGTTCCTCATTCAGTAAAGGTTTTGTTTTAATAATAAACTAAAAAAAAAAAAGTTTACTGATAGTTATTTGATTTGGATTAAATTATTTTCAATATCCTTTTATATAAAGTTTTTTACTATTCCTGATTCAACAAAGAATTTTTCCATGGTACTTGTAATTTTTATGTTACTTCATATTTTCAAAATTTCTTAGCTATTGTTATAAGGTTATAAATTGTTCACTTAATGTACTATCCGTATACAGTCAAATCTGCTTATCTCGAAAACCTGTATATGTCGAATTTTTCTAATTTAATTTATAGATTTTCTTGAATAAAAGCAATGTTGAGTTGTGTTAAACAAAATTTTTAACCTTTTTGTATTTGTCGCTAAAATTATGTCTTGCATGAATCATTTGATTTAGAGTTAAAATAAATAGAAAAATCTTAATAATAGCATCTGTAATCAAGAGGAGAAAAAAAGATCTTTTTTTTTTTCAATGTTTAGTCACTTTTTAGTCACTTATTCTGTATTATTTGTCACTTTTCTCATCTTTTTGAAAGTACCTCAGCAGTTGCAAGCCTGTAATACTATGAAGATGTAGTTGTGTCAAATAAATATCTTTATTATTTTTTTTTTCAAAAAAAGAAAGAAGGTACAAGAAAAGTAACTCTAAAAGGCAGTTTTTTAAAAAATAATTAAAAAAACAAACAAAAAAACTTAAACACAGAATCACTGTAGTAAAGTACCAAAGTACAGCTATTATTTTATATTTTCATAATAAAAATTAAAGATAATTGAAGGAGACACTTGATATTGCAGGTTCATGAAGTACTATTACAATGGACAATAATGATAGCATTGATTTCTATAGAAATATTTAACAAAAAATGTTAAACTTGACTTAAGTCTTTCTAACTTGCTTAATGTTTGATGTCAATACTTTGAGAAACTTTTATGCATTCATTTAAAAAAAAAGTCTTTATTCTTTTGTTTGGTAATACATGCCTTTTTTTTTTAGGTTTTTGATTTAGGTAAAGATGGAAAACAAATGAGCAAAGTCAGTGTTCTACATCAGTGCTCAATAGTACAACAAGCATCTGAAATTGCAAGGTAAGTAATTGAGTTAACTAGATCCTATACACTTTTTGCTAACATTGTGATTATGTAAAGATTCTATTTTATAAGGATCCTTGGAAGTATTTATTTATGTTCATTTGTCATAAGTCTGATTTTTGTCTTTTTTTCTTCTTTTATTGTTAAACTTAGTTAATATTTTTCTTATTTATAGAACAATAGATAAAAAGAATTTTTATCCTGTTGTTCATATAAGTGCTGTGGAAGCAAATGAATCTAAGCATGTTCATCTTGTTGCAGTTACACAATCAGGTTAGTGTTTTAAGTTGAAAATTTAATTTGAAAATATTTTTAATAGTTCGCATTTTGATTTTTCAATTAAAAATAATTTTTTGTGCTAAGCATTTTGTTACGTTTTGAGTATTTGTTTTTTTTTTATTACTCTTTGACATATAAATTTTTTATTTTATTCTTTTTTCATGCTTGGTAAATTGTTAGTACATTGAATGAAAGTAGGTTTTGATATATAGCTAGCATTATATGCAAGGTGTTGCTGTGAACATTTATGGAATGAGAATGTCATTAAAAAAATTTGTGTCAATTGTATGAACAAATTGGTTCTCATCTATTCACTAAAGTCAAGGAGCATGGAGTGCATTACTGCTTGGGAGAGTGACTACCTGGGAACACTGTTTGCTATTTGGACATAAAGGATGGTAACCAAATTGGTTGGACATTACTTGGATCCCTCTGCAAACATGGATGCTTGTGATAAAGTTTAACCCCTTAACAGTTTTTTTTTTTTTTCACGAATTCGACGAATTTTTCATGAGTTCTTGTTACATTTGTAAGATGGAAAATTCTATTAAAAGTAATAGTTCTAATTATTTTAAGTATATATAACATTTTTACAGGAAATAAAAAAACCTTTTTTCTGGAAGTTGATTTTTCTCTATTATATACGCCAGACAGGGAAGTTATATTTACAGGTATTCATATAAAAAATACAAATATTTTCGATTACAATTATTACATAATTTTTTTTCGAATGCATATACTAAAAGTACATTTACTTAACCTATTTTTTCAAACATCAGATTTAGTGCAATAAATCTTGAGGGCAAGACGCATAGTCCAACTTCAGTGTACGGACAAAAATACTTAGTCTCTTTTCTAATTCTTTTGCCTTTCTCTTCAGTGAACACACATAGCACTAGTTTGCAGGTCATAGTTTTTTGTGTGTAGGCCAAATTACCTCTAAAAAAAACTGTTTTAGTCAATTTTCCTAAAACGTCAAGCCAAAGCCAAGTCAAAAACTTAAAGATAAAAACTTGTGGAGTAATGCAAAATCTACCAGAAAGCTCCCGCTTTTAAACCAAACAGAATACATTTTGGAAACTAAGATCTTGTGGACATCTATAAGATTAATTTGACATTGAAAATATAAAAGATACGACTAAAACAACGAGAAAGACAAAGAAATCAGACTGCCCGTACGCCGTAAGGGAGATTCATCAAAGGCACGGTAACCACGTCCATATGGCGTATGTGCAAAACAGGCAAGGGGTTAAGCAATAGGTCTGGGGAGCTCTTGCATTACAAAAAATTGTTCATGAAGCTCCAAATCAAACCAGTATATCAATGTTTTCATGGCACACACACAGAAAAATCCATTTCATTAATATAAATTACAGTAATATATATATGTATTAAAAAAATTCTCTCTCTGTGTATATATATATATATATATATATATATATATATATATATATATAATATCTGTGTATACTAGCTCATAGCTCGTCATATGACGGGATCAATAAAATTTTTAATTTTCCAGAATTATAAAGTACTCTGAGGCAGGTAAAAAAAATGGTTTTTTTTTGGGCTGAGAATTATCTGGTATACACTCAATAATTTGTTTATCTTCATATTCCTCTAAAATCTCCCGGTACTGTTACAGTTTAGAATCATGTTGAATTTATTACGAAGATAATTCAAAGTTTTCTTAGCTATGTCAAAATTAATAAGTTCTTCCCAATTTTTTTTGCCACAGTAATAAGTGAAAGTAAAGGAATGAAAATATCATTTTCACTACACCCTGTAGGTAGATAAAATTTGTTGTTAATACCGATGATAAAATTTTCATTGCAACAAAAAATAATTGATTAAATTAAAAATATCATGTATGTTCCTAATCTGTTATTTAAGCCAAATATAAAAGAAAATTATTTACGTAATATCTGAGTTCAGTGATAAAACATATTAAAATAATGCAGATGATATTTAAATAATTTAAAATAAGAAATGCTTAAATGAGATGGTTTCTCGCTTTGAATTTTGGTAACCGTATCTGATCGAGAATCCAATATGGATGCCTCCATCTATTCCAGATCCAACTGCTTCATAAATTCGAGGACAGACGGACAGATAACTTATGCTATTATTATATAGGAGATAATTTTTTCTATTAAGTTTGCTTGCAGCTTTTTAAAATGAATTTTTATGTAATCATTCATGATTGATCTGTACTTTGTACTAACAGTGGAAGATGTTTATTTTCTCATGACATTGTATATGACTATGAATGACTGTTTGACCGATTTTATAATGCATTTATATTTAGAAAAAAAAGCATTAAAACTGCAGCTCAAATTTCCTACTACTTAGCAAAACTAAAGCGGGAATCAGTCTTCCCATTGTTATAACAGTAGGGCCAATATATTATAATGGGTTTTGCGCTTCCCACAGGTGTATTTTGTAGATCATGTAGATGGGAAGTAATCTTCCCACAACCTTCAAAAGGGTTAAGAGAAGTTTTGCTGTAATATGCTTATCTACCATCTTTAAATTTGGTGATCATTGTGGAATATGAAAATAATTTAGCTTATAGTTCATGTAGAATATATGTTTAAAGTTTTATATGATGTAAAATAAGTTTTTTAAATGTTAAGGTAATGCTTTGAGCTGTAGTTTGTACTCTCTAATTCTCAGACTGATATCACTTTAACTTGCAAATGATAAAATTAATTTCAACTTAGGTTATGTTAAAAGGTTGTTTATTTTCTTTGAAATATGTTTTTAGGTGTAAGACTTTATTTCACTACCAATGGAGGCTTTGGAGATGATAGACCATACACATTAGCCCTACTTCATGTGAGACTCCCTCCAGGCTTTACTGCTAATGCAGCTGTTGCTAGGCCATCTAATGTTCACATGGCATTTTATAAAAAAGGTTTGTTGATTATGCTGTAATATTTTCTGTGTTTGTTCAAACAATTATATATTTTAAATACAGTTCAGGTAATATGGTCATTTTTAATGTCTGGGATGATACTGCTACTACTCAGGGTGAATCATCCTCTTTCTGACCTCATTTTCATCACAGTGCTGTACCCCTATGACTGATGAATAGCAGATGCCACCTTAGCCATGCCTTATTTACGGCCCTGAGCACTATTCACTGTATATATTTTAGCTGAAAAATTGGAGTAATGCATTATTGTTATAGCTATAAGGATTATTAATCATAACAATAGAACATTTAAATGGCTTTAAATTTGCAAATGAATGGAATTTATTGAATTTCGTATTGCAGTCTACATAAATGATTATAACAATAATATTTAATAAAATAATCAGGCTTGCAATTCCGTCACTTTTCTCATCTTTAGATACTTTTTTTACAATTGATCACTTTTAGTCACTTTTTTAAATAAACAATCGATTTTAGTCACTTTTTTCATGGTGTATCACAACAAAAAGTCTGTTGTTGAAAAAAGAAAATCTGAATTAATAACAAAATATTTTAATAAAAGACCAAAAATGTGACGCTCTAATCTTATTTTTCTTATTAAAATGTAATTAGTCATATGGTTTAGTGATTTTAAAAAGTCGTAAAGAAGTTCCTGAAATTTACATTTGTACTGAAATGTACATTTAATACATTAAAGTAATTTACGTCAAAGCACACATTTCTCTTTTTCTTTTTCTTCACAATTTTTGTTTAGATACTCTAATCTAGCTATGTACATATTTCGAAACATCATTAATGTATACAGAAAATTGTTAGGGTCCTGGCCTTTGGAACCGGAGTTCGTGGGTTCAAATCCCACTATGGCATGGATGTTCGTAGCCGTTCGGAATCGGCTTTAAGCAGTAGGTTCCGGTCTCATTAGCCCTCGTGTTGCAAAAAGTAGACCGTAGCACTCCAAAACCAAACCATTAATATATACACAAAATTGTGATTATAAAATTAATGTATTATATGTATTCAAATCTAATTTATAGAATTTCTTGAATAAAAAGTGATGGTGAGTTGTATTAAACTAAATTTTTAACCTATTTTGTATTTGATGCTAAAATCATGTCTTGCATGAATCATTTGATTTAGAGTTAAAATAAATAGAAAAATCTTAACAATAGCATGTGTAATCAAAAGGAGAAAAATATCGCATTTTCTTTTTTCAACGTTTAGTCATTTATTCTGTATTATTTGTCACTTTTCTCACCTTTTTGAAAGTACCTCAGCAGTTGCCAGCCTGAATAATCAAATATTATATTTACTATGGCAAGTGTGATATGTTTCAACTACAACTATTACAAATTCTGCTACAAGCTGCAAAATTTTATAGGCATACAAAGTTCTAGGTTATTTAGTCAGCCTTAGTCTATGCAGTTAATATATCTGCTCATATTAACACATCTTTATTAACAATTTCATTTTTTTCTTTTTGTGTTAGGTTTTCTATTGTTAGCAGCCTCTCAGACTGAAGATAACGATATTCTTTTTGCCACTAGCAATGACTCATTTGCATTTTTTTCTCAGTTGATTGAAACCCATGTAAGTAACATTGAAATGAAATTCGTTTATTATAGTTTTTAGATTACATAAACCTCTATAAGTATAATTATCTTATAACCTTGTTAACTAATGCATTTATTTAGATTCTGTTATTATGAAACACATTCATAAATGACCAAAATTTTATTTTGGATGTTGTATATACCAGGGTTGGCATGATATAAATCAGTTGATTTAAATCATGATTTAAATCAGTTGATTTAAAAAAAAAATCATTGATTTAAATCATTTTTTTCCCACTTCTTTTAAAACCTATATTCCAAAGACAGGAGAATTGGGAATCAGTCAGCACAGTAATACCAATAAGTAAATAAGTGTAAATGGATAGCATGTGTTTTCCAAGAATTTATGGGTTGTTATCAGAAAGTATGTGGCAGGGGTAGTACAATGATTGATTATGACTGGTAGAATTCATTTTATGTAATGGGAGGTAAAGAGAGTATTACAGAACTTGAAATCCAGTTTGTCTACCAAATAACAATAGCCGTTGCATTATCTGCTAGAATAGAAAGACAGTTTTCTTCTATTGGTATTGTTCATTCTAGCCTTCGTAAACCAATTAGGAGTGGATAAAGCATCAAAGCGAGTGTTTTTATTGAAACAATTAAATACATAATTCGGTACTTAAAAAAATATTTAAAATAATTGTGATTTGTTTTTTTAAATAAATAGTTTGCATTAAAAGAATATTTAATTTGTTCTTTTAATTGACATCTTATTGAGTTTGCACTATCCAATTACAAAATAATAGAATGTATTTAGTTTAAAATTTATATATTTAAGTTTAGGTAATCAGTGTGCAGGATATACTAGATAGATAAGATGTTGCTTCTTATAACAAACTATTCTATGTATATTGCAAAAAAACATAAAAACAACAATTAAAATTAGTATTAAAAAAAAAATAAAAAAAATCAGATTTAAATAAAAAAAATCTGATTTAAATCAAATAAATATGATTTTTTTGATTTTTTAAAAAAAATCATGATTTTTTTCCAACCCTGGTATATACATGGTTTCCGCACACCTGGAAAGTCGGGGAAAGTCATGGAAAATCATGGATTTAGACAATGGATTAATTTTGTCATGGAGAGTCTTGATTTTTCAAGTAAAATGAGTAAAAGTCATGGAAAGTCATGGATCCGCTAAACTACCGATTAAAAAAATGCATTGAATTGTTTAATTCTATTTTTACTGGTTATTTGGCTGAAGTTATTGAGTTTGGTATTTATGTATTATCCTATTGACCCTATTGCCAAGTAAAAATTGTTCACTAAGGAAACTCAAAGAAATAAAGCTTAATGGGTGGGTAAATGTATATTATTCTGGTTTTTTCTTAAATTGTAGATTAAAATTTTATTAATATAATAATTATTTTTTAATAAAAATTAGTTAAACTTAAATTTTGTGCAAAAATCTTATCTCTTGGTATATTGTATATAAACATTATAGAGTTATATTTGGCTATTATTCATGGTCATCTGGATAATACCAAAGTACCCTGAATTCAAATTGGAAACATTTTGATTGAAAAATTGCTATATGATTAAACTTAGGTATGTAGATACAACAATTTATTTTTATGTATGTGAGTTTATTAACACTTATAAAGTAAGTTTATAGTTTTTTATGATGAAATTCCTGTAATTTCTCTAAAAGCATATATTTTATTTGTATGTACATCAGAAGTTTTATTCATATATACTTTAACGAAAGCTTTTTAAAGTCATGGAAAATGATCTGCTAAATCAGGGAAAGTCATGAAAAGTCATGGATTTGAAAAAATTTTTATTTGGCAGGTACCCTGTATATAGAGTTTTATGTGATTCTTTAATAATTACATCCAATATATATTTTAAAAGGTTGTAAAAACTTTTCAAAATTACCTAACGTAAAGGTTCATTTATATTTTTAATTAATAATGTTAAACTTATTTTTTTTAAATTGATTTTTATTGAACTTACATTTAATTAGTGTCTAGTTTGCTTTGAGAAAATTTATATATATTACATTATTCTTTTGTATCATTGTGTTGTAGATTTGCATCATACTAATAAAATTATCCCAGTTACATAGCAAGCTTTAAAACAGTTTTGTTGGTAGTTGTAGGGCTCAGCACAAATCACTTTCTCTTTAAGAATTATTATTTTTGGCGTTTGTGACTTTCATTTACTATTTTTGAGATTTAGTTATTTGTCTCACTGTTTTGAATATGTAACTCACCTACTTTAAGTAGTCATATTTTCTGAAAAAAAAAGGTATGTATGCTGAATGATTTCCTAACAAATTACCAGTCAAACATTTTGGGAAAACTTAGTGGGATTTCAGATAACTAAGCCACCCTGGCATATATGCTGTTGTAACATTGCAATATACACACACCTCTGTGTTTGTGGGGGCTTAGTAAAAACAATCCCTTAAAGTCCTAGACTTTATTATCTCGACTATATACAATATATACATGATACAAAACAACATTGTTTGGGAGAGAGAAACAAGCTTCTCTACCTTCCAGCCCCTAGCAACCAACTGCCTTGTTCTTGAAAGACCCCTCGCAAAAGGGAGGTGGGAGAAAAAGTCCTGAGAGCAAGGGAGTGGTCAGTGGACTGGACGACAGCCAGCATTCCACACAGAGGTATACAGGGACATAGAAATCCAATTCCCCTCTGGGTCTGGAACACCCACCTTTTCAGGGGAATAAATTTCCATGGGTCCTGAGAATCACTGCCCTCTTCTGGCCCCGTTACATCCAGCTGCCATGTTGTGCACATGATATTTGACCTTTAAAAAAAAGTTCATAGTAAATACACACACTCATAATTGACTAAAAAACAAATTAGTCTTACAAAATTTTGGATTCTCATTTTTTGAACAAATACATTTTCTTGACAACATTTAAGCCATGTATGTTAATAATAATTAATGATCAATATTGGAGGTTATGTATATTTATTAAACATAACTCAGAATTGTTTGTATTGTTGTAAGTCACCATTTGTTTGTCACGTTTTGAAAAAATTTAGACACTTCTTTTACTAGTTTTATAGCTGTAAATTGTGCTGAGCATTGTAGTTGCTATCCTGCAATACTGCAATTTGCATAGTTTACTAGTAGAATCTGTACCAAATAGTAGAATAAAAGAATCATGTTATTCTTCATCGGAATCATAAGATTATTATCAAAATGACTTTTATACCAACATATATGTGAGTATATAAAGGAAATGCTAAAGTAGATTTTTCGAAAAAGTATTTTCAAATTCTTTAATTCTTTCAGGAGCCATTTATTTCTGTTTTGAATTCCTGTCAGTTCCCCCCCCCCAATTTATAATCAATTAAACAATAGCACTGTTGTAATGTACTTATACAACCTTAACACCAGTGTTCTTTTACAAAGGGGGAACACGGTAAGGATATAATACTTTATATTGAGATTCAGAGATTTATTCTGTACATTCATTTACAAATTCATCCTTGGTTATCATATATCATAATCATCAATTATTTATGTCTTATATTTACACCATAATTATTACAATTCTCTTTATAATGCGTTATTACTTAATCACAAGGTTAAATTACTAACAGAGGCCTAAGTGACTGTAAATATTTTATCTTTACCTCCATTAAAGGCACAGGGGAACAGGCATTGGCTTTCCTCACACGATGCGTCGGTCCTTCAGTTGGTACAGAGGATCAGGTAGAGGCTTTCCTCATGTGGTGTGTTAGTCCGGGTGTTCGGGCGCACGGGACGACTTGGTGCTGGTGAGAGAGGCATAGGATTTGATGTCCCACTTCTCTTCAATCCGAACTTCAACTCCTCTTCTTAACTTCGTTTCCCAACTCCTCACCTTGGTTTTAACGCCCCTTTTTCTTCCTTTCCAATCGCTTGTTTCGTGAAATTTTCCCACATCTGCATCCCCTTCGGGAGTGCAGGTGGGCTCATTAAAATAGCCCCTTTTGTGCAAGCTGGCATTATTTTTAGCTCTTGCCCCCATCACTCAAGGTTACATCTCTGTTCAAGCTTGACTGTTACGTTGCCATTCCGTGATCTATACCTTCTCTGCAGGGGTCCCTAAACTCAATGTGAACAATCAGAGTCTTCTCCCACAGCTGTGCATGCACGTGCAGATCATCGTGGGAAAGTACCTCGGTACAAGCACATAAAATACATTTTATTTTGTTGATTTGTGTGTTCACATTTAAATTCTGGGGTGGAAAGTATACTTTCCACCAAACTATTTTACTGTGTAGAAAATTAAATTTAATGACAATTATTTGCCGTGGAAAGATGAATAGCATGTAGCCTTCTGCAATATACAAGGGTACATAACATTACCCTTACTTGTAGCAGGTTCTCATTTCTTAGGTCTTTGCTACATTTCTTATATTGTCTATAGTTGGAAATTAACTTTGACATATGATTTCCTATGCTGGCTTGGCTGAGGGCACATCATTCGGGTCTGCCCAAAGCTAGTAGGTCAACCTTCTATTTTTCTTGGGGAATATTCATATGATGAGCTAATGCTATATGGAATGTTAGGTCTTTTTGGGTTTTGTATATCTTCCAGGTGTTTTGAAAGACCATGTAGATGGGAAGATTCTTCCCATGTCCCTTGCAAAGATTAAGTATAATTATTATGCATTATATATATGTGTGTGTGTTATTTTTAGATAAAATACAATTTTTCACCCATAAATTTTAATTTATGTGTGTGCAATAATTAATGTGTTTTAACATTTTAAGGATTATATCTAACTTTGGGCTCCTGAGTTATTAAAGGTGTAATGTTTTTTATATTTTATACTGTTACTGTAGCCATAAATGCTTGTAGAATTCTTAAGTTTTTTAATGTGTTGAAGTGTAAGGGTTCCTTTTTTAAACAGACAACTGTTATGCTTGATGGCCATGCATGGGCTATTGCAGAAGTTCCCAGTGAAAAAAAATCCATTCCTGCTAGTGGAACTGAAATTGTCTGTGATCCTCCAGCTTTAGTAACACAGCATATTGATCCTCCAAGGCAGTTTGTCTTCCTTTCTGCTCAGGTAATTTGTATTCCATTACCTTATTTGCTAAGCAGTTTTCATCACAGATTGTAAATTTACTGTTTTTCATTTACCAGTACTTGGGTAAATGATGAATTTGATATTGGTTTATTAGTAATTTTGTTTCCAAAACATAACATAAAAATAAGTAATACCCATAATTTTTCGGTTGTAAGAATCCCCCATATAATAATAGCCTAAGTCAGTGGTCGGGAAACTTATTAGCCAAAGAGCCAAATATGAGCATTAGGGCAATTTAAAAAAAATTGGGAGCCAAATCTGCTTGTTTAGTAAACCTTTATTACGCTAAATAAGTACTACACTAAATAAAACTAAATTTCATGCTTAATAAATATTTATTAATGCTAACAATGTGCTTGCATCTCCTTGGAAAGTTTGAGTAAGTCAGGTTTGTATGTTGTTGTTTTTAATTTTAGGCCTGATTCCAAGTTCTCATAAGACAACTTCTCAGTTTACTCTTGATAATGTTCATGCTTGAAAAAGATTGTATGCTGTAGAACCGAAAAGGGAAAGAACAGCAAACACAAGCTTTTTCAGCTGATTGTAAGAGTCAGAAATATTATTCCAAGCATGGAAAATGATCACGTCTTCCTTTTCCAGGTCATTCCAGGCAGACCACTTGTGTTGTAAACTAAGATCACATTTTTACAACAATATAAACTTTTAATTACCAATATCTTTTAATTTAGACAAAAAATTATACATGTTCTCGATTTATAGAAAAATTTTAATTTATCAAAAAAGGATGCAATTTTTTTTCACCAAGTTGTTTTGAAAATGAAAATATTTTTGCGCCTTCCGTGGATATTTTTGCCAGGATCCAAACAGATCGATCCCAACAGATCCCCCAGGATCCAAACAGATTTGTGTCAGGATCCAAAGAGCCACATGCGGCTCTGAAGCAGCATTTTGCCGACCACTGGTCTTAGTTATCTGTCCATCTGTCCTCAAATTTAGGAAGCGGTTGGACCTGGAATGAATAGAGGCATCCATATTGAATTCTTGATGAGTTAGGGTTAGCAAGATTCAAAGCGAGTAAAGCTTATCTTTTCCTAAACTATCGATCTGATTTTAAAACAAAATGGTATAAATATGGTTCATATTATAACAAAAAATACTGTCTTTAAAACGTTCGAAATCCACCCCTTCCCCCTTTTTCAAGCATTTAATGCCATTATTTTAAGTCCTATTTTCCCAGGTTAAGAGCAGGCAATTAAATTTATCACATAATAAATAGGTAAAAAGAACATTTTTTTTTAGAATTATGACGTCATTCCATCTCGCTTAATTATTTCTTATTTTAAATTATTTAAATATCGTCTGCATTATTTTCATATGTTTTATCACTGAACTTAGATATGGCTTGGATAATTTTCTTTTATATTTGGCTTAAAAAATAGGTTAAGTACATATGTGATACTTTTAAATATAATCATCGATTATTTTGTGTTGCAAGATTATTCTCAGCCAAAAAACAAACCATTTTTTCACCTGCCTCATAGGGTACTTTACAATTCTGGAAAATTAAAAATTTTACTGATCCAGTCATATGACGGGCTATATGCTAGTAGTGAATAGTGATTGAAAAAGTCATACTTATCCTAAAAATCCTGAAATTTCCATTGATTTTCATCCATTATTACAGATTCTTTTGTTTTATGTTTGTAGTAAGAAAATTAATTTCTTTAAAAGAATTAAAGCTTGGTAAGCTATAATTTGATAGTTTTAACATCATCTGCCAAATAGGTATTTAGTTGAAAATTTAGGTTTTGTGTTTTTCTAGAATCAAATTTAATTGAAAAAATGGGCTCATACATTTTATATGCAATGAATGCATAAATATTTTATTTATTTCTATTAACTTTTATTAATTTCAATTACTTGTGCTACTAAATACTAAAGTCAATTAACTTATGTTTTGAGAAAAGTTCTACTGATGAACAATTTTTAAAAGTTGGCAAGTGTGTTATTTTATTTCTTTTGTATCATGTTTGATACTTTATTTCTCTTTTAAGAGAAAGAGAATTCCTTTTTTTTTTTAAGTTGTAGAAAACAAAATTTCGTTAAATGTAATACCGAGTTTCAAGTTTAGAAATTTTGACTAGTATATTTATGTCTATATATTGGTTTTTTGATTTTCATCTAAATTTATATATATATTTTCATATATAGGGCAGTTTTGTATTGAGAAAACCCAAGCCAGTTGATCAGCTTTATAAACTTTTACTTGATAATAAAGGACCAGATACAGAATCAGTGAAAGCATTTTTTGTTATTCATAAGGTATTTAAAACAATTTTTGAATATTCCTGTTTCTGTTTGTATTATATTTAATGTATGTTTCTGTGCATAAGCCAAAAATTTTTTAAGGGCTTTTTATAATAGATTTGAATAGGTGGAATTGGCTTGTATAGGCATCCATGGAACAGATGTAGTGTATGTGATTCTTAGCAACATTTTTTTGCCATTGGTGACAAAAAGTTTACAAATTGGTAAAAATAGTTGAAACTTTTTTTAAAGCAGACAATAACTAAAAGATATATATTAGTGAGAACTAAATAAAATTAACAAAAGTTTAAAAACAAAACAAAACTGAAAAGTAAATAAAATGATTTATGTTGTAATCATGCAGAAACAGCAATGACTTCTGTAGCAGATCAGATAATCTGGAAAAGTATGTTCTATGTAAGCCAGAAACAATCAATAAATCACCAAAAATAGTCCTTATTAATTTCTTTCACTTTTTTATTTCGTAAATTCATGAAAAAGTGCTATCTTAAGAAATTTTTATTTTCATTTCAACTTATGTATGGGTTTTGAAATAGGGGTACATTTTTGGGAGAAAAAAAAATTGCACTTTTGGCTTATACACAGATGGATTATGTTTGAAAATATATATATATATATATATATATATATATATATATATATATATATATATATATATATATATATGTATATATATATGTGTCTGTACATAATGATATTTTAACCAAATTAACCACCTTAATTCTAATTTTGTATTTTAAAATAAATTTCTGGCAATTCCTAAAATTCTTAAAGTGAACGTATCAGAAACTTTTCAAAGGATAAGTGTTCTTGGTCCACCCTGTGCAGGGTTGTAATTTTGACTGGTCAAAACTGATTTTGGCTGAATGGTTAGGGCACTGGCCTTTGGAACCAGAGTTTGTGGGTTCGATTCACACTATGGCATGGATGTTCGTAGCCGTTCGGAATCCACTTTAAGCAGTAGGTCCCGGTCTCATTAACTCCCGTGTTGCAAAAAGTAGACCGGTAGCACACCAAAACCAAACCAAACCGAAACTGATTTTGGCCAGGACACTGTTTAACAATGGTTTTAACTGTCTAAAAGTGGTAAAAAATGGTAAGTAGTGGTCAGAATTGTTAAAAATAGTTTTAAATGGTCTTAATTTTAATATATATCTTTCATAATTAGAAGTGACTTTTAATAAGCAATAAAAATAGTAGTGTAGTAAAATAAAATATTACACTAACAAGTTCATGCGATTTAACATGCTTATACAGTACAATAAGAATGTTTGAATCTAAAAAATGAACTATGCACATGCAATTGTAAAAATGTAATCTAGTTGCAGTAAAAAACATAAAATATGAGTTACAGTTGAAAACATAAGTTGTAGTTAAAAGCATAAATTTTAAAATTAAAATAAATAGCCTGACATTTTACAATTAAAATTGTTATTTACTATCATTATAACTGCAATCACCTTAATTTTGTTATAACTGTAACCAGAAACCTATAGAAAGTTATTTTCAAAGTTTGGAGTAATCCAAAATAAATTATGAAATCGTTTAAATTTAGAGACAATTACAAAACTTGTTACTTGTAACTGTTTTTTGAATTCAGAATAAATTACATATAAAAAAAAGATAAGTAAAACTTTTTTTTTGTACTTTGATGTTATGTTATATTTGTTTTTGCTGGTATTATTTATGACATTTATAACAAATGTAATTTGCCTTAATCATATGCTAGTAAACTATGTTCGATAAGTATTAAATATATTGAAAAGTGAATTTCAGTAGTCAAAACTGGTCAAATTGCTATTGACCAGGACGGTTAAACCCGAAAACCACTGGTTTAAACCCTCATGGTTAAAACTGATACAACCTTGACCCTGTGGTTACACAAGACAATAAATACCAAGTGACCCAATACATAAACAGTGGCTCAATTGATTTTGGGGCACAATTTATTGATCTGTTTACCTCTTTACCTTAGAGGATATCTTATATTTTGAACCAAGACTTGGTGGTCACATATCAAGTAAAACAGGAAAATCAGGGAATTGTCAGGGTGCTTTATGATTCTAGAAAATATCATGAAATATCAAAATTCTGAAAAAATTCAGAAATTTTCCAACATTTAACCAATTTTAGGATTTAAGACAAAATTATTTACAATTATAAGCCCAATGTAACTAAAACTTCGAGAAAAACAGTTTTTTAAATTTATTTAAAAAAGAATTTTTTTTAAAAGTAGTTTTACATTTTACTTAAATCAGATGTAAAAGAACGTTATGATTTTCTTTTACTGAAAGGTCATTTTCTGTTTTCATTTTAAGGTAAAATAATTTTTTTAAATATTTTTTATGTATGTTAAATTATTTTTAGGTATTTTTTCACCCCAATTCAAGTTTTAGAAAATAGTTCTATCTCTTTTAGTTGCATCATTTATATACATGCTGATTTAGATTAATTGAGTGAGTAATGATAACTGTAATATACCCACTACATATGGAAAAAAGATGCATTTTTAATTTCACAACTCTAACAGAAAGAAAGAGGAAATCATCAAGATGAAAAAATTGGGGAAGAATATACCTAGGATTATAATTTTTACATATATACATCTGAAAACATTGTACTCTACCCTTATAACAACACAGCTTTTGCTGGATCAAAATTTAGCTTATATCTGAGAAATGTGAGTGTGATGTCAGTAAATTTGGGGGAAATATTAGTGGTTTTTTTGCTATACCGTATCGTACTAATTGATGCAGTTAACAGATATTGATCATTAAGGGTAATATCAAATAACTTCATTAAATTCACTTTACCATTTTCATAAATGTAAAGTTTATTGTGAAATAAAGAAAATCATTATATTTTCTTTCTCTAAATACTTAGTGACAATTATAAGATAAAATAATTAAAGTTTTGTTTTGAATTTTGTATATTTGGTCATGCTACATAATTTGTGCAGGGTTTGTAAAAACTTAATTTTAGGTGCTCTTTAAGAAAGGGCTTTTGCTTTTTATGTAATTTATAAACCTTATTTTAACACTTTGCGTGTAGGCAACATATTTTTACGTTTTTTGCAGTCTGTCACTGGAGCACGGATCATGTAAAAATACGTATTTAGTAGATTTGTAGTGGATACCTGCTAATCACCACAAATATGCTAAATACGTATAATTATATGTATGTGTGACATTATATGTGTGTTGTTTGCATTGCTATGCAATGCTTTGTGTTTTTTCTTTCCACAAGTTATGATTGTCGAGTTACTCGGTCTTTTATTGCATTATTTCGTCTTCAAATGAATTCCTAACTCCAGAACGTAAAGTCGTGTTTTGTCAATTTGAAGCTTGGTTTTTTATTGTTGAATACAAAATTGATAAAATGAGCCATTGTGACAAAGATGGTGATGAAGAAATATGTGCTGACAGATTATCGGACTTTAATTTTAAAAATTGTTTATTTTATTTTTATTTTTTTAAAATAATCATACAGTATATATTAAAGTGTAAAATAAAAAAAATTTGTTCATAAAAACAAAGTAGTTTTTGATTTACTGCAATTTTTCTGAATAACTAAACTTTTGCACGATTCACGAAAAAATGCCCGCTGCATGCATAAGTTGGCAGTGAAGTATACCCGCATGCCAAGTGTTAAAAG